>CM060889.1:5087500-5572500 GCA_030762935.1 Hymenopus coronatus | reverse complement strand
TTTACATATCGGTTCATTGCAATATGTTTCCAAATATTTGTTTTCAAAGAATTGTCTTTGTTATAGATTTACACTCATTGTTTAGAAAGTAACTCACTTCTCATCAAGTTACTCCATCAATGCCCATGCAGTGTGATACCGTCCCTTCCCGCTCTCTCGAATCCCGTTAACGCAATATGAAAGCTTGGTGATTGAAAGGTTTGGCATTAGCAGTTGGCAATAGTGTTTATTTTCACGTCATTAACCTGCTTACAAGCTTTTGTGTGCATTAACATTAAGGGTTTCTATGTGAATGGGTCCGAACTGTCACTACCAAGTCTCGTTTAATCCCTTGTTGCCTGTCTGTACCTATAAGTTCCGCCTGTTTTAGCGTGTGTATACAAATATGGTTGTACTCTAGGATTAATTTCATGTTATCCTAAGCTTCAACCATAAACGGCAAGTAATCAATACTGTTTTATATTGTAAAAACATATACAATATTTGCCCTAAAATTGCAGTGATTCTTTTAAATAAATAAAACAGAAAACCGACATAACTACAGCCAAATGTAACCCCATTAGCTTCCAAGCATCACACCGATTATTTTACTTGGGTTCTCCCCGTCATTTACCACAATTACTGGGATTTGAACTTGCAACATTTGTCTTTGAGTGTCTAACACTCATGGCCATTTCAACCACTTGTTTACTTTCTGTATAGGTACTATGTACATAGAGTATAGAGAAGGTATTGCACTCCACCAAAAAATTCAATACCGAGACTTCACCGGAAATATATGTTTTAGGGTCCCCTGTATCCAAAAAAGCATTTTCAGAAAAAGGTCCGTGTGTGTGTCCGTGTGTCCGTGTGTCTGTGAACACGATAACTCAAAAACGGAAAGTCTGTAAAATACCAAATTTGGTATTTAAGTTTAGTATCTTCCAGGGATGCGACAAGAAGATTTTGAGAAAAACTCCCACACTCCAATCTACCCTTTACGTGGAACTTTTTCGATAATTTTGATTTTCTGAAAAATGGCTCTAACGATTTTGATTAAAATATCGTATATTAATGATATTTACCTGACAAATAAAATTATATTTTAAATTTTCTGGGAATAGCCTCTGAAGACTACTTTTTCTGGGCGAATTTTACGGAATTTTGCATAAATACTAAACCGTAAGAGATAGATAAAAACTTACTACATAAGAAATGTAGAGCACGTTAAAACACACAGTTTGGGTTATATACATTTTTACTGTGGAATTGATCATTTTTAAGATCGTTTTAGCTTTGAAAAACATATATTTTTCTCATACAGGAATTTCTTAACTGTTGTCCATACAAACAAAGGAACTTCAGTTATATAGCAACCAGCTTTTGACTATCATTTGAAACTTTGGAACTACCTCATTTTGCTTCTACTTACAAGTAAGCAAGTAATAAGGCTATTTCTGCTAATTAGCTTGAAGTAAATAGAAACATGCTTTTTAACTACAATTTGTTGCAGAGATGTAGAGAAAGTCATGTGAATGGAACACATCAGATTTTTTCCCTAGAACTCCAGTTTTAAACTTGAATTAAAGGAGAAATGACACATGTAGTATACTAATGCAGGCAACTAAGGGTTAATGTTGTGTCATCAGGTTTGCCAGCATTCGCTTAAATAAACTCAAACTCTCCTCCTCAAAGCGAAATTACTGGATGAATGGTGAAAATATCAGATGTAAGTCACTGCTTGTCTATATCAGTGACATACATGTTTATTTATATTATTGCGGAAAAAGTTCGACCGAATTTCAATTTTTTTTTTTTTTTTTTTTTTGCATTATGTTCACTGATATTCGCGACAGATGAGAGATCAAAAAGCATTTACGTTCTAAAATAAAAAGTGCAAAAACCATAACAGTAGGTAATTGTGAAGGTGATTTGCCATTAGAAGGAGAATTGTTGTTGCTGTTGTACTCCACAAAAATATGCATATAAACATTCTGATGTTTTACATTCACGTGACTTTTTCTACCTATTCTGCAAGTAACTATTCTTACAAAAGCTATTTCTTATATCTTCTTCATGCTAATTGATATAAACTTTAACAGAATTGCGTTTTTTTATATTTTTTCTTATATCTTCAAACGGATTACATTACACTTAAGGGATAGTCAAGTCTTTTAAGAGCTGGTTAGTATGTGATGGCTTGAAATTCCAATGCATGATCATGAAGGAAACTAAAGAAAGAGAAACGGACGAGGATTTATCATTAGAGAAAAGTATAAATAGTTGGAAATTGAAACCAAAAACACGTAAATGCTAACTCCACAATAAATGGTATTGACATAACTTATATGTTTTAACGAGATCTACATTTTCTGTGTAGTACTTACGTTTTTTATACCTCTTGTGACTTATCAGTTATGCAAAAGTCATCCAGAATAAAGGGGCTTCTGAATCTATTACCAGAAAATTCAAGACTTACATTTTATTTGTCATGTGCATATTTTTAAGAGTTTTACTTTCTCTACACCTACCATGAATATAGGGTATAGAGAAGGTTTTGTATTACACCTAAAAATTCGAAACCGAGATTTCAACGGAAATACATCCTTAATAAAAAAAAAGCATTTTTAGAAAAATGTCCATGTGTGTGTCTTTGGCAACATAGCTCAAAAACGAAAAGACCGTTAAATTTCAAACTTGGTGTTTAAGATTTTTTTTTCAAGGAAGCGACACGAAGGTTTTCAAGAAAATCTCCCACCCTCAACTACCCTTTACAAGGAACTTTTTTCGAAAATTTTGATTTTCTTAAAAATGGCGCTTACGTTTTCATTAAAATATCGTATATTAAAAATACTTACCTGACAATTAAAATGTATATCTTAAATATGGGAATAGCCTCTGAAGACTACTTTACTCTTGATGAATTTTACGGAATTTTGCATAACTGCTAAAATGGACTAAAACTTACCACACAGAAAATTTAGAGCATGTTAAAAATACACAATTTATGTTATATACACTTTTTTCGCGGAGTTAATCGTTTTTGGAGATATTTCTTGATATTTGTTTCAGCTTTAAAAAACTTATAGTTTTCTCATACAGGAATTTGTCAACTCCTGTCCATACAAACAAAGGAGATTCAGTCACATAGCAACGAGGTTTTAACTATCACTTTAACCTATGGTGCTCCCCTATTTCGCTTCTACTTACAAGGAAGCAAGTAATAAGACCATTTCTGCTAATTTTTTCTCGATTAGCATGAAATAAATAGAAGCATGAGCTTTCTAACAATAATTTGTTGCAGAGATGTAGAGAAAGTCATGTGAATGGAACACGTCAGATATTTTTTTCTTAGTCGTCTTGCCCTCCCCATATTTTAGGACTGACACTCCCCCTAGGACTTCAAAGCGGATGCCTAGGGATCAGAAGCCTATGAGGGAGCTAACAGCACGAAGCCACGGAATGGAGAATCTGGAAAGAGTGATTCGGCCAGGCATGAACTGGATGATATGAAATGCAAATGAAATAGATGATAAGAAAAATGGGAATAGTATTTTATTTATAGACGCTCTTTAACTGATGTAGTTCTCAGCGTCCCATTCTATACTGGGCGTGAAAGACCGCTTAATTTTGCTCAGAGGCCCCTCTTTGAGGTTTGAGGTTCTTTTACGTGCCGTAAATCTACGACAAGGGACCAGCGGCTTTACTTCCCTTCCGAAGGAAGCCACGCCAAGGGTTTTTACGCCCTCCATCGTCCTCCGCCGGGTTTGAACCCGCGACCTTGGGTGTATGAAGTCAGCATGGTAGCCATTACACCACGGAGGACGACAGATGATAAGAAAGGTAATGATAGAGCAATTGGTGGAATGATAGAGCGGGGAAACCGGAGAACCAGGAGAAACCCTCCCAGGCAGCGCTTCGTTCACTACAAATCTCACATGCGGGCGCTTGGAATCGAAACCAGGCCACCTAGGCGGGAGGTGCGCGATCTAACCACTCGGCCACGGCGCCGCCCTTTAACATACTTATGACATTTTAATCAAAATCGTTAGAGCCATTTTTTAGAAAATCGAGCATGTCAAAAATGTTGATGATTTTCTTGAAAATCTTTTTGTCGCATCTTTGAAATACATATTTTGAACTTTAATGCTCATTTTGGTATGTAACCGAGTTTTCGCATTTGAGAAATGGTGTTAACAGACACATACACCACACACACATACAAGGTGGTTCACCTGTCCCGTATTCTCTGATTTTATGCAACCGCAGATTACAGTCTAACCTGAAAACATCGTTCCCGAGACCCATCTTTTGCTGACAGACTTTAGCGCTATAAGTTATAGCTAAACAGTAGCGTATTTGACTAAAGTGCGGAGTTAGCATAAGTTTCAAAATGCTCGATTCGGTTTCGAATCTTGCCAGAACGTTGCCAATCCCCCCCCCCCCACCGCTCTCTTTCTTCCTGATTTGGCACAAAACTAGATGGGATATCAGAACATTTGTTATAGTGCTTATTTGTTTCGTTTTTAGTTCTCTTTTTTATGTTTATTTAATTTTATCAGTCCAGTATTATACAAAGTCTTAGTAAAGACTTTTTCAAAACAATTAGAATGAAAATTAAGGATCGAAAACTGATGAACACGTAAAATGAGCTACCATTTGTTCTTAATTTTATACTTTGTACCTTTGTCCAAAAATGTTTAGTGACAAACACTGAACTAACTTTGCACCTCGATGGATAATACATAGAGAAGAAAAAAATACACGGAGACAGTGGAACTCGAACCGCTTATATGCTGGAGGTGATGAAGGAACATGAAATTCACCAGTTGAGCTACAATTATTGCGACCGCTTAGTATCACACATGTCTCCCTCTCCGCTTCTGATCTCTTCATAACTGCTGTAGACTCCTTTTTGTGGCTTAAGCCGTTCATTTAACCTCCATTCATTATAACTTACGTTACAGAACATATGACAGCGATCCTATTGATATGACATGTACTGTAACAGGAGTTATTAAGCGCATGTTTTTGGAATGGACGTAACTATTGCTGCTAAAGTCTATTTTCCGATGAAGAGCAGCCTAGATTTGCATGGTTACCAAATGACCGACAAGCACGGTAATTTCGACCTTATTGCTGTCAGAGTATGAAGTGTTGCCTAACTCCAAAAATAATAAGGGACAGGTGAACTAGCTGGTATATGCACACACGACACACAGACACTCACTGAGCTATTCCTAAAAATGATTTTTAAGGACCATCAAAACATTTATTCGGAATTTTAGGATGGAGTGCTATACCTTTTTTTAACTACCCTGTACATTGTATACGTAGTAGATAAGTAATAAAACAAAATGTGCGGATATTTCATTCAAGGCCTTGCATACCATAGATGGTCATGGTTTAGTGGAAACAGAGACATGGCAAACATTAGAAGATAATGCTGGATCCCGAGTGTAATGGTAAGATATTATCCGAAACTCATTTCTAAAATGGATACTTTATTCGAAAACTATAGGAGTGTGTACTGAATATTAAAACAGTTGAATAACTTTCGTTCCAATTCTACATACCATACAAGGTGGTTCACCTGTCCCTTATTCTCTGGTTTTATGCAACCCGCAGATTTCAGTCAAACCTGAAAATATCGCTCCTGAGACCCATCTTTTGCATGCTAACATTATATACTTTGGTGCTACAATTTATAGCTGCACAGTAGCGTATTTAATTAATGTGCGGTGTTAGCGTAAGTTACAAGATGCTCGATTCAGGTTCGAATCTTGCCAAATCTTGACTATGTTTTTTCGCGCTTTCTTTCTTCCTGCTGGGATATCGGAACATTTTTAACTTGTTTATTTGTTTCTTTAATTGTCGAGCCCTTTATTTATGTTTATTCTAACTTAATCAGTCCAGTTACACGAAACACAAATGAAAATGAACATTCTGAGGCATATTCATTCAGTTTCTTCTAAATATGCAGGGAGTATTACAATGTTTTAAAACTAACATAGGTATTTCAGGTAATATTACTGAACCAGACCCATTTTCAGGATATCTATAAAATGAAGAACACACAAAATACCTAGACTGACAATCACAAACTGTGGCAGATACATACGTATTCAGCAATACTTTCTGTAGAAAAGAAAATTAGATTTAATCCCCATAAATTAAACTTCTCAATATCCACTAGAAACATTCTCTAACTACTAAGAACAATCGATAACATGTTAGTAGTTCCAGTATTTTGAAATTGTTTTTATTAATTTGATACGTTTAAAATTTCCTTTATTGTTTAAAGGCTTAGTGAAATTTCTTTTTCAAAATAATTAGAAAGCAAATTAAGAATCGAAGACTGAAGAGCACGTAAAATGAACTTTCGTTTGTTCTTTATTCGCTTTTGTTTACACCTAAAATTATTAGAATGACAAACACTGAAGTAACTTCGCACCTCGATGGATAACACATAGAAAAGAAAAAAAGTGCACGCAGACCGTGGGATTCGAACCGCTGATATGCTGAAGGTGATGAAGTAACACGAAATCAACGAGTTGAGCTGCAATCATTGCGACCGCTGGCTCTGTTAAAACTTGTAGGTATAGTGTCACACATGTATCCCTCTCCGCTCCTGACCCCTTTATAACTGTTGTGTGACTACTTTTGTAGTTTAAGCCGTTCATTGAGCTTTGATTCATTATAATTTACGTTGCAGAGCATATGACAGCGATCCTATTGATATGACATGTACTGTAACAGGAGTTATTAAGCGCGTGTTTTTGGAATGGACGTAACTATTGCTGCTAAGGTCTACTTTCCGATGAAGAGCAGATTAGATTTCATGGTTACCAAATGGCCGACAAGCACGGTAATTTCGACCTTATCACTTTCAGAGTATAAAGTGTTGCCTATCTCTAAAAATAATAGGATCAGGTGAACCACCTTGAATAGCAAAGCTTCTGTATGCCAAACCTTTTGATAACCTTTATGTAAGCAAGCTTTGCTGAATTTCCTTTACGCAATATAGTCAAACTTGGTCCTGTAACAGAGAAAAGGTATGTAGAGTTTTATAATATTTTCGCCATTGAAGCATACTTCACCTGTACTTCCAGAACGACATAGGGGCTATTAAGTTAACTTCATACTTCAAATTATTAATCAAGCTGTTACTAAAAATGCTTTACAAACTCCGTTGCTCAGAACATTAAGCTGGAACTTTACACAACAAACCTATTGTTCCCTTGCAAGTTTTTCTTTATACACCCTTTATGTTGTGATCTTCTTTACTATCAATACGGTTATAGTAAATATACAAGGTGTTAATGAACTATACCGAAATATTTTCACAGAATATGCAATTTACTTAAACAAGTAATTTGAGATAGGAGACTTATAACCTGTTTATTGACATTTCGAAGTGGCGGTTATAAGTTTCTGAAGTGCCTGTACGCCACTTTGTCTGGAATGAAAATAATAATAATAATAATCATTTATTCTATGATAGGAATCAAACTCATTAACTTAGGGATTGTAGCTTCCTGCGTTACGCATTAAGCCACCAGAGAAATTGAAAGAAACGTCTCCAGAGTAGGCTACATAAGTCAAAAATGTAGTTAATGAATGCTCAGTGTCGCACTGTCAAGTGATTAGTTCGAGATTTTACAGATTTTTGCGAATTCAATCTTGAGAACGCTAGTAACGTGCTGCTAAAAATCGATATTTCTATACTCGGGCAGCAGTTTTAAAGACATTCTAAGCCATTTATTCAACCTGCTTTGCTTTAACACCGACTTATCAGCACCTGACACCCACACGTATAACGCTATGTAGTTGCGTTATGTTTAACCGGGGACCATGCATCGCCGATCTCAAATTGCTTATATCAGTCACGTGTACAATCTCGCAAATTATTTCGGTGTAGTTCATTAACATCCTGTATAAAGAAAAAAAAAAAATATGTTACTTACTAAATTATTCAATCAATATATTTTACAATTAACATCTGAAGGATGATTTTTCTCGAAAGTTATGCATTACGGATCAAGTACAAAATATATTGGGGGAGAGCAGGCGTATTAAATCCTCCTATACACTATTTTCACCCCTACTACGGTGAATATTATTGTCACGGTGTAATGTACTTCCATAATATGTAAACTGTGGATAGTGTATTTTGATAACAACTTGGGATAACCAAGAAGCCTAGCTAAACACTATTCGACCAAGTAAGAAAATAGACTTGGCAGTCAAATAAGCCCTTCTCCACCATTCCATAAAACATATGCAACATTTCCAAAACTTTGAACTCGACTGACAGTTGAAGTTTAGCTGTTTCAGAGGTAAACTGTGATACTCTCAGGGCGATATGATGGCGAGAGTTGCTTGTTGTTTTAAAATGAATAATCAACTGTACTTAAATCTACGCACAAGGAATTATGACTGCTAACTTCTAGGACGAGCTTGTCCAAAGATAACTCCTGCGAGGTACTGACGTTAGAATGTCGTTTCTCCCGAATTCAGTCAAGGAGGGGAATGTTGGTAGGTCTCACAAACGTTTAGTGCGTTTATACGTGCGTGTCCGTGTATGTGTGTTTCTGTGAATAACAGCATAACTCAGTAAAAAATCTAATGTGTTCTTTTTTTTTTTTTTTTTTTGGTAGTGTTTAACGCCCGCTTTAACTACTAATGGCACCGCAGGCGGTGACACTGATGATACATGAATGATGATGGAGCACCGGTGGAATGCGATGGCGGGGGAAACCGGAGTACCCGGAGAAAACCCGCCCCAGCGCCATTTTGTCCACCACAAATCTCACATGCGGCTTGGGATCGAACCCCGGCCGTCTAGGTGAGAGTCGAGTGGTCTAACCACTCGGCCACGGCGCGGCCCTCTAATGTGTTCCATTCACATGACTTTCCCTACATCTCTGCAACAAATTATTGTTAAAAAGCTTATGCTTCCGTTTATTTCATTCTAATCGAGTAAAATTAGCAGAAATAGCCTTATTACTTGCTTCCTTGTAAGTAGAAACGAAATAAGGGAGCACCATAGGTTAAAGTGATAGTCAAAAGCTGGTTGCTATGTGACTGAAGTTCTTCTGTTTGTATGGACAGGAGATGACCAATTCCTATATGGGAAAAGTATAACCTTTCAAAGCTGGAACTAAAAATAAGGAATGTCTGAAAAACGATCAACTCCACGAAAAATATGTATATAACATAAATTGTGAGTTTTAACATGCTCTTCATTTTTTGTGTGGTAAGTTTATGTCCATCTCTTACGGTTTAGCAGTAATGCAAAATTCTGTAAAATGCATCAAGAATAGAGTAGTCTTTAGAGGCTATTCCCGGAAAATTCAAGATATACATTTTTTTTTTTGGTATGTAAATATCTTTAATTTACAGGATTTTATTCAAAATCGTTAGAGCCAATTTTTAGAAAATCAAAATTTTCGAAATTTTTTAGATGTAAAGCGAAGTTTGGCGTGGGGGGATTTTTGTTTTTAAATCTTCGGGTCGCATCCTTGGAGAATACCAAACTTAAATACTAAGTTTGGTTTTTAATGGTCGTTTTGCTTTTGAGTTATGCTGTCCACAGACACACACACACACACATACACCAGACAGACAGACAGACCACACGGATATTTTTCTAAAAATGCTTTTTCTGGATAAAGGGGTCTCAAAACATATTTCCGGTGAAATCTCGGTATCGAATTTTTGGGTGCATTACAACACCTTCTCTATAAACAATGTACATAGTACGTGTAGAGAAAATAAATATGAAAAGTCCGTTAAATACCAAACTGGGTGTTTAAGTTCGGCTTCTTTTAAGGATGTGACTCAAAGATGTTTAAACAAATCCCCCGCCCCAGAGAAACAACTTCAAAAATTATGTCCTTGGAATAAAAATCTGATAAAAGCCGAAATTTTACACTTTAGAAGGAACCTTTTCGAAAATTCTGATTATCTCCCTAATGGTTCTAACGATTTTGATTAAAATATTTTATGTTTAGTATGACAAATAAAATGCAGATATATTTTGAATTTTCTGAGGATAGACTCTGAAGCTTTCTTCATTCTGGATGACTTTTGCATAACTGTAAACCATAAGAGATAGGTAAAATGTTACTGCACAAAAAATGTAGAACTCGTTAAAACATACATTTTGAATCAAGTATAGGTTTTATGGCATTCTTCATTTTCGATATGGATTTACATATTATTGGTCAATGGTTTAAATATTATAATACTTACACTTTTCTAAAAGTGGAAGTCGTCATTTATTTATTTATTTATTTATTTATTCTTCTTTCTTTCAAGACAAAAGCACCTTATGCAATAAGAAAGGTCTTGTGTTTACAAACATTCCATTATATCGCATAGCGGAATGCGCCAGTGCTTCCCATGGAGTGAAATGAGTTGGAGTTACTGCCCCTTTCACCTGCTCTTTCGATTTGATCTTGATTGTTCTAGTGCGTTAAGAACTTTACAATGTAGGTAGCATTAGTTTCCAAACTGAAGAGTATAAATTAAAGTGACTCGCTAAACAGCTAATAGGCAGATTATTCTTCCATTCACTGCCACGTTGGTGATGAGTAGAGAGGCGCACGTGGGATATGAAGAATGAAGCGTTTGCCTCCACGTTGAAGATCCAGATATACGACGGGAATTATATTATAAGATGCATTATTATAAGATATGTTGTGTGTGTCAAGTTGGAGGATGCTTCCAGACTCACTTCACTACCAAAAGAGCTCCACGTACATTTGTTTAGAAGGTCTACCGCCGGTGATTTGCCTCGGCTCAGCTCAGTCTGCATGAGGGTTTGACTGACTCGGGGTGGTAGCAATAAGGGTAGCTTAGGGAGTGATCTTATAAAAATAGTTAAACATACTTTACTTTCTATTTCGATTTATTCCGAACTACAAGACTTCGAGACAAGCACTTTGCTTTACAATCTAATAGGCTATTATAACTTGTAGGAGCTTTCCTTGCTTGACGACGTGCACGCATTTCACTCAATAAACTTGTTTCTTTCACTTATTACTTTAAACCTTACTAATAAGTTTAACCATGATGCGCGTAAGACTGAGTGCGTGCGCAGCTGTGTTTCGATGTTCTTAACTAAGTGCCTGCGTAAAACTTATTGACTGCGTAACTGTGTGCCCGTGTATGCGTAACTGAGGGCCTAAATATCCATCACTGAGTGCCCCGATGTGCTACAATCTCCTACTTATATAGTAGAATTACTGATTGGTCAGAAAGACCGCGAACTTGGCGTTGATGTAGCCCAGAATGCATCATTTCCTACCCAGAATGCATCATAACACCCACGTGACAATAGAAAAAGACTGATCTCGCTACTAGAAGGGTCTTCACTTATTTCTCTATTGCACTCACACGCTCCTTGTACGTGCCTGACAAAAGAGTGTCCCCTTTCCACTTTCCAAGTTTGAGTAAACAACTCTGAACTGCTCTTGCTATAATCTAGTTTTACACTCTTAAATATATGGAATAATTGATTATTAACACTCTTAAATATGACCTGATGAACAATTGATAGAAATAACAATAGTCATTGTAGCGAGGCCGACTAACGGTCTCATGTGTGATGCCAAGATAGGGATTGATGACGTCACAGACAGGGCACACTTACGAATGGTGAGGCTACTTGTGATTCGTCTTTGCTGTTCAAAAATCGCTTCGGTGATTACATGCTGCTTCCGTTTACAGGTAATGTGCAGAGAACTTCAGGCTTTGCTTACCCTAAATGATCTCTCTATTATATAGCTCAATAATTACGCACTATTGACTACCATTTACACTTATAGCAACTGTTAGGACCAGAGACAAAAGACGCTCTACAGTCGCAGTTGAAGTAACTAAATTTTAAATACACGCTCCAGTATACTTCTCGCTATGCTGTCTGTTCCTATGCTATTTGCTGTCAAATCTTACACGTTGACTTTTTGCTCGTTGACTGACTGATTCTCAGTATTCTTTTTACTTTCTCTACACGTACTATGTACACATATATAGTGTATAGAGAAGGTATTGCAATGCACGCAAAAATTCGATACCAAGATTTCACCGGAAATATGTGTTTTAGGGTCCCCTGTAATAAAAAAATAATTTTCAGAAAAAGGTCTGTGTGTCTAAATGTTCGTGTGTCCGTGTGTCTGTGAACACCATAACACAAAAAAGAAACGTCGGTAAAATGCCAAACTTGGTATTTAAGTTTAGTATCTTCCAAGGATGTGACACGAAAATTTTGAGAAAAATTCCCCCACTCCTAACTACCCTTTACATGGAAGTTTTTTCGACAATTTTGATTTTCTCAAAAACGATTTTGATTAAAATATCGTATATTAAAGATATTTACTTGACAAATAAAATGTATATCTTGAATTTTCTGGGAATAGCCTCTTAAGACTACTGTATTCTGGATGAATTTTACGGAATTTTGCATAACTGCTAAACCGTAAGAGATGGACAAAAACCTACAACACAAAAATGTAGAGCACATTAAAACACACAATTTATGTCATATACATTTTTTTCGTGGAGTTGATCGTTGTTGACATATTCCTTGTTTTTGGTTAAGTCTTAAAAACATATTTTTCTCATGTAGGAATCTGTCAACTCATGTCTATAAAAACAAAGGAACTTCAGTTACATAGCAACCAGCTTTTGACCATCAGTTTAACCTATAGTACTCCCTTATTTCCCTTCTACTTACAAAGAAGCAAGTAATAAGACTATTTCTGCTAATTTTTACTTTCTCTATACGCACTATGTACATAGTGTATAGAGAAGGTATGTACTCCACCCAAAAATTCGATACCGAGATTTCACCGGAAATATATGTTTTAGGATCACCTTTATCTAAAAAAAGCATTTTCGGAAAAAGATCCGTGCGTGTGTGTGTGTGTGTGTGTGTGTGTCCGTGTGCCCGTGTGTCTGTGTGTCCGTGTGTCTTTGAACACGATAACTCACAAACGAAAAGTAGGTAAAATACCAAACTTGGTATTTAAGTTTAGCATCTTCCAAGGCTGCGACACGAAGATTTTGAGAAAAATCTCCCCACCCCTAACTACCCTTTACATGGAAGTTTTTTCGACAATGTTGATTTTCTCAAAAATGGATCTAACGATTTTGATTAAAATATCGTATATTAAAGATATTTACCTGACAAATAAAGCGTATGTCTTGAATTTTCTGGGAATAGCCTCTGAAGACTACTTTATTCTGGATGAATTTTACGGAATTTTGTATAACTGCTAAACCGTAAGAGATGGACAAAAACTTAACACACAAAACTGTAGAGCACATTAAAACACACAATTTATGTCATATTCTTTTCTTTTTTTTTTTTTTTTTCGTGGACTTGATCGTATTTGACATATTCCTTGTTTTTGGTTAAGCATTAAAAACATACTTTTCTCATGTAGGAATCTGTCAACTCATATCTTACATACATTGGAACTTCAGTCATGTAGTAACCAGCTTTTGACCATGACTTTAACCTATGATACTCCCTTATTTCGCTTCTACTCACAAGGAAGCAAGTAATAAGACCATTTCTGCTAATTTTTCTCAATTAGCATGAAGTAAATATAAGCATAAGCTTTTTAACAATAATTTGTTGCAGAGATGTAGAGAAAGTCATGTGAATGGAACACATATTTTTTTGCCTTGCATGTTTGAAAATTTTGCAGATCCTATGTAAAATTGAGAACATTTCAAACAACAGAGTGTTTAACAGTTAAATACTTTGAGAGTATATTCAAGTAGCATTATGGAGTTAACATGTGTCAATTTATTACTTTCTCTACTTACTACAGATACCGAAGGTATTACATTCTACCCAAAATTTTGATACCAAGATTTCACTGGAAATCTACGTTTGAAGGTCCTCTGAATAAAAAAAGGAAGTTTTAAAAAAGCTTTGTGTGTTTATATGTGTGTGTGTCTTTGTGAGCAGGATAAATAAAAAAGAAACAGTCGGTTAAATACCTAACTTTATATTTAAATTCAAAATCTTCCAAGGATGCGCTACCAAGTTTGCTATTTAACGGTATTTTCGTTTTGGGGCTATGCTGTCCATAGGCACACAGACAGACAGACACACACAATGGGCCTTTTTTTAAAAATGCTTTTTTCGGACTCGGGGGGCCCCAAAACATATTTTTCCGGTGAAATCTCGGTATCGAATTTTTGGGTGCATTACAATACCTTCTCTGTCACTATGTACATTGTACATATGGGGTTTGAGAAAGTAAAAATTAGAAAACTTTGCTTTTCACAAAAATGGCTGAAACGATTTTGATTAATATACTTATATGACATAATTGCATATGTTGAATTTTCTGGGAATAGCCTCTGAAGACCTCTTTATTCTGAATATTTGCTTTAGCAGAGATAGACAAAAATGTTTAGCTCGTTAAAACACACTATTTATGTCATATTCAGTTTTTTGTAGTTTTAACCATTTGCAGGATGTTCTTTGTTACACTTAAACTTTTCTAATACGGGAATTTGTCAACTCCTGGTAATGGATACACAACGACTTTGAAATACATAACAACCGGCTATTATAAGACTTGACTATTGCTTTAACCTAGTGTATTCCCTTATTTCCCTTCTACTTAAAAACAAATAAGTAATTAGACAATTTATGCTAATTTTTATCTCGATAAGCATGGATTAGACAGATAAATAAGGTTTTTAACAATAATTTGTTACAGATATGTAGAGATTTCTTGATTTTTATTATCTATAGTAATTATTATTTGTGTTAAATATTAAATAATTAAAGTCCCGTTTGAATTTCTAATAGCAGCCATATTGTTAAATAAATGATAGGTTAACCAAACAAATAAATACATAAAAATAAGCAAGGCAGTTTTTGCAAGAAAATCTAAGAGATTTAAATGTTTATTTTTGTCAATACATTTATAAATGGTATGCATGTACTTTTTTTTTCTACTTCAATAGAAGTAGCATTTAAATCTGAGGATTACTTTCTGGGAAAATGGTTTTAAATTTCAGTCAACTTTTTGCTTTAGGCCGAGAAGGTATCATACCGTGCCAAAGTTTAGGTAATATTATATAATAATTCAGTAACCGTATCATTTATGAAATATAAAGAAGCAGAATAGCAGAAACGTGGTTTTACAAGAATCTCTATCCATTTAAAATGTTTCTCATGTTTAATGACACTGCTGTATATGTGTTTATGGGTGTATTTCGCTGTAGCCGCAGCATGATTTCTGTAGTCAGTATCTGTAATTAATGTATCATAGCAAGCTCAACTTTTAGTTACTAATATGCATCGGAAAGTTATAGAAAATATTCCTTGAAAAATCACCAGCGGTCTTGTTGTTTTCATTTTTTTGGGGGGGGGGGCACATTTGGAAACTTCATCAGAAAGCAATTTTGTCTGCTGCGGATTTCCTTGCTTATAAGGTTCCATTTTTGTTACTATGTACAATGTGCGAAGACAAATTATCTTGACAATTTGAGATTCTTTCTTTCTTACTTTCTTTCATTTTTTACTTTCTCTAGCCCTGTATGTACAATGTACATAGAGATAGAGAAGTATTGTATTCCACCCAAAAATTCGATGTCGAGATTTCACCGGAAATACATGTTTTAGGACCCATTAAGTCCAAAAATTTTTTTCAGAAAAAGGTCCGTGTGTGTTTATGTATCTATGGACAGCATAGCTCAAAAATGAAAAGACATAAATACCAAACTTGGTGTTTAGATTAGTATCTTCCAAGTATGCGATACGAAGATTTTCAAGAAAATCCCGCCACTCCTAAATGCCCTTTACATGGAAAAATTTTCGAAAATTCTGTTTTCCTTAAAAGTTGCTCTAACGATTTTGATTAAAATGCCAGATATCAAAGACATTTCTATCACAAATAAACTGTATATCTTGAATTTTCTGAGAATAGCTTCTAAATGCCTGTTTATTCAGGATGAGTTTGCTTAATTTGGTATAACCAGTAAACCGTAAGAGATAGACAAAAACTTACGCTACAAAAATGTAGATCTTGTTAAAGTACACAAGTTATTACATACACCTTTTTTTTTTTTTTTTCGTGGAGCTTACCGTTTTCGCGGTATTCCTTGTTATTAGTCTCAGTTGTAAGGTTCTTATACTTTCCTCAGTTGGGAGTGTCCGTTTTTCTTTTGTTCTACTCCTGGCCAAGCAAAGAAGCGATTTGCAATGACAATCGCATAACGACAGATTTTAAAATATTTGACTATCACTTTAGCCTAGTGCATTCCCTTAGTTCCAGTCTACTTATTAGGAACTAAGTAATAACATCCTGTTAATGTTTATCTCGATTAGCGATATGGTGCAGAAAGAAGAATTATCCTTTGTAAGAAGTTTATTCGTAGAGTAGCGTAATAGTAGCGAAATAAGGGAGTACCATAGATTAAAGTGCTAGTCAGAAGCTTGTTGCCATGTGACTGATGTTCCTTTGTTTGTATGGACAGGAGTTGACAAATTCCTGTATGAGAAAAGTATAAGTTTTTTAAAAGCGGAAACTAGTAACAAGGAATATCTCAAAAACGATCACTACAAGAAAAAATATACATAATATAAATTGTCTGTTCTAAGGTGCTCTACGTTTTTTGTGTGGTAACTTTTTGTCCATCTCTTACGGTTTAGCAGTTATGCAAAGTTCCATAAAAGTCATACAGAATAAAGTAGTCTTCAGAGGCTATTCCCAGAAAATCCAAGTTATACATTTTATTTGTCAGGTAAATATCCTTAATATACGATATTTTAATCAAAATCGTTACAGCTATTTTTAAGAAAATCAAAATTTTCCAAAAAAAGTTCCATGTAAAGGGTAGTTTGGGGTGGGGGAATTTTTCTCAAAATCTTCGTGTCGCATCCCTGGAAGATACTTAAATTAAATACCAAGTTTGGTATTTTACCGACTTTTCGTTTATGTGTTATCGTGTCCACAGACACACGGACACACGGATACACACGGACCTTTTTCTGAAAGCGCTTTTTTTTTGGATACAGGGGACCCTAAAACATATATTTCCGGTAAAATCTCGGTATCGAATGTTTGGGTGGAATGCAATACCTTCTCTATACACTATGTACGTAGAACGTGTAGAAAAAGTAAAAAAGAAAGACAATTATTATAGTTTTGACATAAAACTATATCATCATTAGTTTGGTTAATATCACTGCAATGGCATTGTATGGTCAATAGTATGAGAATTATAGCAGTGAATATGAACGGGCATCTTGGCAATTAATTTATATCGAACTCAATTCGAAAGAAACGTGCTTCCCTTTGTTAACTGTTGTACTTATTTGCATGGATTGCGTAATCTGCTACAAATTTAATTTTATGACTGGAATTCTGAGAAAGCTTAACACTTATTCCGCCATTTTATATAAATAAGAAATATTTCCCTTAACACCATAAACATAGAAGTGGATGGCTTGTATTGCTGACACTATAACCTGACACACGGCGCACTAAAAGGACAATCCCTCTTGTCAAGGTTTACCATTGCATGCACGGAACAAGCCTGTTTGTCCGTCACACAGTCATGGGAGTTGGTGATACTGTCACATGTGTCACTGGCGAGACTTTAATTTATATTGTTTTATTAATGTTTTATTAATTACGATTTAATTAATCTGAATTATTTGGATTTTGATGCTTACATATTCTTATTAAATACAAGTTTTCTTATAAGCTAATTAAGTAGCAGGATGGAAGTGACTAGCCTCTTCCGATGACAATCCTAGTGGACTTTTTGATGCCACCAACTTCCGTTGGTCTACGTGCACATTCGCACTTTGACGTCTAGAACATTTAAGCATTCGATGCTGATTGGCTAAGACTACCCACTATCAGGGTGTTGGTTCTCCATGTTAGGAGAACGGTCACCATGTTGGAATGCCCTTCTGGGACGCCGCTAAATCTATTTAAGGGACGGCAGACCCGACCACCAGGTCTTGACCGTCGGGGAACCTCTTGGGGCGTCGCTCAACCGTTGAACCACCACAAACACTTCATCTCTTACCCCACCTAGACACAACATGACATATTTCTTAAAGTAAGACTTTATGTTAGCAAACCCCATAATCAGAATGACATTGCAACCTCACCTTTGTAAAACAAACATTCGTAACCAACGAATGATCTATCTTTCTTAATATATTAGCTCTTAATTTGAGTACCTTTGATATCTTTGCTCTACCATCTGACTTCCTTAAACAGCTATCCCCCACGTCGCAGATCCAATTTTCGCGACAATATCTACTATTGTTCTTTTAATTACTTGTTTGAATTGTTTGTAACTGTCTCTTGTGCTTAAAACTTCCAATCCTAGGTGTATGGTTTACAATACTTGATCAATTATTTTATTCTAGACCACAAGTTTACACCTTACTCGATGCAATTGCTTTTATTTTTCAGTTATATTGTTCTGGAGTTTTAGATATTCCAGAAATCTGGTCGTCTCCTTAGCGCGTTGGTAGCGCAGCTGCTTACCAAGCGGGAGCCCTGGGTTCGATTCCCGGTCCTGGCGCGGGGATTTTGCCCACGCTGGGAGACCTGGTGCGGGGCGCCTGTGAGATCCCTGGGGCCCAATTGAGGAGCTACTTGACGGAGAAGTAGCGGCTCCAGGTCATGAGGGCCGCATTAACCGGCTGGGAGGGGGGCTGACCACGTCTCATCCTCCAATACTGCACATCTGTCATGGACCGAGATGGGGACACAGCGACCGGGCAGTAGGCCAAGGTTCCTTGTGAGCTGTCGTGCTAAATTATTATTATTATTATTATTATTATTATTATTATTATTATTATTATTACTACTACTACTACTACTAGAAGTCTTTGTAAATGTTCTTCCAATTTGCCAATAATACTGCATCATCTGCATAATATTGAAATGGAATTGAAACGTTTCTCACACACTAGCTATTTTAAAATGTTCCTGCTTGCAGTTGCTCACATAATCTGGGCAGTACAGCAGATGACATCTGTCTGTCTCTCTCTCTCTCTTGGAAATGCTATGTTTTATATCAGTTCGTGATTGAGTCGTCATTGCGAGTAATTATGCAGGGCGACGCCCCTTCCTGCCGTGTAATTGCCGACCTGCACAAACAAACGCAATTCCACCTGTGTAGGGCGTGGCGGACTGACTACTGCATACCTCGTCGTGACTGCTCTTGTTTTGCTATTGCTTCCAAATTATACAATTAGGAGAAAAATATCCCGCACAAGCAGTCTACTGCACTTCACGTAGAACACAGAAACACACTATCTACATTCTTATACATTTCAGCTAATAAAATAAATAAACACTTTATATTAACGAATGGTAGCATCCCTTCATTTAATGAAATAATTCTAACTAGTTACAGAAAAATAACGAATTCATCATATCATTACAAAAATTGATAATTTCAATATCACTGATGGAATATTGTAATCAATATATGAAACATTATTAGGATATTATCTCCTCTTTCGTCATCCCATATTCCTCAAGAACTTGTTTATTCCCCCCCCCCTTTTTCTCTTTCCCCCTATATTCTTAGGTGTAAGTTTTATAAAAATCTAATGTGTTCCATTCCATTGACTTTCTCTATATCTCTGCAACAAATTATTATTAAAAAGCTTATGCTTCTATTTACTTCATGCTAATCGAGAAAATATCAGCTTAAATAGCCTATTAATTGCTTCCTTGTAAGTAGAAGAGAAATAAGGGATTACCATAGGCTAAAGTAATGGTCAAAAGTTGGTTGCTATGTGACTGAAGTTCCTTTGTTTGTATGGATCTGAAATGTTAAATTCCTGTATGAGAAAAGTATGTTTTTAAAGCTGAAACCAAAAAACAAGGAGTAACTCAAAAACGATCAAATCCACGAAAAAAATGTATATAACACAAATTGTGTGTTTTAAGGTGCTCTACATTTGTTGTGTTGTAAGTTTTTGTCCATCTCTTACGGTTTAGCAGTTATGCAAAATTACGTAAAATTGATCTAGAATAAAGTAGTCTTCAGAGGCTATTCCCAGAAAATTCGAAATATACATTTTATTTGTAATGGAAATATCTTTAATATACGATGTTTCAATCAAAATCGTTAGAGCCATTTTCTAGAAAATCAATATTTTCGAAAAAAGTTCCACGTAAACAGTAGTTTGGGGTGGGGGGGATTTTTCTCAAAATCTTCGTGTCGCATCCCTGGAAGATACTAAACTTAAATACCAAGTTTGGTATTTTACCGACTTTTCGTTTTTGAGTTATCGTGTTCACAGACACACGGACACACTAACACACGGACACACACACACGGACCATTTACTGAAAATACTTTTTTTTTGGATACAGCGGACCCTAAAACATACATTTCCTATGAAATCTCGCTATCGAATTTTTTGGTGGAGTGCAATACCTTCTCTATACACTAAGTACATAGTACGTGTAGAGAAAGTAAAAATGTGTTTCAGATTTAATAGCAATAGTTATTTACTGCATTCTGTTCAAGTTAAAAGGTAATATAAGATTGCGTATTTTTAACTCTTAGTTGCCTGCACTAGTATACTATATATGCCGTTTTTCCTTTAATTCAAGTTTAAAACTGGCGTTCTAGTAAAAATATGTGGGAATAAACATATAAAACTTTTATATAAAATAATAAAGAAAATAGAAATGAAAATAAATGTAGAGCCTTAATATTTTTCTTCCCAATTAAAAGTTTAAATTCTTCTCAACCAGTTTTCATAATCCTGCGCGAGGCGCTACCAAAAAAGTGGTTCAAATGGATGAGTGTTAGGTGATAGGTAATGGACTGGCCATCCATTCAAAGCTAAATGTTGCAAGTTAAAATCCAAGTGTTTGTGGTAAAGGACGGGGAGAGCCCAAGTAAAATAATCGGTGTGGTGCTTGGAAGTTAACGGGTTGTTACATTTGGTTGTAGTTATGTCGGTTTTCTCTTTTATTTATTTAAAAAAATATATGTCGTTTGTGGTTGAAGGTTAGTATAACATGAAATGAATCCTAGAGTACAAACCTATTTGTATATTTACGCTTAAAACAAGCGGAACTTATAGGTACCGACAGGCAACAAAGGGCTAATGCTCGTAGTAGCTAAAGGTATATGGGGGCGGTTCACGGCGATGTCTTCAGCTCCTCATTCCAGTGCTGCAGCTTTTGGTACTCACATCTTAACACTAGCTGCATTAGAGCCTGTGTCAAGTTAGTTCAGTTCTGATGTCAACAACAAGGCGGAGCTGGCTCAACTCACCGCATGTTAACGGTACATGTGCGCACATAAGTTTTGCAACACTAGCGATATATATCAGCAACCTGTGGAGAGTATTTTGAGAGATGTGGCAATTTTGTATCAGAATGTACTGCATGCAAAATTTTATTTAGAGTCGATGGTTCATTTCTGAAAACACAATCATAAACTTTACCGTGAATAGCACTTTTGGCAAAATCATTGTATTTCTCCAAACGTTTTTCATATTTACGCGATTTTCCCGGTGTTCTTAGGCTTCCGGATGCTTGCTGTTCCATTCTAACACTATGCACACTAAATGCAGAAACGCCAAGAAGATCACCCGTTTCTTTTTCGATACTCTTTATGGCCGATTCGGCGTTTCTTTCTTTAAGCACCGCGAAACAATGCGCGACCATTTGCCTCTCGCCACTTTTTAAAGGCTTGTCTCGGTTGTGTTTTATTATGGCTAACCATCCATGTTCAAAAGCTTACTGCTTTTAAACTGCATATAGCAAGTCCCCTGGGCTTGTGAGGCATGCGAGATGTACAGGAAATACAGTCTTAAATAACACATTATCAGAGGCGACCCTGCACTATAAACAATAACAGCTTAATCAGCATTCACCTCGAGAATTACCGGTTGTTTAAGAAAGCTGTCTGGTACAGGCTTGTAACTTATTGTGTATATAAAACCAATGTTCTTTAGTAATAAAAGTTAGCTGCATTTTATTTAACAGTAATAAGTTAATAAAGTCAATATATAATTTCGCCGGTCTTCTGTCTAATCTATATGTTTTTTATAGAATGTACACGTCTGTTGTAAATATTCCTTTCAGAATTCACGAACTCAGAGCCATCTGCTTGGTATGTGTCGGATATGGATAAAATGTCGGACTATTACCTCTTATAAGAATCGAAGCATTACATACTTATCTCTCCGAAACTAACTCGCGCAGAGAAGTGATCTGAAATCTATTACAGTGCTGTACTTTTAGGAGGCTGTTACAATATGCATCCACGTAAAAGTTAACACCCATTACCTTCCCTGAACCAATCAACAGCCTAAGCTCTTTTGCTTCAGTATCTCTGTCTCTCTCTCTCTTCCCTCCCGTGTGTTGGCATCAGGACTGAACTAACTTGAGACAGATAATTACTCTCGGATAAAAATTAGCAAATGACAGATGCCAGTTAAACAACCGGACAGCATTTTATTTTCTGATCACGGCCATACAAAAATCTTGTGTATAGGATACTTAGAGAGCGAGCTATCCACTTTTTGACTTCACGTGGTTACCGTCATCCAACTTCCATTATAAGTAGATGGCTGAAATATAACACCACGTCCTTCCTCACAGCCCTTATCTCGAATATAAACATACAATGCAGTATGATACACAAACCACGCAGTTTGAAAAGGGATGAGTTGAAAGTTTTATATTTTACTTTCTCTACACGTACTATGTACATAGTGTATAGAGAAGGTATTGTATTGCACCCAAAAATTCGATACCGAGATTTCACCGGAAATATGTGTTTGGGTCACCCTGAATCCAAAAAAAGCATTTTCAGGAAAAGGTCCGTGTGTGTGTTTGTGCGTATGTGTGTGTGTGTGTGTGTGTCTATGAGGACAGCATAGCTCATTTTTTTTTTTTGGTAGTGTTTAGCGCTCGCTCTTACTACAATGGCACCGCAGGCGATGACACTTATGATACATGAAGATGGAGCTCCGGCGGAATGAAATGGCGGGGGAAACCGGAAAACTCGGAGAAAACCCGCCCCTGCGCTACTTTGTCCACCACAAATCTCACATGTGTGTGTGTGTGTCCGTGTGTCCTTGTGTCTGTGAACACGTTAAATCAAAAACGAAAAGGCGGTAAAATACCTAATTTGGTATTTAAGTTTAGTATCTTCCAAGGATGTGACACGAAGATTTTGAGAAAAATCCCCCCCATCCCAAACTACCCTTTACATGGAACTTTTTTCGAAATCTTTTATTTTCTTAAAAATGGCTGTAACGATTTTGATTAAAATAGCGTATATTAAAGATATTTACATTACAAATAAAATGTATATCTTGAATTTTCTGGGAATAGCCTCTGAAGACTACTTTATTCTCGATGCATTTTACAGAGGTTTGTTTAACGGTAAGAGATGGACAAAAAGTTACCACAAGAAAATTGTAGAGCAGCTTAAAACACACAATTTATGTTATATACATTTTTTTTTGTGGATTTGGTCGTTTTTTTAGATATTCCCTGTTTTATGTTTCAGCTTTAAAAAATCTGATGTAATCCATTCACATGGCTTTCTCTATATCTCTGCAACAAACTTTTGTTAAAAAGTTTATGCTTCTATTTACTTCATACTAAGTGAGAAGAAAATTAGCAGAAATAGCATTATTACTTGCTTCCCTGTAAGCAGAAGCGAAATAAGGGAGTAACATAGGTTAAAGTGATGGCAAATGATGTTTGCTATGTGACTGAAGTTCCTCTGTTTGTATGGACAGGAGTTGACAAATTTCTGTATGAGAAAGGTATAAAGTTTTTAAGGCTGAAACAAAAAACAAGGAATACCTAAGAAACGATGAACTCCACGAAAAGAATGTATATAACATAAATTGTGTATTTTAATGTGCTCTACAGTTTTTCTCTGCTAAGTTTTTGTCTATCTCTTACGGTTTACCAGTTACACAAAATTCCGTAAAATTTATTAAGAATAAAGTAGTCTTCAGAGGCTCTTCCCAGAAAATTCAAGATAAACATATTATTTGAAAGTATATATCTTTAATATATGATATTTTAATCAAAATCGTTAGAGCCACTTTTTAGAGAATCAAAATTTTCGAAACATTTTCCATGAGAAGGGTAGTTGGGGTATGGGGAGATTTTCTTGAAAATATTCGTGTCGCATCCTTGGAAGATACTGAACTTAAATGCCAAGTTTGGTATTTAACGGTCTTTTCGTTTTTGAGCTATGCGGGCCACAGGCACACAGACACACACACATACATACAGACACTTCTGGTGAAATCTCGGTATCGCCTTTTTGGGTAAAATGCATTACCTTCTCTATACACTATGTAAATAGTACGTTTAGAGAAAGTAAAAACATATTTTTTCTCTTAGTTTGTCAAGAGTTTTTTCTCAAGAGTTTGTCCTGTCCATCCAAAGGAACTGCAGTCACACAGCAACCAGCTCTCGACTAGCACTTTAACCTGTGGTACTTCCTTTTTCGCTTCTACTTACAAGGAAGCAAGTGGTAAGACTGTTTGTGCTAACTTTTTTCTCGATTAGCATGAAGTAAATAGAAGTATAAGCTTTTTAACAATAATTTGTGGCAGAGAAAGTCATGTGAATGGAAGACATCAGATATTTTTGTGTTTCGTACGTGCAAAACGGTGATCAGGATAGTCGTTTCCGCTTGCAGGTATGGAATACCTAGCTTCCGATGAACCTACCTTTTCCAGGTTCGATCTCAGGTAGGTACTTAACATCAGCTTGTATTTGGAGATGGACTTCTTATACCACATAGATGTCAGAGAAAAACTTGCGATATGACATTAATGATAGGTTCCTTGTCAGAACTGATACTCATTTGTCAGGTAGGTATAATAATCTTATCTTATAACAAGAAGGAAATGTTGAATATTATTTTAACATACTTGTAGGTAGGCACCACATCAGAAATTGTGTTTGGAATTTTTCAAGCATGCGTGAGGAGCATCTGTGTAAAGTTTTGTGTCTAAATGTTTACTTCTCTCTTTGTTCTTTTCTTTGTAATGCATACGAATTAACAAAACATCAACATCTCAGAACCAACTTAAGTCTAAATATGATTTCATTGTGTAATGTCAAAACGTGTCTCATTTTTTTGGTGGGTATAATTAAAACGTTACACTTTTTACTCTCTCTATATGTACTATGCATAGAAGGTATTGATTGCACTCCACCCAAAAATTCGATACCGAGATATCACCGGAAATATATGTTTTAGGGTCCCCTGTATCTAAAAAAAGCATTTTCGGAAAAGGTCCGTGAGTGTATGTGTGTGTGTGTGAGTGTGTGTCCGTGTGTCTGGAACACGATAACTCAAAAGGTCGGTAAAATACCATACTTGGCTCTAACGATTTTGATTAAAATTTCGTATATTAAATATATTTACCTGACAAATAAAATGTATATCTTGAATTTTCTGGGAATAGCCTCTGAAGACTACTTTTTTCTGGACGAATTTTACGGAATTTTGCATAACTGCTAAACCGTAAGGGATGGACAAAAACTTACCGCACAAAAAATGTAGAGCACTTTAAAACACACATCTTATATACATTTTTTTCGTGGAGTTGGTAGTTTTCTGTGATAGTCCTTGTTTTTTGGTTTCAGCTTTAAAAAACAAACTTTTCTCAAACAGGAATTTAACAATTCCCGTCCATACAAACAAAGGAACTTCAGTCACATAGCAACCAACTTTTGACTATCACTTTAAGCTATGGTACTACTTTATTTCGCTTCTACTTACAAGGAAGAAAGTAATAAGAGCATTTCTGTTTTTTTTTGTTTTTTTTCGATTAGCATTAAGTAAATAGAAGCACAAGCTTTTTAACAATAATTTGTTGCAGAGATGTAGAGAAAGTCATGTGAAAGGAACACATCAGATTTTTATAAATATGCTGAGCTTTCACTGACACAACTCCGTCAGTGTGAGCTCAGAGTGCTGAATATTCTCTCTAAGGTCTTCTCTTTCTGATATTCCCTTAATCTTGTATCTATTGATGTTGCCGAGGAGTGCATGTAACGGCCCACACGATTGGTCAGCCTGCTCAGTTATCTCTAGAAAGTGTGCAAGGAAATGCTTCGCGATCTTCACTTGTCATTAATATAATTCAAGCTGAGTACGAACAGGAAGTGCATCGCATCTCTGAGAACTTAATTCGTTTCCTTCGGCGTGAGGTTGCCATCTTGAGTCTAATTATCATAAAAGAGTCGTTAGTTCGTTACATACAGCGCCTCGTATACCCGCAGGCTAAGTATACTCTGTTTCAATAGCAGCTGCACACCAGAGGTTTGTACTCCACTCAAAAGGAAAACCTATCGGTAACGCTATATGTTCAGTGGCAGACTAGAGGAGTAGCGCAAACTGCATGTTCAGTTCCGGAAGATGCTCAGTGGCAGAGCAACCGGCCAGAGATCGGGAGATCCGTGGATCAAATCCCGGCCATGGCATTCAATTTTTCAGTCTGACTCTACCTATCCTACACCCGGCTTATATGAAAAAACAATTGACAATAATAGTTGGCTATATTATGAATCCTGGGACTAAAGTACTAACAACATTGTAAGTCACCATTAGGTTTGTCATCTCAAAATAACCTTGTGGTTTACCGGGAAACATGTGAGTCAGTTGAGAAATTCAATGATATGCCGGCATGTTGCCATGGTAGCTCAGTGGTAGAGCAACCTAATATATCAATTTCAAGTTAAAAGACGTGGAACAGTTGTGTCGCCAGCGAATTGCAGAAATCGGCAGGCCAGAATGGGAAAATGTATGTCGACATATTGAGAACATTGAAAATCATTAGAAAGAATTGTAGAAAGTCAAATAGAAAGAATGCTAATCCAGGTTAATGGTGCAGAAGGTAGCGATAGCGTTGATGATGAAATGACTTGAACGAAGGTGTTGAAGAATTGAAGGCAGACGATTGACATCGTTTATATAGTAGGTCATTTGTATAGAGATAATATATATATATATATATATATATATTATTATTATTAGATATGAATGTACATATGAAAACACATGTTTTTCAGTGCAGGTGCATAAGAGGTGACAGATATTTGACATTGGCTGTGACAGGCATTCCTCCAGCATGCATGAATCGACTGGTGAAGAACTGTTTATCTGAAAGTACAACTCGCTTCCTAGCTCTCATTAAGATCTTCACATATCCAGATCTGTTGCGCCAGTTATATTTTGAAGATATCCCTTCGTGCGTTAAAAGAGTTAAGAATAAAGCGGAGCTGTTTCAAGTTAAAACCCGCCAGTGCGGTACAGACCTGAGACACCTGCGTTTCAGTCCTCTCAATGAACACGACCTCTCATCATCTCCGCTGATAAGCAAGACACACTTTAAATACAGGACAGTTGGTCCACCTGGCACTTTATCCTTGTTTCCGACCTAGTGTGGCTGTCACGATGTGCACCAATATGTCGCTGTTCTTTTGTCTGCCTCGGAGTCGGTCTGGATTAGCACCAGTGAAATACTTTATTAACAAGCCTGTACATACCTCTTGAAAGTTCTTTGATGCTCCGGCTATGCTCATCGACGTAAAACATAAGTTTGGGTCTCACTGAGGGGGAGAAAGAATGACTGGGGTATGTGACACCGGGTAGATTGAAAAACAGAAATACTTCACTTTAGATTCCACTGAATTAATGCTTTTATTCACCTTTGTTACTTGTTGAGGCACTAATGCTACGAGCGACTCCCGACATAGTAGTTCTTGAAGACGTAGAAATGTTAATAACTAGTGTCATTTTCTTCTGCTTACTTAAGTTCTTGTTTTCGACGGTCACCGGTAATTACTGCGTACTTCCCTATTGCGTGACAAATCAACTCGTGCGATACTACAATGTTTCGCGTAATATCATATACTCAGGCACGAACACCGCTGCATTCACGTATGTACAAAGTACAACCTATAGCGTACCACGTACAGCATCACAAGTATAACACGAAATCCAACAAGAAAAAACACAAGAAAGCCTAATTTCTTGTAAGCGCATCGCTTACATACCTACAATCTCCAATCTTGAAGCTCATTCCTGATTGGTTGAAAAGAAGCGCGAAAATAATGTTGTCACCTGATACATTTTGTAAGTTCTTTGTGTTAGACTCACGTGACCGCTCTTTATAATGGAAAAGTCCCCAGCTGCTAACTTTTAGGGCAGAGACTTTCTCTAAAAATACTCTGTTATTTGTGTCTCTAATGTGCTAAAATCTAGCTGTTACAAAGGAATTTGTGTTAATAAGATTAACAAAGAAAGTAACCTTGACCTGACAATAGCAACTTCTTCGCCCTAAGGTTTTGTGTTCTACAATCTACTCAGTCTTGGCTGCTGAAGCAAGTATATTTCCTTTATTAAACCTATACAAAGATAATAATTAAACTAATAAAATAAAAAGCGGGCTAATATACTGTTGCACTTGTTTTGTTATTTAGAGTCCTACACAGTGCCGCTAATCGTGTTAAAACTGGTTAATTTCATAATTATTATAACTTTATATTTTATTATCATGCTTATTTCATAATAAAAGGATATCATTTATTATAAAATGCTATCCACTAAAGCAGTTTTTATGCGGACAGGGCCTTTACCGCAGATTTCAATTTGTATAAACCGTAATATATACCTCGTCCAATATGTAAATAAAAGAAATGAAAAATATTGAAGCATTATTTACTTGAAGGGTCCGTAAAAGTCAACTATAATTTACGTCTTGGCAAATATGATTAGCAGGAATACCTCGACAATATTCAGATGCTTATACTTCACCATAATCTTTTCTTTTGAGATTTTAAAGACATTTAAACTTCAACAAAAGGGCGTCAAACCTACATTTGGAACATTTTAGGTTAGGCATGGAAAGTAGGAGAATGGAACACTACCACTTCGCAGACAGTAGTACCCCGGTGCCAAACCCGAATGCCAACACACACACGCACACGCACACACACTCTCTCCTGCTGATGCAATATAATTGTAATGTCTACGTCTTAAATTGAATGCAAAAGCACACTTCAGTATTGCAAATATTCAGTACACGCAAATTCATACGTACATTAATAGTGGGAAACAAATGGTAGTGCGCTGTAAATATAAGATCGTATTTATAGTTTAAAGCCTTTTACACGCTCAAAATCATTTCTAATACTGAAAACATCTAAAAGCGCACGATACTTACAAGATGTTTTCACACTTTCATTGAAACCAATTGAAAAAATATTTTATTCCTACCGAACATTTATGTACATACAAAATACATGAAGAAATACAGTACCTGCAAAATTCTGTACATTAATGCTAAACACAATGACGATCTTTTTACTTTCTCTGTACATACTATGTACATAGTGTATAGAGAAGGTATTGCACTCCACCTAAAATTCTATACCGAATTTCACCGGAAATATAAGTTTTAGGGTACTCTTTATCTAAAAAAATGGAATTTTCGGAAAGAAGTCCATGTGTGCGTGTGTGTGTGTGTGAGTCCGTGGGTCTGTGAACACGATAACTGAAAAACGAAAAGTTGGTAAAATACCGTACTTGGTATTTAAGTTTAGTATCCTCCAGGGAGGCGACACGAAGATTTTGAGAAAAATCCCTCCCACCCCTAACTAACCTTTACATGGAGCTTTTTTCGAAAATTTTGACTATCTCAAAACTGGCTCTAAAATTTTGATGAAAATATCATATAGTAAAGATATTTACCTGACAACTAAAATGTATATTTTGAATTTTCTGGATATAGCCTCTGAAGAGTACTTTATCCTGGATGAATTTTACGAAATTTTGAATAACTGCTAAACCGTAAGAGATGGAGAAAAGCTTACTACACAAAAAATGTAGAGACCGTTAAAACACTCAATTTATCTTATATACATTTTGTTTGTAGATTTCGTCGTTGAGATATTCCTTGAAAAGCATTCTTCTCTCATACAAAAATTTGTCAACTGCTGTCCATACAAATAAAGGAACTTGAGTCACATAGCAACCAGCTTTTAACTATCATTTTAACCCATGGTAGTCCGTTATTTTGCTTCTACTTGTCACGAAGCAAGTATTAAGACTATTTCTGCTAATGTTTTCTCGATTAGCATGAAGTAAATAGAAGCATAAGCTTTCTAACAATAATTTGTTGCAGAGGTGTAGAGGAACTCATGTGAATGGAACACATCAGATTTTTTTTCAATACAAAATCATACTGTAAATCCTGAAAACATGTGAATAGATCGCCTGTATATAAAATCATAAACGTCATTATAAAACATTTCAAATATACACAGCATTATATTTTGTTTTTATTCTGGCGACTCATAATGCTGGCACCTCTTATTTTTAACTAAGTGTTCTATGTTTTCTGGGATTGTATTCATACAAAGATCAATATAGATAGCCGATTACATTTGAATTAAACCTGCACATTTTTTACTTTGGTCCATTATTGAATATAACTTCTTACATATGTGATACCAGATATGGATGCAAAATGTTTCAAGTTAGGATGTGGGTTCAGGTTTAGGTACAAAAAGCTTGCTTGGTTGATGCGTTTCGACACAGACATAAACGCTTGCACAAGGCAAAATCTTTTATATCACACGGGTAAATCCGCGAGAAAAGCGGATAGGTACCGTGGTGATTTGCCCCCGCCCGAGTACACTCGGCGACTAGTTCCTGCTCCTGGCTCCTGGCGTGTACATCCAGAAGCAGCGTATAGCACAGTGCCAGAAATAAACAGATGGAGTGAGCAAAGAAGGTGCACTTCCTACCTTTCCGTGAGTATTTCAGGCTGTGTACGTAGAAAACTTTGCACACAGGCTTGATTTTTAAATATAAAAAAATATGTTCTGTTATTTATAAAGTTTTTTTTAAACGAACTAAATGGACATTAACCTTAAGATCCGAAGATTAGTCGTGATGCAAAGCCGAAAGCATTTACAGTTCAGACCTTTATGTTTTGTAATAAAACATCCTAAATATAATGTTTTTACCTCATTTATATAATAAGTGCAAAATCATAAAACAAAACTTGAAAAAGGTAGTTTAAAAGACTTAATAACAAAACCTTATTTTTTTATAATTATAAGTGTAAATGGTGTAAGCAGGCTTTGCAGTGAATATCCACTGGTTTATTATGAAATAGGTACGAGTTTTAACATTTATAAGGAACAATAAAATGAAAATCAGGAGGAGAAACATCCAAAGACAGTGAATGTTCTATAAAGTTACAGCGGTTTCTATTTTGTTATATGCATGTGAGGTTGGATATTGAGAAAAAGCGAGCAATAAATGCCACAAGTCATAGAGAAAACTATTTTAAGACCACTGGCAAAATAACCTGGGGGACAAATTAAAAATCTGATGTGTTCCATTCACATGACTTTCTCTACATCTCTGAAACAAATTATTGTTAAAAAGCTTATGCTTCTATTTACTTCGTGGTAACCGAGAAAAAATTAGCAGAAATAGTCTTATTACTTGCTTCCTTGTAAGTAAAAGCGAAATAAGGAAGTACCATAGGTTAAAGTGATAGTCAAAAGCTGGTTGCTATGTGACTGAAGATCTTTTGTTTCTATGGACACGAGTTTACAAAGTCCTGTATGAGAAAAGTAAGTTTTTCAAAGCTGAAACTAAAAACATGGAATATCTAAAAAACGATCAACTCCACGAAAAATATATATATGTAAATTAAAGTGTGTGTTTTAACGTGGTCTACATTTGTTGTGTGGTAAGTTTTTGACCACCTCTTACGGTTTAGCAGTTATGCAAAATTCCGTAAAATGCATCTAGAATAAAGTAGTCTTCAGAGGTTATTCCTAGAAAATTTAAGATATACATTTTATTTGTCTGGTAAACATCTTCAATATACGATATTTTAATCAAAATTGTTAAAGACATTTTTAAGAAAATCAAAATTTTCGAAAAAGATTCCACGTAAAAGGTAGTTGGGGGTGGGAGGATTTTCTTGAAAATCTTCGTGTCGCATCCTTGGAAGATACGAAACTTAAATACCAAGTTTGGTAATCAACGGTATTTTCGTTTTTGAGCTATGCTGTCCACAGACAGAGACAGACAGGGAGACAGACAGACACACACACACACACACACACACTCACATACACGGACCTTCTTGTAAAATGCTTTTTTTGTATTTAGGGGGTTCTAAAACATGTATTTCCGATGAAATCTCGGTATCGAATTTTTGTGTAGAATACAATACTTCCTCTATACACTATGTACATAGTACGTGTAGAGAAAGTAATATGTATATTAGAGACAAAGGGAATATTTATTTAATATTAATTAAAACATAAAAATATGAAGAACGGAACTATCTATCCAAATAACAGAATAACAATGAGCGTCTTAACCACAATCGAAATCAACATTCAGATCCAGAACGGTAAATTTTTCCAGTGACCAAAACGGATGTACATATGTGCAGTTGATTGATGATAATGCTGATTTTATACGAAAGTTTTACAACATATTTGCAAAAAACACGAGCCACCGATTGCGTCCAACATCTTGGAAAACATAACTTACAAATCAGTGAATCATGTCGAAAGTTACGTTGTGCCACTTTTGCCGTAACTGATGGACCAGAAAACAACTTAACAATGACAAACAAGTATTGTTATGCTACGTATCGGGATTTAAGAAACGAGAACTTTTTCTTGCGCTGCCTATCGCCTCTGAATATTACAGTCATTACAAACACGAGCGTGATGTTTTGTTTCCATTGCATATTGTTGTTTTCAACTGCTAATTGGCTGGTCATGGAACCCACTGCAGAGTATCATTCCGGAAAATGATGACATGCTGCAGCAGCTTTGTCGTGAGCGATGGAGAGCTTTAAATTGATTGATTACTTTCCTTTCTCCAGATGCGGGTGCTATTTTCCTCTACGTGTAATTGAACATTTCATTCTCAGGGTTGTGAGCAACTGATTTCAGTTATTAGCGTCCATTTTCTTATTGTTGAGGGCCTCACGAATTGATTCCAGAATTATCAACAGTGACTTAAAGTTCACGAACGAAACAAAACACATCTTGATGGAAATTAGCAAAAACTGCATATTTTATTGGTGAAGGACAATAAAACTGTATATCACATTAAATTTTATTTTTACTTTCTCTACACGTACTATTGTACATAGTGTATAGACAAGGTATTGCTCTCCATAAAAAAATTCGATACCGAGATTTCACCGGAAATATACATTTTAGAGTCCCCTGTATCCAAAAAAAGTATTTTCAGAAAAACGTTCGCGTGTGTGTCCGTGTGTCTGTGAACACGATAACTGAAAAACGAAAAGTTGGTAAAATACCAAACTTGGTGTTTAAGTTTAAGTATCTTCCAGGGACGCGAAACGAATACTTTGAGAAACATCTCCTCACCCCAAACTACCCTTTATATGGAACTTTTTTAGAAAATTGTTATTAAAATGTCGTATATTAAAGATTTTTACCTGACAAATAAAATGTATATCTTGAATTTGTTGGGAATAGCCTCTGAAGACTACTTTATTCTGAATGAATTTTAGGAATTTTGCATAACTGCTAAACCGTAAGAGATGGACAAAAACTTGCCGCACACCAATCTAGAGCATTTTAAAACACACAATTTATGTTATATACATTTTTTCGTGGAATTGATTGTTTTAGAGATATTCGTTGTTTTTTTTTTTTTGGTTTCAGCTTTAAAAAAAATATGATTTCCTCATACAGAAATTTGTGAACTCCTTTTCATACAAACAAAGGAGCTTCAGCTTTTAACTATCACTTTAACCTATAATACTGCTTATTTCACTTCTACTTACAAGGAAGCAAGTAATAAGACTATTTCTGCTAATTTTTTCTCGATTAGCATGAAATAAATACAAGCATAAGCTTTCTAACGATTTGTTATAGAGATATAGAGAAAGCCATGTGAATGGAACACATCAGATTTGTTTTATGTTTGTCTATACAGGATATTACTACTGTGCTGTAGTCAGGGACTGCTCAGTGCTTCAAGAATGAAAGGATAAGAAGATTTAACTTTTGAAATTTTATTTTAGACATAAAATATATTTTAGAGTTAGCTGTGAACGAAATGTCTATCAATCGCAAACAAATTCAACAAAAAGTAGTTATATAAAAGTTGTGATAAGGAGATTCCTATAGACAAGAGGGACGTTAATTCTGGACACTCGTTTTGTTAAATTAATTTTAAGCAGTGGCGGCGCGTGGTTTGTAAATTTGGGAGGACGATATATTTTCAGAATTAGCACATGGACATGACAGTTAATTCTGAATTTCACACATTATGTGAAATAAATTTCAGAAACCATTATACAAATTAATGTCCCTCAAAACAAGTAGCAATTTGCTATAACTAGGATTACCTAATTAATATACTTGTATATGAAGTCCTTCTCCTCTCCTTTTGTTCCTTTATTACTAGCTGGTTAAAGTAGGGCCTTCTCAATAGAACACATAGCTCACGCATTAAGTTTATCTTCCTTCATTGTGTTTCTAGTGAATGCTTTTATCCTCTTGAGTGTTGAGAAGCACCTTCACACTCTGATGTAGTCATCGGAATTGTGCAAATAATGCGCAATAGCTTCACCGATAGGGTGCTAAATTGTCCACGTAAATACAAGAAAAAAGTGCTTAAGCACCAGAAGCGTTTGGAAAATCATTTCTTCCATGAATAACTGTCAACTCCTGCTTCAGTTTAGTTGCATTTAACTCAAACAACCTAACAGTTAATTTAAATTCCGCTTCTGGGAACAAAGCTTTATGCCTAGAAAATAAACCTGATTGTAGGAGTATAGCTACTGACAGATGACCAATAAACATAAATCATATTATTTATTTGCTTGTAGCTTCAAGAGATATAAGGTAAAGCCATAGTGAAATGTTTTATAAGCTGGTCGCTAAGTGACGATTCAGTTCGATCCCCAGTACCGGCGTGGGGACCTTTCCCCTGCTGGGAGACCTGGCCCGGGATGCACTCAGCCTCGTAAGGTCCCTGGGGGGCCAATTGATGAGCTACTTGACGGAGAAGTAGCGGCTCCAGGTCATGAGGACCGCATTAACCGGCCTGGGGGAGGGCGTGAGGCGCTTACCACGTCTCACCCTCCAATACTGCGTCCATGGCGTCTGTAGAGAACCGAGATGGGGGACGCAGCGGCCGGGCTGTAGGCCAAGGTTCCCCGTGAGGTGTCGTGTCATGGAGTTATAAGTGACGATTTTGAAATAATTCCTTTCACTCCGAAAATGGGCTCGACTTGAATAATTGTATGTTTTAACGAGAAACACACTATTAAGACTTTGTCTATTTTTTTATTTTTGCGGTTTACTGGTTATGCAAAAGTCATCCAAATGACGAGGTGTTCAGAGTTATTTACACTTATTGAGCACTTTGAACGTCTCCTCTAATAATTTCACACATCCTTCATTTGTTTTTCTGAAACGCATACATCCCACAGTACCATCTACCACGATTTTCTATTTATCATTTCCTCGTCGTACCGTTTCCGTCTCAAATTTTAGGTGTGCTTCTAGGTTCGCGGTGTATGCTAGTGCGGGAAGATGGCGCGGATTCACGTTCAAGTTAACACCAGGTAGCTGCCAGATCAACACATCCGCATGCCATCGGGCACGAATACGTTAGGGACTTCCGTATGTTTCTGGTGGCCTATGGCCTCGTGTAGTTATTTCACATCATCTCATCCTCCTGAGGGTGTTAGTCACAATAGATAAACTCTGATCTCTACATCTCTGTAAATAATTATTGTTAAAAAGCTTGTGCCTCTATTACTTCATGCTAATCGAGAAAAAAATAGCAGAAACAGTCTTATTACATATTACATATTTCCTTGCAAGCAGAAGCGAAATAAGGGAGTACCATAGTGATAGTCAAAAGCCGGTTGCTATGTGACTGAAGTTCCTTTGTTTGTTTGGACAGGAATTGACAAAATCCTGTATGAGAAAAGTATACGTTTTTTTAAAGGTGAAACCAAAAACAAGGAATATCTGAAAAACGATCAACTCCACGAAAAAATGTGTGTGATACAAATTGTGTGTTTTAACGTGCTCTACATGTTCTGTGTGGTAAGTTTTTGTCCATCTCTTACGGTTTAGCAGTTATGCAAGATTCCGTGAAATTCATCCAGAATAAAGTAGCCTTCAGAAGCTATTCCCAGAAAATTCAAAATGTACATATTATTTGTCAGGTAAATATCTTTAATGTGCGGTATTTTAATCAAATCGGTAGAGCCATTTTTAAGAAAATAAAAAATGTTGGAAAAAAGTTCCATATTAAGGGTAGTTTGGTGTGGGGAAATGTTTCTCAAAATCTTTGTGTCGCATCGCTGGAGGATACTAAAGTTAAATACCAAGTTCGGTATTTTACCGATTTTTCGTTTTTGAGTTATCGTGTTCACAGACACACGGACACACGGACATCCACACACACGGACCTTTTTCTGAAAATACTTTTTTTTGGTTACATGGGACCCTAAAGCACATAGTATTTTCGGTGAAATCTCGGTATTGAATTTTTGGGTGGAGTGCAATACCTTCTCTATACACTATGTACATAGTACGTGTAGAGAACGTAATAAATAGGTGGCAGTGTTGTTTACTATTTACACATTATTATTATTATTATTATTAAAATTATGCTCTCGTTTTGAGAACATGCATTCATGGCATTTTCAGAGTTAAGAAATGGCGACAATGCTGATGAAGGGAGGCTGGAAACTGCTAATTGCTGTGATGTCAGTTTGTTTTCATCGGCTCGTACTAGCAGCTAATTGGATAGCTGACTTCAAATGAAGACCACAAGCAGGCTGTTGCACGCGGGCCTAATCCTGAACGACAGGTGTCAAAACTACGGGTCTGAAGATGGATGAGAGCCATAACTGGCGGTGATGCGGGGTACACGCTGTGGGAAAACATGACCGTGTCCTGCAAACTAATGTCATCTACGAGGACAACTTTTTACTTTCTCTACACGTACTATGTACACAGTGTATAGAGAAGGTATTGCACTCCACCCAAAAATTCGATACCGAGAGTTCACCGGAAACATATGTTTTAGGGTCCTCTGTAACCAAAGAGGCATTTTCGGAAAAAGGTCCGTGTGTGTGTGTCTGTGAACACGATAGCTCAAAAACGTAAACTCGGTAAAATACTAAACTTGGTATTTAAGTTTGGTGAGATGCGAGACGAAGATTTTGGGAAAAATCTCCGACCCCAAACTACCCTTTACATGGAACTTTTTTTTCGAAAATTTTGATTTTCTCAAAAATGGCTCTAACAATTTTGATTAAAATTTCATATATCAAAGATATTTAGCTGACAAATAAGATGTATATCTTGAATTTTCTGGGAATATCCTTTGAAGACAACTTCACTCTGAATGAATTTCACGGAATTTTGCATCACTGCTAAACCGTAAGAGATGGACAAAAACTTACCTCACAAAAACTGAAGAGGCCTTTAAAACACACAATTTATGTCACATACATATTTTTCGTGGAGTTGGTCGTTTTTGAGATATCCCTTGTTTTTTGGTTTCAGCTTTAAAAACATGCTTTTCTCATACAGGAATTTGTTAACTCCTGTCCATACAAACAAAGGAACTTTAGTCACATAGCAACCAGCTTTTGACTATCACTTTAACCTATGGTACTCCCTTATTTCGCTTCTACGTACAAGGAAGCAAGCAATAAGACCATTTCTGCTAATTTTTTCTCGATTAGCATGAAGTAAATAGAAGCATACGCTTTTTATATTCTGTTTGCAAAGATATAGAGAAGTCATGTGAATGGAGCACATCAGATTTTTGCTCACAGGAACGTGTACAACATTTGAGGGTTACTTCGTTAAACAGTGCTTTTAAGTTGGTAATGTTTATCCTCATTCGTGAGAATGACTTTAAAATGAACAAAATATGACAAATATTGATGCGCAACAAATTAAATGCACTGAATTTCCATAAGCTGACATAAGTACTTTCACATTTTCAAATAATGAGCTACAGTTATTGTATTTAAACTAAACTGACTGACTTGTAAGAACCCAAATACAAACCATATGATGCATTAGAAAAACTCTCTAACATAATGGCTTCTTGAAATGCTTGGGCATATCGTTTTAAAATAACTTTGAGAGAGCATGTTCTTTACAACAGTTTTATATATATCACCGAAATGTATGTACGGCCATCACATCCAAACGACTGCGCGAAATTCAACGGTTCTTTTTTTGTTGTGTTCGTTATTGTCACGACAAGGTGTATGGAAAATAAAATGTTTAAAAATAGTATGGGAAAGTTTTTAAAATCTCATAATATGAATAACAACAGTGCCAAGGAAACGCGCTTCGGTTAGATAGCAGTGGTACCACGGTTATTTGTTTCTAAATGGCCGTAGTTTTCTGCTATATTTTGCCTCCCCATTCAATGTTAAGGTAATGCACCAGTTTATCGAGAGAATGACGCAACGCAGCAGTGAATTTCAAATATATTATTATGTATTAACTGTCCTTTCCTTACTCCAATAGTTTAAAATAAAGCAGCAAAGAAGCTTTCCTGGCGACGAACACCTACAGTAAGTACCTATTTATTTGCCTCTAGATAGCCGTAGTAATATTTTCGCTTCCCATTCAATGTTAAGGTAATGCACCAATTTATCAAGACAATAACGCAACGCAATACATTTTTATGTATTAACTGTCATTTCCTTACTCGAGGCACGAGGAAGAGCAACGCTGCATACCAGGAACCAGTCTCAAAAGGTGAGGCATTGTGAGACAGTCACAATTTGAATCACTTATTTGTTTCCTTGAACTTCTTGATTTAATTCTTATGACAAATGTTTAATTTTTTCATTCTTACATGTATTTGTAATATTTAGCATAATTTTACTACTACTAGGGGCCGCGCCGTGGCCGAGTGGTTAGACCACTCGACTCTCACCTAGACGGCCGGGGTTCAATCCCAAGCGACCGCATGTGAGAATTGTGGTGGACAAAACGGCGCTGGGGCGGGTTTTCTCCGGGTACTCCGGTTTCCCCCGCCATCGCATTCCACCGGTGCTCCATCATCATTCATGTATCATCAGTGTCACCGCCTGCGGTGCCATTAGTAGTTAAAGCGGGCGTTAAACACTACCAAAAAAAAAAAAAAAAATAATTTTACTATATAAGTTACATTTAACCTTTCATAATAATAAGATCACTTTTAATAACACCTTTTATTAACTTTTGTTTGTAACTCTTATGATAAATTAATAAGCAGCATTTTTTCTTGCTTCAGCATGGGATGATTTATTTTCCAAATAAAACTACACTTTAATTTATATTATTTCTCAAACTTGGTCAGTTCTTCCTGCTTAGGATTAATCCATTTACGAACTTTGAAACACCAAATACTTTATTTCAAAAAATTTGCTCAAGTATCAAAAATTGTGTCTTTGGCAAATCTTACCCGGACCTTACTCGTAGAAAAACCTTGTCCGGGTAATTCATCCTAACCGAGATTTAAACTCTGAACTGTTGAATGTGAGGCAGGATTGCTACCACAGAGACGGCGGTCCTATACCTGTGGATAACTAGGTCCGAGCCATTTAGATAGGATCTATCTTAAACTTGGGACTTAGAGTGCTGTGGCAATGGAAAAAAATGGAAATGGGGTGTTATTTATGGACGCTCTTTAACTACTGTAGTTCTCAGCATCCTATTCTATATTGGGCGTGAAAGACCACTTAATTTTGCTCAGAGGCCTCTCTATCAGGCTTTACTTCCCTTCCGAGGGAAGCCATGCTAAGGACTTCTTACACCCGAAAAAATACATCATCCTCCGCCGGGTTTGAACCCTGGACTTTGGGTATATGAAGTTAGCATGGTAACCACTACACCTCGGAGGGCGATGTGTGGCAATGGGGTATATCTATATTGTTATTATTATTATTATTATTATTGCTATTATTCTTATTATTACTATTATCGAATTCCTTTCAACAAATTCGAAATTTTGTTTTGAACGGAAATACACATTTTCAGTAAAGAGGACGTTGTACCCACAAAACCTCTTAATCAGAAAAAGGTCCCCAAAAAGTTGCAAGGGTGTGTATTTGCATTTCTGTGTAAACTTACTAAAAGTAATTTTCTGAGAAGCAAACATGAAGGAATTACACGTTTACACGTACTATAAATGCTCTAATATTACAGTATCATGTTAATAATAATAATAATAGTAATAATAACAATAATAAGAAGAATGTTAATAATAACGGCAATAAATTATTTAAATTTGCTAAAACTTGGACTGGAATGTGAGGAGTGTGCTAAGTAAAAGAAAAAGCCTATTCTCCCAAAACAAACTAGAAATAGAGTCAGACTGAAAAATTCAATACCATAGCCGGAATTTGAGCCACGGATCTCACGACCTCAAGCCAGTTACTCTGCCACTGAGCTAGTATTCTGACTGACTCTTGTCCTACACACGGCTTGTGTGAAGAAACACTTATTCCAATACCAATTGACCATAATAGTTAACTATTCTATGAATCCTGGGATTTAAATACTTACAACATTGTAAGTCGTCATTGAGGTTGTCATCTCAATATAATTTGAGATCACCTTCTGGTTTACCAGGAAACATGCGAGTCAGTTGAGAAATTCAATGCTATGCCGGCATGTTGCCATGGTAGCCCAGTGGCAGAAGACCTGCTAGATATCGGGAGATCCGTGGCTCAAATTCCGTCTATGGCATTGAATTTTTCAGTCTGAATCTATCTATCCAACTCCTATCTTACTCACGGCGTGTGCGAAAAAACAGTTGTTCCAAACTAGAAATAACTGGAACCAAACTTGTCCAGTTTGAAACAAACTGACAGTAAAATAATGCGAGTGATTTACTTCTCATGTTTTATAACCGTTAATCTGCATATATGTGATAATAAAACACAAAGTACAGATATTAGTGTTTATTTTATAACAAATATATGTCATAAGGCCATATTGGGATTCAGAGAAATAGTGACAAACGCATTGGAAAACTGAAGGGAATCTGGGAAATTAAGCCTGTTTTTCAGCTATTAGGGTAATATAATTGCCTAAATAATGCATATGGTGTGGTCAAATGACATCATAACCTAGTTATCAAATTAGTGACACATAGTATAGCTTACGTTTTTCAGAGCATAATATGTCAATTGTTCGTTGTAAAACCCTCTCGACATAGAAAACTCACCATCTGTCAAATATGGATCTTAAATTATTTTATGAAGTGAACAGGTCATGTTGATTTCTAGGCTGTATTTAACTAAATCTGGAAATTTTGTTTAGTTCTACCTCTTCAAACAATGATGCTGAGAGGGGAAAATGCCTGAGCAATGGAATAATGCAATGATGTCATGCATCTAAAGCTGATTAAATTGTTTTAAAGCTAATAATGTTTAGTCCTTGTGTTTCTAATTGCTATAAAACAATGCATTACTAAATTATTTATAACCTTGAACAACAAAATGCGTTTTGATGACGCAGAACTAACTCCCATCATTTCATGCAAATCCTCTGTTTAAGCTTTAAGTAATAAACAGACGCCGAGTAAAATAGCATTAAGTTCCATCTACCCTGAGGTTATGTGCATGGTTAAAATAATTTGTAGACAGTTGAATATGAATAAATATCAAGGCATTTGTAAATTGAAATATATTATCAAAATACGAATATTTTTTATATCTCGTCTACTGAATTCTTTAATGTTATTTTGTGAAAAGAAGAAAATAAATTAGACTTCACATTAATCGCAATGCTATCTTGTTGGGCAACTCCTTGGGAAATGATTACTTGAAAGTAATAGCAGTCCCCTTGTCAAACAGAAAACAACCTCATCACTTTAAATGAAGGATATTCCATACTGCCTATTAGTGGAGTTCATCTGCATTTTGTTTCAAACAGGGATCAAATATGCAAATCGCCCGTCTTTATGGACAGGTCGTCACAGTCTACTTGACTCTCCATTGTCACGAATTCACTCCGCCTACCAGACTTCTCTGCCATTATTGACGTAAACGAGATGTTTGTTGTAAATCACAGTATTTTACAATCGATGCTATCTGATTATTACGACGCTGCCTGCTTCTAAAACTGCAGTTAACAGATATCAACGTGGTCACATCCAATTGTAAATTAGTTCGACATAGACATCTTTGCAGCCTACTGTATTAATGGTTACAGTTAGCAAGGCATTGTTTACATCCAACAATAAATTAGTCGGTTACAGGCATTTTTTTAGCCTACTGTACCAAAAAGTTTTCAAATATAAAAATATATTTTCAGCCCACTACCCAAAAAATTCTTAATTATCAACACGGTCACATTCAACAATAAGTTAGTGCTACATAAACATGTTTTCAGCACACAGTACTACAAAGGAAGCCCTCGTACTAACGTTTAACCAACTAGTCTCGTGCCCCAGGTCACACTGAACGTCACAGACTTTAGTTTGCTTTACATCTATGTACACAGAGCTAACCGCAGTATTCTTCGCTGTTTCTCATGTCTTTGATTGCATGGTCGGGGCATTCAGAATGACAGCTGTTGTTTCACACACACATTCACACTCTCATTCATACTGCCAGATTTAGGGTATATTCTTGCCTAGAGAAAACTTCACATACCCTAGTTAGGAATGTCCATATGCAACAATAGGTTTATAAAGACATTCTTTCAGCTTACTAATGCTTATGTTAGCAGATAAAACTGGTTACAATTAGTTCGGTATAGCATCTTTTAGGCCTCTATTCAAGACTACTATAAGTGGTATAACAATAAAAACGTTTCTATGTACCACCCACCCTGCTGAGTGTAAAGTTCACAAATATCAAAATGGTCACAACAGTAAATTAGCCCAAAACAGGCATCTTTTTATCCAGACCACAAAAAGTTATATTTTACTTTCTATACACGCACTATGTACATAGTGTATAGAGAAGGTATTGCATTCTGCACAAAAATTCGATACCGAGATTTCACAGGAAATACATGTTTTGGGTACCCCTGAATCCAAGAAAAGCATTTTTGGAAAAAGGTCCGTGTTTGTGAGTCTGCGTGTCTGTATGTCTGTGGACAGCATAGGTCAAAAAAAAAAAAAAATAGACCGTTGAATACCAAACTTGGTATTAAAGTTCTGTATCTTCCAAGGATGCGACACGAAGATTTTCAAGAGAATTCTCCCACCCCCAACTACCCTTTACATGGACCTTTTTTTTTTTTTTTTTTTTGAAAATTTTGATTGTCTCTAAAATGGCTCTAGCAATTTTGATTAACATATCGTATATTAAAGATATTTACCTGATAAATAAAATGTATCTCTTGAATTTTCTGCGAATAGCCTCTGAAGACTACTTTACTCTTGATGAATTTTATGGAATTTTGCATAGCTGCTAAACCGTAAGAGATAGGCAAAAACTTACCACACAAAAAAATGTAGATTACACTAAAACACACTATTTACGTTATATACATGGAGTTGATCGTTCTCTAGATGTTCCTTGTTACTGGTTTCAGCTTTGCAAAACTTACTTCCTCATACAGGAATGTGTCAACTCCTGTCCATATATTCAAAGGAGCTTCAGTCACATAGTAACCAGCTTTTCACTATCACTTTAACCTATGTACTCCCTTATTTCGTTCTACTTACAAGGAAGCAAGAAATAAGGCTATTTCTGTTAATTTTTTCTCGATTAGCATGAAGTAAATAAAAGCATGAACTTTTTAACAATAATTTTTTGCAGAGATGTACAAAAAGTAATGTGAATGAAACACGTTAGATTGTTAAAAATATGGTTCGTTTTAAGAGGAAATAAGTCCGATGTAGGAATATTTTATTCAGGAATATTTCAGTATAATCATATTCAAAGTTAAATTAATTTAATATAATAAAATTATTTTTTAGCTTTAAAGTTACTTTACAATTATACTTGTGTACAGGATTTAACAGCCACAATCCATAAGGTAATAAACCCGGCCTTTCCCTTCTTGGGGTCCTATTATGTTCAAGTCATTAGAACCACAAGAGCGGCAAGGGTCGACTTTACCACTCTATGAAATGTGGATGTTTAAGCCTGAATAAATTTCATGTGTGTGTAACAAATGAGAAACGTCAGTTTCTTCTAAACGCACTTTATTGCCACTAAAGTAATCAATTTGGTACGTAAAATAACTGTGCTACGGAAGCACAAGTCAATATGATCATCTCCCACTGTCAACTGCACACTTATTCACTTCACCGCTAAAACGTTCATCACTCACTAAATTGAATTTTTAGATTGTCGGCCCAAATGTATACTCCCGTAGCCAGACTCCAAGGATCGCCACTTAAAAATCTAATATCTTCCATTCACATAACTTTCTCTATATCTCTGCAACAAATAATTATTAAAAAGCTTATTCTTCTATTTAATTCATACTAATCGAGAAAAAAAAATGCAGAGATGGTCTCGTTACTTGCTTCCTTGTAAGTAGAAGGAAAATATGGGAGTACCATAGGTCAAAGTGATAGTCAAAAGCTGGTTGCTATGTGACTGAAGTTCTTTTGTTTGTATGGACAGGAGTTGACAAATTCCTGTATGAGAAAAATAAGGTTTTCAAAGCTGAAACCAAAAACAAGGGATATCTCCAAAACGATCAACTCCACAAAAAAAATGTATATATCATACATTGTATGTTTGAATGTGCTCTACATTTTTTTTGAGTAAGTTTGTGTCCATCTTTTACGGTTTAGCAGTTATGCCTAATTCCGTAAAATTCATCCAGAATAAGTAACTATTCCCGGAACATTCAAAATATACATTTCATTTGTCAAGTAAATATCTTTAATATACGGTATTTTAATCAAATTCGTTAGAGCCATTTTTAAGAAAATCAGACATTTCGAAAAAAGTTAAAGGGTAGTGTGGGGTGGTGGGATTTTTCTCAAAAGTTGCGTGTCGCGTCCCTGGAAGATACTAAACTTAAATACCAAGTTTGGTATTTTAGCTACTTTTCGCTTTCGAGTTATCGTGTTCATAGGCACACGGATACATACACACGGACCTTTTTCTAAAAATGATTTTTTTTGGTTACAGGGAACCCTAAAACATATATTTCCGGTGAAATCTCGGTATCGAATTTTTGGGTGCATAATATCTTCTCTATACACTATGTACATAGTACGTGTAGAGAAAGTAAAAAGTTTCAGAAATGGACTGTTGTCGAATTGAAATTACAAACCTTCAGACTTGTTTTACTTTAGCACAAGGAAGTAACTCAAAGGCCTTTTACTATTGGAACCAGCTGGAAAATTCAATGTCACAGCCGTGAGAATTTTTCAGCTGGTTTCAATAGTAAAACACATAGCTTTAGGTACACATTTTCACAGAATACAGAAGATGCACCATAAAACGACAGTTCTACAGCATCACTGAAGACATATCCACAACATTGAATACTCCACAAAAATTCAAGCAAGTTCTAAAGTTTAAAACTGGATTTTAAACTGTAATACATTAAATCCGTGTAAAACTTGAATCTCAACAGTAATGTGCTTATTCACTATCTTTTATTTAAAATCTATTTAAAACTTGCTTTCCTACAGTAATTTACAATTCACAGACCTTTGTTTAATGTATGTAAATAATTTTATTGTAATATTAGGAATTGACTGTATGGGCGCGATACGACCTAGGAGTTAAACCAACCTAAAATAAATTAAAAAAAATCTTATGTGTTCCATTCACATGACTTTCTCTACATATATGCAGAAAATTATTGCTAAAAACTTATGCTTCTATTAACTTCATGCTAATGGAGAAAAAATTAACAGAAATAGTTTTATTACGAGCTTCCTTGTAAGTAGAAGGGAAATAAGAGAATACCATAGGTTAAAGTGATAGTCAAAAACTGGTTGCTATGTGACTGAAGTTCCTTTGTTGGTATGGACAGGAGTTCACAAAGTCCTGTATGAGAAAAGCATATGTTTTTCAAACCTGAAACCAAAAACAATGAATATCCCAAAAGCGATCATCTCCACGAAAAAAAAATGTATGTAACATAAATTGTGTGTTTTAACATGCTCTACGTTTTTGTGTTGTAAGATTTTGTGCATCTCTTATGGTTTAGCAGTTATGCCTAATTCCGTAAAATTCATCCAGAATAAAGTAGTCTTCAGAGGCTTTTCCCAGTTATACATTTTATTTGTCACTTTAATATACGACATTTTAATCAAAATCGTTAGAGCCATTTTTGAGAATATCAAAATTTTCGGAAAAGGTTCCATGTAAGGGATACTTTGGTGTGGGTGAATTTTTCTCAAAATCTTCCTGTCGCATTCCTGGAGGATACTGATCTTAAATTCCAAGTTTGGTGTTTTACTGACTTTTCGTTTTTGAGTTATCGTGTTCAAAGACACATGGACCCACGGACACATGGACACATTGACACACACACGGGCGTTTTTCTGAAAATTCTTTTTTTTTTTTTTTTTGGATAAAGGGGACCCTAAAATATATATTTCCGGTGAAATCTCGGTATCGAATTTTTGGGTGGAGTGCAATACCTTCTTTATGCACTGTACATAGTACGTGTAGAGAAAGTAATAATAACAAAGGCCTTTATTGTGGCGCTACTGTGTTCATTCGTAGTATTTTAAGCGAGTCGAGCAGGTTCGGCAACCCAAGTGTCAACCCAGTAGTAAATTTATCGTATACATTTGGATTTTAATCCTGTTTTATTACATTTATAGTTAACATCGTCAAGTTCAGCAGAAAAGATAAATTTCAGTCTGCTCAACTATAATATTACCTGGAGAGATCATGGTCACATCAGTAGATAGTAAATTAATGCGACATAGTCACCTGTCAAGGGAACTTCTATACTCAAATCTAATTTGCCTAACATAGATATGTTTTCAGTTTACTGCAGATAGCAGTTCCACCATTTTCAGCAGTAAATATTCATTAATATTTTGAGGCTTAGTAATGAACTTGCAATTAACAGAAGTAAAATAAACACTAAAGCTTTGCGTTGCATATATTCTCATGTTGAAATTAAATGTGTGGAAAAAATGTGATGTTTCCCATCCAGATGATTTTCCTCTAAACTATAGTTACAAAGTGTTATTCCATTATTTATATCATGGTAATCGAGATAAACATTAGCAGTTGCATTAGTTCCTTCTAATTAGAAGGGAATAAGTTAAAGAGACAATCAAAGCTTACAAACAGCCGGTCACTATAGGAAACAATTGAAATTCGAGCTTCACGGCTAGGAGTAAAGCAAACGAGAGGTGAAACGAAAAATGACCTGCCGATTGAGAAAGGTTTAGTAGTTTAAAACTGAAGCCAATAACTGAATATCTCGGAAACGCTAACTCTACAGAAAAAATGTATATGGTATAAATAAACGTGTATTTATGGAGAACTACATTTTATGTGTAGAAATTATTTTGTAGTAAATACACGTATACAGGTTGTTAATGAAACTATATCGAAATATTTTCACAGAATATGTAGATTACTTAAATAAGTAATTTGAGATAGAAGACTTATGCCCAGTTTATTGAAATTTCGAAGTAACGGCTATAAGTTTCTGAAGTGCCAGTACGCCACGTATGGCGGCACTTCGTCTGGAATGAAAAAAATAATAACAGAAAACATTTACTCTATGACAGGAATCTAACTCATGACCTTTGGGATAGCAGCTGCCCGCGTTACTCATTAAGCCAAAAGAGCAGTTGAAAAAAAAAATCCAGAGAAGGCGCATAACTCAAGCAAGTAGTTAATGAATGTTCAGTGTCGCACTGTCAAGTAATTAGTTCAAGATTTTACAGAGCGACATTAGATCTTGAGAACGCTAGTAACGAGCTGCTAAAAATCGATATTTCTATACTCGGGCAGCAGTTTTAAAGACATTCTAAGTCATTTTTAACCTACTTTGCTTTAACACCGACTTATCAGCACCTGATACCCATACGTTTAACGCTATGTAGCAGCGTTATGTTTATCCCGGGACCATGCATCGCCGATCTCAAATTACTTATATCAGTCATGTGCACAATCTCGCAAATTATTTCGGTGTAGTTTATTGACATCCTGTGTGTGTGTGTGTGTGTGTGTGTGTGTGTGTGTGTGTGTGTGTGTGTGTATTCACCCAGAAAAAGAGGTCTTCAGAAGCTATTCCCAGAAAGTTCAAGATATACATTTTATTTTTCATGTAAATCTTCAATATAGGTGTTTTATTCAAAATCGGTTCATTTTCAAGTAGTTTTTCCATGAGAAAAGTAGTTGGAGGATTTTCTTGAAAATCTTCGTGTTGAATCCTTTTTTTTTTTGTGTGTGTGTTTAACTCCCGCTGTTTGAGGCACCGCAGCCGGTTGAATGCGATGGCGGGAGAAACCGGAGAAAACCCGCCCTTACGCCGATTTGTCTACCAGAAATCTCACTTGCAGTCGCTTGGGATGCCCGCCTAGGTGAGAGATGAGTGACCATGTCGAATCCTTGGAAGTTACTAAGCTTAAATACCAAATTTCGTGTTTAACGACCTTTTCGTTTTTGAGCGTGTTATCCACAGACACAGGTGGGAACGAGTAACCTCTGGACCTCCTATAGGCTCAGTACTGTAGAGAAGGGAAACTGTGAGGTGCAACTTTCAGAAAACTCGCCTTGTTCGTTAAATGTTATAGGAAACCTACAATCAATTCGCAGGATGAGTTATTTTTAGGCTAACTGTTAGAAACAACTTTATTAAAAAATCTGATGTGTTTCATTCACATGACATTCTCTGCAACAAATTATTGTTAAAAAGCTTATGCCTATTTTTTCTTTAAGTTAATCGAGAAAAAATTAGCAGAAATAGTCTTATTACTTGCTTCCTTGTAAGTAGGAGCGAAATAAGGGAGTACCATAGGTTAAAGTGATAGTCAAAAGCTGGTTGCTATGTGACTGAAGTTCCTTTGTTTTAATGGACATCAGTTGACAAATTCCAGTACGAGAAAAGTATAAGTTTTTCAAAGCTGAAAACAAAAACATATCTCAAAAATGACCAACTCCACGACACAAATTGTGTTTTAAAGCTCTCTACAGTTTTTGACCATCTCTTGCGGTTTAGCAGTTATGCCAAATTCCGTGAAATTCATCCAGAGTGAAGTAGTCTTCAGAAACTATTACCAGAAAATTCAAGATATACATTTTATTTGTCAGCTAAATATTTTTAATACACGACATTTTAATCAAAATCATTACAGCCCTTTCTGAGAAAATAAAAAAAATTCAAAAAGAGTTCCATGTAAAGGGTAGTTTGGGATGGGGGGATTTTCTTGAAAATCTTCGTGCCGCATCCTTGGAAGATACCAAACTTAAATACCAAGTTTGGTATTCAACGGATTTTTCGTTTTTGAGCTATGCTGCCCACACACACACACACACACACACACACACACACACACACACACACACACACAGACACTCACTTAGACTCTCACACGCACACACACGGACCTTTTTCTGAAAATTCTTTTTTTGGATTCAGGGGGACCAAAAACATGTATTTCCGGTGAAACCTCGGTATCGAATTTTTGGGGCAGTACAATACTTTCTCTATACACTATGTACATGGTACGTGTAGAGAAAGTAAAAAGCTAAATTCGACAATGTTGTGTCAAACAGGATGAGACAAAGCAAACTGTTGGTGAGAAGCCATCTTAGAAGTCATCATATTTCAAAGCAATCTGAGGTTATAATCGCCCTAAGTTAGATTGACTATGTTGGTATATGCTGATGCTATAAGACACATTTCTTAAAACGTATTGGTCATTCCTGATGAACCATACACTGCCATTTTCCTGTATCTTTGTTGGCCTTTTATGGTTCCTCAGTTATAATAAACTGAAAAATCTGATGTGTTACACTCAATTGACTTTCTCGAGCTATTCTACAAACTCTTTACAAAAGGATAATTCTTCTTTCTACACAACGCTAATCGACATAAACATTAGCAGAATTGTCTTATCACTTATTTCCTTATAAGTAGGAGGAAACTAAGGGAATGCACTAGGTTAAAGTGATAGTCAAATGTTTTATAATCTATCGTTATGCGACTGTCATTTCAGATCGCTTCTTTGCTTAGTCAAGAGTAGAACAAAAGAAAAACGGATACTTCAGTCTGAGAAAAGTATAACTGATAACGAGGAATAGCTCGAAAACGGTAAGCTCCGCGAAAAAAAGCTTATATTACATAACTTGTGTAATTTAACAAGTTCTACATTTTTTCAATATAAGTTTTGTCTATCTCTTACGGTTTACTAGTTATGCCAAACTAAGCAAAATTCATCCAGAATAAACAGGTATTTAAAAGCTATACCCATAAAATTCAAGATATAAATTTTATTTGTGATAGAAATGGTTTTAATGTGTGTTATTTTAATCAAAATCCTCAGAGCCATTTTTAATAAAAACAACATATTTGCATTAAACGCTGCAGTCGGTAGAGCACCTACTTGTTGAACGCAGGATCCATTCCTGGCTGGCGGTGCCACATTTCCAGAGCCTGCAACTGTGAGTGAGAGTACACATTTGTGTTTCATTGTGTGATTTTGTAAACAGCATAAAGCGGAAATAAATAAATAAATAAAAAACCAAAGGAAAGAAATGAAATTCAATCAAGCCTTTAGACGAGTTGACGCTGTTTCAAAATTAAACTTAATTAGGATATTTTGTATTTTGCTAATTTGTACTTTGTAATCATATTTTTACTTTCTATGTACTATGTTCATAGTGTATAGTGTATATTGCACTCCACCAAAAAATTCGATACCGAGATTTCACCGGAAATATATATTTTAGGGTCGTCTGTATATAAAAAAAAAAGTATTTTCAGAAAAAGGTCCGTGTGTGTCCGTGTGTTGTTGTGTCTGTGAACACGATAACTCAAAAACGAAACGTCGGCAAAGTACCAAACTTGGTATTTAAGTTTAGTATCTTCCAGGGATGCGACATGAAGATTTTGAGAATAATCCCCCCACCCCCAACTACCTTTTACATGGAACTTTTTCGTAAAATTTGATTTTCTAAAAAAATGGCTCTAACCATTTTGATTAAAATATCGTATATCAAAGATTTTACCTGACAAATAAAATGTTTATTTTGAATTTTCTGGGAATGACCTCTGAAGACTACTTTATTCTGGGCCAATTTTACGGAATTTTGCATCACTGCTAAACCCGTAATAGATGAAAAAAAAACGTATCACGCAACAAAGGTAGAGCACCTTAAATCTTTCAATTTATGTTATATACATTTTTTTCGTAGAGTTGATTGTTTTTGAGATATTCCTTATTTTTTGGTTTCAGCTATAAAAACTTGTACTTTTCTCATACAGGACTTTGTGAACATACATACAAAGGAACTTCAGTCGCAGAGCAACCAGCTTTTGACTATCACTTTAACCTATGGTACCCCCTTATTTCGCTTCTACTAACAAGGAAGCAAGTAATAAGACTATTTCTGCTAATTTTTGCTCCATTAGATGAAGTAAATATAATAATTTGTTACAGTGATATAGAGAAAGTCATGTGAATGGAACACATCAGATTTTTCACATATACACACAACCCAATTACTTATAATATTCTGTTATCAAGTTAATTTAGGGGATCCATCTATGAAGTTTGACATTCATAAAGAACTGAATTAGATAGAGCCTGTAATTTTGGAAATTGACTTTGGAGAGCAAGTACTCGGCACGTGCACGTGCAATATATGGGTAGTTGTGTCATCTGCTTCTTGACACTGCTGCCACCAGGATTCACTTGTTCTTCTATTCTGTGCGGACGGCTTTTGATGGCACACATCTTCATGGATTAGGAGAGTTCTCCTGTGCCTGCCTCATATTTCTTCCCATCTGATCTTCCTATTGTTCTGCAGCCTAGAGGTTGATATTTGTATGAAATAAATGGAATGCTAGGGTTATCTTTCTTTGTAAATGACTTTTCCATTTTTCTTTATTTATTTGTATCCTTTCTTTTAAGGAAAATATGTCTAATTCTTTCCTTATGTCTTCATTTCTAATATAATCTTATCAGGTGCATCCTTTTACTGCTCGGAGATATTTCATTTCTGCCGCTTGTATTTGGCTTCAATATTTCTTTTTAAGTGCCCATGTCTCCGAGCCATATAGTAAAACTGAAACAGCCATTGTCTTATAGAATTATAGGTTTGAATCTTTTCGGGTTTTCTTTTCAAGGTACGAGCTATTACTCCACAAATATATTGGAACTTACTCACTTTATTATTTATTTCTTCATTGTTTGTTTTAAAGGTTACATTACAACCCAATTTTCCCATCTGTTCTAACACTTTATTGTTTAACACTATCTTTGATCTTTTTATATGTTTTCATAAAAATTTATCATTACCTTTGATTTTTCTACTGATATAGTTAAACCATAATCTTAGATCAATTTTTGTAACTTGTACATATTTATTTACAGCGTATCCTGTCTGTCTTGTATTAACATCATATAATCTGCAAGAAGTAGCATATTTAAGGAATTATGTTTATTTATTTTTATTCCATATGAAATGCATATTTTACTGCTTACTTTATCAAAAGCTTTTTCTAAATCTACAATGGCAGAATGTTCTATAAAAAGGTCCAAATATTTTTTCTGATTACTTTTAGCTCTTTTCGCCACCTATATCTGCCCAATGGCTACATGAAAACAGGCAAGTGTGCCTGAAACGACAAGGTGATAGATTTCCAAAAAGGATGGCTCAGTTCCTTTCTAAAAGCTTCATACAAAGCAAGATGGCTCTGCGGTATCCGGAGGTGCCCAAATAGCGCTGGCCACTCTGACTTTAGGGGTTTTCCCGGGTGAGTAGTCAAATGCTAGTAGTTCTTCTTCCAGCACTTCTTCCTCATTTCGTTTCATTTGTGTTTCAGGTGGGTTTCGAGGCTGCCCATGCTGGACAAACTGCGCAAATGCTTTCTTATTGAAATTTTCTTCTCGGTCCTACCAAGCCTTCTTAGTTATCCCCAACTACACCAGAGGAAAGCCTTCTTGGACATAACGGCTTGTGACCGTGTCTTTAACGCCCCTACGATCCCAGCTTATTTAACTTAACTAACTTTAACACATTGGAGTCCAAGCCCAAGCATAGCTCGGAAATTGTAATTCAACATTTGCGGCCTATCTATTTTAGTACTCACTATGAAATATCCTATCTTAACAATTTCTAGTTATACTTAAGCAGTATAAGTTAGTAAAAAACATTTTTGGAAAAAATTCCAAACATTGTAGGTTTTCCGAGAATTAATTCCGTAGCTAAAGCTTCTTGGAGTTTATGTGGACCAAAATTTAAACCGGAAGACGCAAATTACACAAGTATGTAAAAAAGTGTTCTCAATAGTCTATCCTTTAAAACATACAAATGACTTTTTACCGACTTTAATTAAGAAAATATTAATACAAACGCTTGTGGTGCCCCGTTTTGACTACTGTGACTCTCTTTTTACCAACCTAACTGAAAATTTGACTCTAAGACTCCTAACGGGCTCAGAATACGTGTGTACGCTTTGTATGCAATCTCCGTCGATTTGATCATGTTACACCATCGTTCAAAACACTTATATGACTCCAGTATAGGGATAGAAGAAAACTGCCTTCTTAATCATTTCTCTATCAACTCCTTCATTCTGGCATTCAAAACTATCTAAATGTTCGCTTTAAATATCTTTCTGACACTCATAATCGAGAAACTCGCTCACGACACTCTTTCCTTCTTGCTATACCTGCTCATCATACAACCTTCTATTCATCATCATTTACAACAGATTTAGCTCGACTATAGAATTCCCTCCCTGAAGACGTAAGGGACTGCCGGGACGTTATACTGTTCAAGCAGAAAATTAAGGCATACATTTAAATCAATTCTAATCTGCTGCTGTATTAATATGGTGACTACTTTCATTTATTGTTATTAATATTGTATGTGCTGGCAAGTAATATGCATTTCAATTGTAAATATCACTAATATGAGTTTGCACCTACATGGATATTTAATTTAAAATAATTTTGTTCACAGTTTTTTTTTTCTTTCTTTTCATTTCAGTATATTTGTTGCACATTTTTACATATCTGTATTTTTACTTTCTCTAGCCCCGAATGTACAATGTGCATGTTTTAGGACCCCCTGAGTCCAAAAAAAGCATTTTCAGAAACAAGTCCGTGTGTGTGTATGTCTGTGGACAGAGTAGCTCAAAAATGAAAAGACGGTTGAATACCAAACTTGGTATTTAGGTTTGGTATCTTCCAAGGATGCGACAGAAGATTTTCAAGAAAATCCCCCCACCCCTAACTACCCTTTACATGGAAAAATTTTCGAAAATTTTGTTTGCTCGTGTTATTCATTTTATTTATTTATTTATCCTGGTTGGAGTTAAGGTCATAAGGCCATCTCTTCCACTCTGCCAAGCAATACATTAAATTCAAAACAGTAATGATACAATGAATAAAAGAATAAAGAACAAAAATATTATGTGTTACACTCACATGCCTTTCTCTAGCTACTCTACAAACAAACGTCTTACAAAAAAAAATTCTTCTTTCAACACCACGCTAATCGAGATAAACATTAGCAGAATTATATTACTTAGTTCCATATAAGTAGACTAGACTAAGGGAATACACTAGGCTAAAGTGATAGTCAAGTGTTTTTAAAGCTGTCGTTATGTGATTTTCATTGCAAATCGCCTCTTTGTTTGGCCAGGTGTAGAACAAAAGAAAAACGAACACTCTCGTCTGTGAAAAGTATATGCACTTCACGATTGAAAGTAATAACAAGGAATACTTCTGAAACGGTAAGTTCCACGAAAATAATGTTTATGACATAACTTGTGTATTTCAAACGAGATCTATATTTTTTTTGTATAGTAAGTTTTTTTTTTTTTTTATCGCTTACGGTTTACTAGTTATTCTAAATTAAGCAAAATTCATCCAGAATAAACAGGTCTTTAGAAGCTATTCCCAGAAAATTGAAGATATACATTTTATTTGTGATAGAAATGGCTTTAATAGGTGATATTTTAATCAAAATCTTTAGAGCCATAAGATTTATATCTTGAATTTTCTAGGGATAGCTTCTAAAGACCTGTTTATTCTGGATGAATTTTTCTTAATTTAGAATAACTAGTAAACCGTAAGCGATAAAAAAAAAAAAAAAAAAAAAAAAAAAACAACTTACTATACAAAAAAATATAGATCTCGTTTGAAATACACAAGTTATGTCATAAACATTATTTTCGTGGAACTTACCGTTTCAGAATTATTCCTTGTTATTAGTTTCAGTTGTGAACTACTTATACTTTTCACAGACGGGAGTGTTCGTTTTTCTTTTGTTCTACACCTGGCCAAACAAAGAGGCGATTTGCAATGAAAATCACATAACGACAGCTTTAAAAACACTTGACTATCACTTTAGCCTAGTGCATTCCCTTAGTTCCAGTCCACTTATAAGGAACTAAGTAACAAAATTCTGCTAATGTTTATTTCGACTAGCGTGGTGTTGAAAGAAGAATTATCTTTTGAAAGAAGTTTATTTGTAGAGTAGCTAGAGAAAGTCATGTGAGTGTAAGACATCAGATTTTTGTTCTTTATTCTTTTATTCATTGCTGTGTTGAATATAATTAATGTATTGCCTGGCAGAGTGGAAGAGATGGCCTCATGACCTTAACTCCAACCATTATAAGTAAATAAATAAAATGAATAACACGAGCAACAATTGCATCTAAGCCTTTATCTCATCACTGACTATAACCATGCAAAGACATGCTAATCCCCGATGCTCATTTTTCATGCTTATGTCTATAACGATCGACGCCAAAGCTTAGTAGAGGAGGGACGAAGTAGTGAATGTAGATTAAGAAAAAGTTATCTGTGCCTTGCTCAACGTTTTGCCTCACATCAAATCGATAGAAACAGCATCTCGATCAATCGAGCGATCGATCAGCAGTCGACACGTCATATAAATCAAGCAGGTCCAGATGACGCGCAGTGTACAGGCATATAATGTAGTCCTATTACTCAGCGAATGTGGCGCCGTGAAGCTTTCCATCGTTGTGCTCTTACGCCCGACGCAGATTGAAACATTAATCTATTACTTTCTCTATACGTACAATGTACATAGTGTATAGAGGAAGTATTGTATTACACCCAAAAAATCGATACCGAAATTTCACAGGAAATATATGTTTTAGGACCCCCTGAATCCAAAAAAAGTATTTTCAGAAAAAGGTCGTGTGTATGTTTGTGTGTTTGTCTGTCTGTCTGTCTGTCTGTGTGTGTCTGTAGACAGCATATCTCAAAAACGAAAAGACCGTTAAAATACTAAACTTGGTATTTAGATTTGGTATCTTCCAAGGATGCGACACGAAGATTCTCAAGAAAATCCCCCACACACAACTACCCTTTACATGGAAACATTTTCGAAAAATTTGATTTTCTAAAAAAATGGCTCTAACGATTTTGATTAAAATCCCGTATATCAAAGATATTTACATAGCAAACAAAATTTACATCTTGAATTTTCTGGGTGAATTTTGCTAAATTTTGCTAAACTGCTAAACGGTAAGAGATGGACAAAAACTTACTACACAAAAAATGTAGAGCACGTTAAAACACACAATTTATGTTATATACATTTTTTTCGTGGAGTCATCGTTTTTGAGTCATTCATTGTTTTTTATTTCTACTCTGAAAACTTATACTTTTTTCATATAGGAATTTGTCGACAGCTTCCATACAAACAAAGGAACTTCAGTGACATAGCAACCAGCAAGGAACAAAGCAAATATGGCAACAAGGTACCAAGTATTAAGACTATTTCTGCTATTTTAGTTTGATTAACCTGAAGTAAGTAGACGTATAAGCTTTTAAAGAGTAATTTGTTGCAGAGATGAAGAGAAAGTCATGTGAGTGTAACGCATTACATTTTTTAACATATTTCCTTGTATATAAACGAAATTAGGAAATGCACTAACTTTAAAGGATAGACAAATATTTTAAGCGCTATGACATTGAAATTCAGTTTGCTTTGCTTGATCAGGAACAAATGAATAACGATATCCCAGCTGTGAAAATTATATTTTAAAATTGAAACCAACAACAAGAAATATCTCAGAAACTGTTAACTCTACAAAAAAGTATTTTCCATAAATTGTGTGTTATAAGATGCTCTATATTTTCCATACAGTGAGATGTTGTTCATCTCTCAGTTTAGCAATTAACAAGATAACATCCAGAGTGAAGGGGACTTCTGGGCTACTCCAAGAAAATTCAACATCTACATTTCATTGCTTATGAAAATGTTTTAATCGTATGGTATTATATACAAAATCGTTACAGACATTCTTGAGAATAAAACAACAATAATGCTCGACCTTTTTCCAATGAGGAGTTGTTTGGGTGGGGAATTTTCTTGAAAATCACCTAGCGTTCGTTGAAAATGCAGAACTTAAATATCAAGTTAGCTGATATTTAATTGACTTTTCGTATTCGAGTTATGCTGTTCACTGCCGCACACATCGATCTTTATTTATAATGGAATTTTTACTTTCTTTTTGCACCCTAAAATTCGATACCGATTTCGCCGGAAATACAAGTTTTGAGACTCACTGAATCCAAAAAAGGATTTTTAGAAAAATGTTCGTGTGTGTGTGTGTCTGTGTGTGTGTATGTGTGCATTTGGGCAGCATAGCTCAAAAACGAAAAGCCCGTTAAAAACCAAACTTGTTATTTAGTTTTGGTATCTTCCAAGGTTGCGACACGAAGATTTTGAAGAAAATCCCCCACCCCAAACTACCCTTTACATGGATCTTTTTTAAAAAAAATTTAATTTTCTCTAAAATAGCTGTAACGATTTTGATTAAAATATCGTATATTAAATATATTTACCTGAGAAATATAATGTATATCTTGAATTTTCTGAGAATAGCCTCTGAAGACCACATTATTCTTGACGAATTTTACGGAATTTTGCATAACTGCCAAACCGTAAGAGATGGACAGAAACTTACACCAGAAAAAATGTAGAGCTCCATATAGCTTAAATACGTTTTTTTTCGTGGAGTTGGCCGTTTTTGAGATATGCTTTGCTTTTGGTTAAAGCTTTAAAAAAACTTACACTTTTCTCATACAGGAATTCAACAATCCCTGTCAACACAAACAAAGGAACTTCAGTCACATAGCAACCAGCTTTTGACTATCACTTTAACCTACGGTACTCCCTTATTTCGCTTCTACTTACAAGGAAGCACGCAATAAGACTATTTCTGCTAATTTTTCTCAATTAGCATGAAGTAAATAGAAGCATAAGCTTTTTAACAATAATTTGTTGCAGAGATGTAGTGAAAGGCATGTGAATGGAACACATCAGAATTTTGTTCTGAAAGTAGTTTTTTTCGGATATAGAGGACCCTAAAATGTTTTTCTAGTGAATAGTTTGAAAAATATAGATCAACGTTTCTACACTCTAGCAACTCAAAACAACCCCTTATCTACTGAGTGTTCCCAACTGCAGCTATATTTTATAGGCTCGCACCTAAGGGACTAATATAGACATTAAACGTATTTTAAACTCAAGAGTTATTGGTAACTGTGTTAAAACTTTCTCACGGGCGTGCAGTACAGAATGATAGGATTTACAGCACAGGTAGATAAAAATATGTGTTACACTCACATGACTTTCTCTAGCTACTCTACAAAGAAACGTCTTACAAAAGATAATTCTTCTTTCAACACCAATCTAATCGAGATAAACATTATCAGAATTTTATTACTTAGTTCCTTATAAGTAGACTGGAACTAAGGGAATGCACTAGGCTTAAGTGATAGTCAAATGTTTTAAAAGCTGTCGTTATGTGATGGTCATTCCAAATCGCCTCTTTGCTTGGCCAGGTGTAGAACAAGAAAAACGAACACTCCCGTCTGTGAAAAGTGTAAGTACATCACAACTGAAACTAATAACAAGGAATTCCTCTGAAACGGTAAGTTCTACGAAAATAATATATTACATAACTTGAGTATTTTAATCAGATGTACATTTTTTGTATAATCAGTTTTTTTCTATCTCTTACGGTTTACTAGTTATTCTAAATTAAGCAAAATCATCCAGAATAAACATGTCTTTAGAAGCTATTCCCAGAAACTTCAAGATATACATTTTATTTTTGATAGAAATAGCTTTACTGTTTGATATTTTAATCAAAATCGTTAAAGACATTTTTAAGAAAATCAAAATTTTCGAAATGTTTTCCATGTAAAGGGTAGTTAAGGGTGGGGGGATTTTCTTGAAAATTTCGTGTTACATCCTTGGAAGATACAAAACTTAAATACCACACACACACACACACACACACACACACACACACACACACAAACACATGGAACTGTTTCTGAAAATGCTTTTTTTGGACTCATGTATTTCATGTATTTCCGGTGAAATCTCGACATCAAATTTTAGGGTGGAATACAATACTTCTCTATCCCTATGTACATTGTACATACACGGCTAGAGAAAGTAATAAATCAGCTACCGGGTTCGACACGGACGCTGTGAATAAACAAGCAAACCGTTTTAAAAATAAACAAATGTAAATAACAATTACGAGGAATCACATTTTGAAGCGATATGTTGTCCGTCCAATTTAGCCCGGCCTCCATCTCATTATGTATTCATTTATTCTCTTCCACATATCTCTACAGCCACGCTATCAATTTCACAATCTCGATCCTTTATGCAAATGCCTCTTAGTTTCTCCTGCACGTCACGAGATGTCGCTGGCAGTCACGCCTAATTTCTATTGTTAGGCTTATTTGTTGCGTTCTTCATGTGTCTGTTGGCTGTGACTGCCCAATGACAATCGAGATGATTTTCTGAGAATGTCTTCATAATTTGATTCTAGGCATAAGAGAACATCTGGAGGGAAGTGGAAAAAAGGCCGTGCCAGAAGGGGAAGATGAAGGAGATAGAATAAGAGAGAGAGAGAGGAAATTTTGAAATGATATGACACATGCTTTTGCCACAGTCAAGTGCAATGGTGACAAAAATCATAATTGAGAACGCTATTTTGATTAGGGTCTTGGGCATATTTATTCATCGAAAGGTATAAAGGAAAGATGTTAATACGTATAAAATGATAGCCTATACAGTTATCTGAGAAATAGAGGTATGTGTATTTCTCTGTTTGTGGATTCTTTAACAATGCAATATGTTGACAAAGATCCAAGTAGAAGGTTGTATTTTTAGTTTCTCTACACGTACTATGTACATAGTGTATAGAGAAGGTATAGCACTCCAACCAAAAATTCGATACCGAGATTTCACTGGAAATATGTGTTTTAGGGTCCCCTGTATCCAAAAAGCATTTTCAGAAAAAGGTCCGTGTGTGTCCGTGTATCTGTGATAACTCAAAAACGAAAAGTCGCTAAAATACCAAACTTGGTATTTACATTTAATATGTTCCAGGGATGCGACACGAAGATTTTGAGGAAAATCCCCCCACCTTTACATGGGACTTTTTTCGAAAATTTTGATTTTCTTAAAAATGGCTGTAACGATTTTGATCAAAATGTCATATTTAAGGATATTTACCTGACAAATAAAATGTATATGATGCATTTTCTGGGAATATCCTATTCTGGATGAATTTTACGGAAGTTTGCATAACCGTATGAGATGGACTAAACCTTACCCCACAAATAATGTAGAGCACGTTACAACACACCATTTATGTTGTATACATTTTTTCCTGGAGTTGATCGTTTTTGAGATATTCCTTATGTTTGGTTACAGATTTAAAAAACTTATTCTTTCTCATACAGGAATTTGTCAACTGCTGTTCATACAAACAAAGGAACTTCAGTCACATAGCAACCAGCCTTTGAGTATCACTTTAACCTATGGTACACCCTTATTTCGCTCCTACTTACAAGGAAGCAAGTAATAAGGCTATATTTTCTACTAATTTGTTTCTCGATTATCATGAAGTAAATAGAAGCATTAGCTTTCTAACAATAATTTGTTGCAGAGATGTAGAGAAAGTGAATGGAACACATCAAATTTTTTTCAGTTACTGATTTTGTTCCTGAATATCAATGGATTCAAAAGACTGCACGCTATTAGTTCTGAAAAGATAGAGAGTAAAGAAATTCTTGTGCTGGGTAATAATCTATTAGTGATATAGCATGCAAAGAAACCTGTGCAGGTGTTGACGGACCTGTTGCTCATTACCAATGAGTACTCATGTCTTGCTATAGCAACCTATGGACCGGACTTAAGAGCCACTTCAGATTGCAGCAAAATCAAACTGAATAATTGAATTTGTAATTAACTTAAAATTTTAAGTGATCACTCATACGATTTTCTCTATGCATTACAAATCCGTACATATCCGCAATGCGTGATAAAGTGTTATTTCTTTATCTAGCCCCATATGTACAATGTACATAGGGATAGAGAAGGTATTGTAATGCACCCAAAAATTCGATACCGAGATTTCGCCGGAAATATACGTTTAGGGGTCCCCTGAGTCCGAAAAAGCATTTTCACAAAAAGGTGTGTGTGTGTGTGTGTCTGTGGACAGCATGGCCCCAAAACGAAAAGACCGTTAATACCAAACTTGGTACTTAGGTTTAGTATCTTCCAAGGATGCAACACCAAGATTTTCAAAAAAATCCCCCCACCACAAACTACCGTTAACATGGAAAAATTACGAAAATTTTGATTTTCTTAAAAATGCCTCTAACGATTTTGATTAAAATCCCGTATATTAAAGCTATTTATGTCCGAAATAAAATGTATATCTTCAATTTTTTGGGAATAACCTCTGAAGACCTCTATATTCTGAATGAATTTTGCCGAATTTTGCTTAGCTGCTAAACCGTACACAAAAAATGTACATCACGACAAAACACACAATTAATGTCCTTTACGTTTTTGTTGTGGAGGTAACGGTTTCCGAGTTATTCCTTGTTATTTGTTTCAATTGTGAAGTACTTAAACTTTTCTCAGACAGGAAATATCCGTTTTTCTTTTGTTCTACTCCTAGCCAAGCAAAGAAGTGACTTGCAATGACAATCGTATTACGATAGGTTTTAAAACATTTGACACTTTAGCATAGTGCATTCCCTTATTCCCTTCTATTTATTAGGAACTAAGTAATAACATTCTGCTAACATTTATCTTGATTAGCATTGTGTACAAAGAAGAATAATCTTTTGTAGGAGGTTTGTAGAGCAGCTAGAGAAAGTCATGTGAGCGTAACACATCAGATTTTTTTCTATACACATGTAATTCACGACACATTTTTCACTGGAAATGATTACAAATTAAGGAACAAATGCTAAATTACTTACAATATTCGCAAACAATATTCAAACGTGAAGTCTTGGTAACTAACTGTTTTGATGGAAACAAAAGAATAGCAAAATTTTAAGCGTGTTCGTCAGATAACAGACCCACTGGAAAAGTATTAACATTTTTCACGTGGTACTTCATTACTTTCTCTTCGTACTATGTACATAGTGAATAGAGGACGTATTGTATTCCACCCAAGAACTCGATACCGAGAGTTCGCCGGAAATACATGTTTTAGGACTCCCTGAATCCAAAAAAGCATTTTCAGAAAAAGCTTCATGTGTGTCTGTGGACAGCATAGCTCAAAACCGAAAAGACCTTTAATACTAAACTTGGTATTTAGGTTTGGTATCTTCCAAGGATGCGACATGAAGATTTTCAAGAAAATCCGCCCACCCCCAACTACCCTTTACATGGCAAAATGTTCGAACATTTTGATTTTCTAAAAATTAGCTCTAACGATTTTGATTAAAATCCCGTATATTAAAGATATTAACATACCAAATAAAATTTATATCCTGAATTTTCTGGGAATAGCCTCTGAAGAGCTGTTTATTCTGGATGAATTTTGCTAAATGTTACTTAACTGCTAAACGGTAAGAGATATACAAAAACTTACTGCACAGAAAATGTTAATCTGGTCAAAACTCACAATTTATGTCCTTTACATTTTTATTGTGGAGGTAACCGTTTCCGACATATTCTCTGTTTTTGGTTTCAGTTGTGAGTACTTATACTTTTCTCATACAGGAAGTGTCCGTTTTTCTTTTGTTCTACTCCTGGTCAAGCAAAGAAGCGATTTGCAATGACAATCGAATAACGAGCTTTTAAAACATTTGACTATCGGTTTAACCTAGTGTATTCCCTTATTTTGTTACTACTTATAAGGAACTAAGTAGTAAGAACATTTTGCTAATGATTATCTCGATTAGCAAGGTGCAGGAAGGATAATAATCTTATGTAACAAGTTTGTAGAAGAGGTAGAAAAAGTCATGTGAGTGTAAAACATCAGATTTTTTAATTACTTTCTCTATACGTACTATGTACATAGTGTTTAGAGAAGATATTGCACTCCACCAAAAAAGTCGATATCGAGATTTCACCGGAAATGTATGTTTCAGGGTCCCCTGTATCCAAAAAAAGTATTTTCAGAAAAAGGTCCGTGTGTGTATCCGTGTGTCTGTGTGTCTGTGAACACGATAACTCAAAAACGAAACGTCGATAAAATAACAAACTTGGTATTTAAGTTTAGTACCTTCCGGGGATGCGACATGACGATTTTGAGAAAAATACCTCCACCCCAATCTACCCTTTACATGGAACTTTTTTCGAAAATTTTTGTTTTCTAAAAATGGCTCTAACGATTTTGATTAAAATATCGTATATTAAAGATGTTTACATGGCAAATAAAATGTATATTTTGAATTTTCTGGGTATAGCTTCTGAAGACAACTTTATTCTGGGTCAATTTTACGGAATTTTGCATAACTGCTAAACCGTAAGAGATGTACAAAAACTTACCACACAACAAATGTAGTGCACCTTAAAACACACAATATATGTTATATACATTTTTTGAGTGGACTTGATTGTTTTTGAGATAGTCCTTGTTTTTGGTTTCAGCTATAATGGTTTATACTTTTCTCATACAGGACTTTGTGAACTCGTGTCCATACAAACAATGGAGCTTTAGTTACATAGCAACCAGCTTTGGACTATCACTTTAACCTGTGGTACCCTTATTTCGCTTCTACTAACAAGGAAACAAGACTATTTCTGCTAATTTTTTCTCGATTAGATGAAGTAAATAGAATACTTTGTTGCAGAGATAAAGAGAAAGTCATGTGAATGGAACACATAAGATTTTTTTCCCTATGATTTTCAAATTATACTCAAATGTGGACAATGCAATTAATATGAAAAGGATTTTGCAGGCCATTAGGAGGAAAATTCAAGATATGCGTTCGATATTTCACAATAATATCTGCAATATACACCTATTTTAATAAAAATACTTAAATAGTTTTTTACGTAAGAAAAAAATCTGATGTCACATGACTTTCTCTAGCTGCACTACAAACAAACTTCTTACGAAAGGTAATTCTGCTTTCAACACCATGCTAATCGAGATAAACATTAACAGAAATGTATTACTTGGTTCCTTATAAGTAGACTGGAACTAAGGTAATGCACTAGGCGAAAGTGATAGTCAAATGTTTTAAGAGCTGTCGTTATGCGATTGTCATTGCAAATCGCTTCTTGGCTTGGCCAGAAGTAGAACAAAAGAAAAACGGAATTCCCTCTGAGAAGATTATAAGCACTTCACAATTGAAACTAATAACAAGGAATACATCTAAAATGATAAGCTACACGAAAAAAAAATCTGATCTGTAGCATTCACATGACTTTCTCTATATCCCTGCAACAAATTATTCTTAAAAAGCTTATATTTCTATTAACTTCATGCTAATGAGTAAAACATTAGCAGAAATAGCCATATTACTTGCTTCCTTGTAAGTAGAGGTGAAATAAGGGAGTACCATAGGTTAAAGTGATAATCAAAAGCTGGTTGCTGTTCCACTGCAGTTCCTTTGTATGGACAGCAGTTGACAAATTCCTGAATGAGAAATGTATGTTTTTCATAGCAGAAACCAAAAATACGGAATGTCACAAAAAGGACGAACTCCACGAAAAAAATGTATATAACATAAATTATGTGTTTTAACGTGCTCTACAATTTTTGTGAGTAAGTTTTTGTCCATCTCTTACGGTTTAGCAGTTATTCAAAATTTAGTAAAATTCATTCAGAATAAACTACTCTTCAGAGGCTATTTCCAGAAAATTCAAGATATACATTTTATTTTTCAGGTAAATATCTTCAACATACGATATTTTAATCAAAATCACTAGAGAAATTTTTGTGAAAATAAAAATTTTCGAAAAAAGTTCCATGTAAAGGGTAGTTGGGAGTGGGGAGATTTTTCTCAAAATCTTCGTGTCGCATCCCTGGAAGATACTAAACTTAAATGCCAAGTTTGGTATTTTACCTACTTTTCGTTTTTGAGTTATCGTGTTCACAGACATACGGACACACACACACATACACACACACGGACCTTTTTCCGAAAATGTTTTTTTTTTTTTTACATAAAGGGGACCCTAAAACACATATTTCCGGTGAAATCTCGGTATCGAATTTTTTGGTGGAGTGCAATACATTCTCTATACACTATGTACATAGTGCCTATAGAGAAAGTACAAATGTATATGACATAACTTGTGTATTTTAACAACATCTAGATTTTTTGTTTAGTTAGCTTTTGTCTATCTTTTCTTTGTTAAGCTATGCTGCCCACAGACAGACACACACACACACACACACACACACACACACACACACACACGGACACTCACGCACAGACAGACAGATACATGCGGACATTTTTCTAAAAATGTTTTATTTAATTGAGGGGGTCTCAAAACATATATTTGCGGTGAAATATCGGTATCAAATTTTTGGGTGCAATACAATACCTTCTCTATACACTATGCACATGTTACGTATAGAGAAAGTAAAAATGAATAATATTTAGGGAAGCGTATGAAAACATTTATAGGTTTTGTCGCCAACAAGGTGTCATACTGCACGCAGGTAGGTCACAATTTTAAGGAGCCTTTGTTACTGCGGAGAACATATCCTCATTGCGTTGTGCATTTTTCGTCTATCTGTTAGCTTGCATGGACCACTCACCAAAACGCATACTGTCAGAGACTTTCTTGGCTTATCTATACATATGGTTGCTTTACAGTGCTAAAGAAACAAGCAAAATAAAAGTGAAAATTATTTGGGTAAAAGCCTATATCTAGTGTATGGCACATACACCAAAACGAGCTGTAATAGAAATATTGTTTTGGTTTTTGGATCTCCTCTTCACTAAATTTTAAATTAGCCGCCCCTTGGTTTTTTGCAAGGTAAGCCACCCATCAAACCTTATGTGCGCCTTAGTCCAGTTTTGCGCATACTTAAACGCACTGCTTAACATTCTTAGAGAAAGGAATGCGCAAAATGCAGAGCAACAGCGGTTAAAGGGCAGAACGGACTCCTCGCTAAAGTACATCTCAAAAACATACAACTCGTTTACTGAGAGCGAATTCCGGTTTCCAGCCGATTTTATAATCATGTTATTAGAGTATCCATACCAAAGTGATTCAGTAAACGCCTCGGAAAAAATGGGCCTTTCATATCAGTACACCATCAACGTCAGCTAAAAATAAAATGGCGGAATCTTGTGCTTAGAACAGGGGTTGGCTGCCAAAAATTAGGAAAACGATAGGGACACGCCTCATTCACCATGAACCATTCACTCAAAACCGGTTGCGCCATCGTGTTGTAAACACATTTTTATTTCTCTACATGTGTTATGTGTAGAGAAGGTAATGCACTAAAAAATTCGATATCGAGATTTCACCGGAAATACATATTTTGGGACCATCTGAAAAAAAAAAAATTTTTAGAAAAATTTCCGTGTGTGTGTCTGTTTGTCTGTGTGTGTGTCTGTGTGTATGTGTGTCTGTGGGCAGCATAGCTCAAAAATGAAAAGACGTTAAGTACCAAACTTGATATTTAAGGTTGCTATGTTCCAAGGATCCGACACGAAGATTTTCAAGAAAATCCCCCCACCCACAACTACCCTTTACATGGAAAGAATTCGAAAATTTTGATTTTGTCAAAAATTGTTCTAACGATCTTCATTAAAATCTCATATATTTAAGATATTTACTTGTCAAATAAAATGAATATCTTGAATTTTCTGGGTACAGCCTATGAAGACTACTTTATTCTGGATCAATTTTACGAAATTTTGCATAACTGCTAAACCGTAAGAGATGGGCAAAAACTTAATACACAAAAAATGTAGTGCACATTAAAACACACAATTTATGTTATACACATTTTTTTCGTAGAATTGATCGTTTTTGAGATATTCCTTGTTTTTGGTTTCAGCTACGAAAAACTTATACTTTCTTCATACAGGATTTTTTGAACTCCTGTCCTTACAAACAAAGGAACTTCATTCACATAGCAACCAGCTTTTGATTATCAGATTAGTCTATGGTACTCAAATATTTAACTTCTACTTACAAGGAAGCAAGTAATAAGACTATTTCTGCTATTTTTTTTTCCTCGATTAAAATGAAGTAAATAGGAGCATAAGCTTTTTAACAATAATTTGTTGCAGAGATGTAGAGAAATTAATGTGAAAGGAACACATCAGAATTTTTTTGATTATTTGGGAATAATCTGTGAGTCCCTCTTCATTCTGGATAATTTTTCCATAACGTTAAACTGTAAGAGATGCATGAAAACTTACTACGAGCACAAAAACGTAGATCTCGTTTACACACATAATTTAGATCACAAACATTTACTCTTGTAAGTTACGCATTTCCAGACATTCCTTTAATTTGTTGCAAATTTCAAATAGTTAACTTTTTTCAAACGGGAATGTTTCGTTGCCTTTTGCATGGGTAAAATTGCTTTGCTCCTGGTCATGCTAAGAGAATCAAATTTTACTTTTAAAATATTTGACCATGGCTTTAGCCTAGTGTATTCCTTATTCTTTTGTTATTAATATTTTTTATGAATGTTGAATTTTTAAGCTGAAGTTTAAGTTATGTATTTGGTTATGATTATGGTAAAAAGAGTTAATTTATTATAAGTATGTTCGGCTGGGTGATGATTATATGCTCATTTAATAGACCTTCTTTTATTGAAACGATGATTATTTATTTCCTTTCTGTTCATAAGAAACTAATAAAAATTTCTTTTATGCTACTGTTTATCTGCTCAGCATGAAGTTTATAGAAGAATAAACATATGTAAGAACAGTTTGTTACAGATTACGTAGAGAAAGTCATATTATTTTCGTGGAATGTACTGCATCCTCTGCTCATCAGCTAGATAAATAGCAAATAAACTATTCATCATATTGACATTTTGTTAAAAAAAAAAAAAAAAAAATAGAACTAACAGAATAGGTTATGAAAAATCATAGTTCAGTTTGTTTAACCTGCACTCCATTAGACTCCTAATTTGTATTTCGTAATAGGTATATTAAAATAGGAGTCTATTATTTTGCATATTTGGGGTTTCTTGATGAAAATATATTTTTTATTTTATTTTGCATATAACTGTTTATTTTGGAAATTTTAGTGCGCATAAATCTTTTATCTAGTTATGACTCCTAAGGATGCTTTACACAGGAATTTGCTGAACAATTCTTTTGACCATTCTTGTCTGAAAAGGTAGCACGTAAGCTCAAACACACACACATGCACACATACTTTCTTTCTCCCTCTCTCTCTCTCTCTCTCTCTCTCTCTCTCTCTCTCTCCTTCTCTCTCTCTCACGCGTACACATATACTCAGTTTTGGTCTGGAGCTAGTGCTCATGTTTGTGTCAATTATTTACAAAAATAAAAAAAAAACACTTGGTAATTTTCAGTTATAGTTTTAGTGTATGCATAGATTTAGAAAAAAAAAAAAAAACAAAAAAAAACAATGAAAGCGAATGATCATGGTAGTAAAAATTGTTGTGACTGTTGCAGATTTTTACTTTCTCTACACGTACTATATATATAGTGTAGAGAGAAGGTATTGTAATGCACCCAAAAATTCGATACCGAGATTTCACCACAAATATATGTTTTTAGAAAAATGTCCGTGTGTGTCTGTGTGTGTGTGAGTGTGTGCATGTGTGGGTGTGTGTGTCTGTGGGCAGCATTGCTCAAAAAAGAAAAGACCTTTAAAAACCAAACTTGATATTTAGGTTTGGTATCTTCCAAGGATGTGACACAAAGATGTTCATTAAAAACCACCACAACTACCCTTTACATGGAAAAAATTTAGAACATTTTTATTTTCTTAAAAACAGCTGTTACAATTTTTATTAACATTTTGTATATTTAACTTATTTATATCCGAAATAAAATGTATGTCTCAAAATTTGTTGGGAATAATCTCTGAAGACCTCTTTATTCTGGACGAATTTTGCTTAGCTGCTAAACTGTAAGACATAGACCAAAACTCACTATACATAGAGTATAGAGCACGTTAAAACACACAATTTAAGTTGTGTACATTTTTTGCGCAGTTGATCGTTTTTAAGATATTTCTGGTTTTTCGTTTCAGCTTTGAAAAGCTTATATTTTTCTCACACAGGACTTTGCCAACTCCTGGCCATACAAATAAAGGAACTTCAGTCACGTAGCAACCAGCTTTTCACTATCATTTTAACCTACTTATTTCTCTTCTGCAAGGAAGTAAGTAATTTTTTCTTGATTAACATGAAGTAAATAGATGCATAAGCTTTTTAACAATAACTTGTTGCAGAGATGTAGGGATGTGAATGGAACACATCAGATTTTTAGTTTTATTTATTTATTTTTAAATGACAATGTCATTTTTGGGAAAGAAGAGAGAGAATAGAGCGTTATAAGATAATTCTGCACTTCTTCTCGTTGTTAAATGTGTGTGTACGAAAGTTTGGCTCTGAGACCTTTGTTTTGTAGCCATTTGGTGTTACGTGTGGTGGTAGCAGTGGCAGACAATACTGAGCGTGTTTTGAAAGAAGGCGTGCAGAGAGTTGTCTTGTTGGTTCTGACAGCAGGTAGGGGGAGATGCAGACTCAATTTACCCCCTGGGGAGCCCAGCAACACACTCCTACCTCAATCACTCATCCCAACCTCTGCCACAAATATAAATGTAAACAGGCAACTGTAATTATTTTATGTGGTGTGTCATAATGGACACCCCTCCCAATGATATGTTTATTGTCAGGCACCTTGTTTTATGGCATGTTACGGCTTTCGAAACTTACTGATGCTATTTTAGCCGTACATCAATTTATCGCCACTAATTGCCTCTCAGATATATTTATTCTACCTCTCGGATAAGGAGCAATCATGTTTCCAGCAGTAACGTCACGACTCTTTTCCAATTTATCTGTGGAAGTTACAAAACCAGCACAATGATTCCTCTTTAACTATATAAGCTAGTTTGATCAATAAAACGGAAGTATGCATTACATTTATTGTACATTTATAACTTGTAGGTATCCCTTCCCTAACGTCTAAAAATAACGGGTCATCAAGAACTTCCTCCGCACCTTGCAGCTGGTCGCCGCTCGATGAAAGGTTGGCATCCCAAGGTTCATCATATTCGATTACGACGGGATGTTATGACTATCGGCGTGATATTATGATTATCGCCGTTATCAGCGGCTGCGAGAGCATGAGTTGTTTATTGTACTGGTTAGTATGGTCTACTATGCTGTGAGTTCTGATGTGTGCCTGAAGCGAAATCAATGTATTCTACAGAAGAACGTGTGTTTCTAGTGAAAAACGTTGGAAATTATACTGTGAAAGTGAAACAAAATTTCGTTTTCAGGTTCCCTAACTCAAAACTACCGCACCGAGATAATGTGCGTGATTTAATTAATGAATTTCGAGAGTCCGGTTCCATGCATGATGTGTTAGAAGTGGAAGACCCAGTGTGCTAACAGAAGAAAAACGATCGTCGGATATATCGGATAGAATGCTTAAAAGTCTACAGGAATCAGTAAACAAATTGGCCCAACAATGTGATATTTCTTACGGTTCCGCATACAAAGCAGTCAAAAAAGAACTAGGTTTGTGTCCATATAAGGTATCAGTCGTCCACGAATTAAAACCCACATATCACGGGTAAAGAGTTCAGTATTGTGAATAATTTCAGAGGTTATTTCGCACCATGGAATTGACGTGTTAGATAGGACATTTTTTACTGATGAATCTTGGTTCCACTTATCAGGATGTGTAAATTCACAAAATACGCGAGTATGGTCTACTGAAAATCCTAATGCAATTCAGGAAACCCTTCACGTTCAGTGAAAATTGGTGTATGATGTGCGATCTTTTTTTTCCATAACTAAATTAATTCAGATGATTATTGCTCGGATATTCTTTTTCCATTTATTTCACAGCTAAATGAAGATAAACTGAACGGTACATTTTTTCAACAAGATAACGCCACTGCTCATACATCACGTAAATCCATGGGACTCTTAATGGCATTTTTTGGGGAAAGACAAATTTCTAAAGTCTGTGGCCTCCGCGGTCGCCTGATCTTATCCCTCCGGATTATTTTCTTTGGGGAGCCGCTAAAGCTTCGGTCTATAAGGACAATCCAAAAACAATCGATGAGCTGAAAACGGCAATAGAAGATTACATAACATCTGTAACAAAGAAGACATTAATTAGAGTTCGAAAATAAATTAAAACGAGTGAATTTGTTCAGCATCTTCTTTAAACAGGTTAGTTGCATATTATTTTTCTACATTACCTTTCATGCATGAATATAGTGAACCTTGCAGTTTTCTTAACCAGCGAAACGTTTTCACCACACGCTCGCGCCAGCCAGTGCTGCCACCAGAAGTCCGACTCTAGAGGAATCTTAGTTACACGGGAGGTGCGGAGCGACCTCTCGAAGACCCGTTATATCAATAATAAATAATATCGTAATATTGATGATGATGATGATGATGATGATGTGAGATGTCGCATGTCCTCGGCTTCTACATCATGGCGAGGTCTCAGAAGTTCTTTGACTTCCTCCAGAAGGCTGGATATACCAGGTGGTCCAATTGCCCCGTATTTGGCGTGTGCAGATATTTTTCTTGCGTTAAGATGGTCCACCTTTGAAATTTTCCCAAATATTGTGAAACATTATTTTGTTTAATAACAATATAAAACAATACATTTAAACTTTAAGAAAATATACCGTTTTTTCCACTAGGCACTTTAAAACCACCTAACTGAAGCTATAAACGTGTAAGCGCATGCTTATTGCTACACACTCCCAACTTTAAACCTTGTTTAAATGTTAAATGTTACATTCTTCACTAATTTGTATCAACATTCGTATACTGTCTCTCTAAAGCACATTAAAGAAAATTGTCATATTATTTTTTGGAAACAATGCATGAGTTTTAATAAATAAAGTATTAAATTTAGAAAAATCAAGAGTTTAGAGAGTAGGGAAATAATAGGTTTTCTTCATTAACTACGGCTAATATAAATATATAATATGGCCCATCAATTTGTTAATCCATTTGTTGTAAAAGTGTATTCTTGTATGTGGATATTTTTCAAAATGCCTTTATTTGGCTCATTTTTATTAGAGCAATAAAATTAGACAAGAAACAACTATGATTTAAATAAATATGCAAGCTAAAATTTTGAGACAATGCAAAAATTTCTCTATTCTTGTATAAAATAACTGGTCTAAATTTCGATAAGATATCTTACATACTGTGAATTTTCGACACTTCATAATAGCATGTGTTAAAAGGAGTTGCAGACTTTAACGGAGCTTTATCAAGTTAAAACCGGGCGTAAGGTACCTTTGTTTTGTCCATCTCAATGAGCACTACCCTCCTCAGTGTCTCGTCCCTTTGTAAAACATGGTCGCTCAGCCAGTTCCCCACTTACAGATTATAACTTAAAGTAGCCCCTTTGAGTTCTGCAATTCTTTTAACGCACAAAAGAATATTATTACACGCCATATATGTAGCAGCTGGGCCACCTGGTTAAATACCCCGAGGAAGTTCCAGAAATAGCTACATTCGGAAACACAGCACTGCCACTGAATCCTTGCTCTTGACAGTTCGGGTGGTTTCGCGTAAGGTTGGCTATGCTGCTTTTGCGGCGTTGCCAGAGTAACTAGTAAACAACATCTGATTACAAATGTCTCTATCGTGTGTAACGACGAATATAAACAGTGTACATAGTAAATGAATGTCGATGAATAATGAAACTAATTCGTTATTATTGATGATAACTGAAAATAACAGTGGTACTGTAACGCATGTAGCACACACTAGGCATTTACGACAGTATAGAGCACATTAATGCAAAATAGCTCGTTACTATGAGAGAAAGGTATAACAAAATGATTTTCACCAGTTTAGAATTTTAATGGCTCAATTGCATCCAAGTCTCCGTCGTCATCATTCTGGAAAGAATCATCGTCATTATCATCATCGTCACCAAGACATATCATTAGTGGTTCACATTCACTGATGATGCCGTCTAATTCCTGTGCATTTCGTATTATTTTGTGCACATGATTCACTTTCTTCTTCCATGTAGCCGCGTCCACTCTCGCCACACCTTCCCCCAAAAGTCTGTCCACCTCTATAATTGTGAAAGTCTTGTTATGTTCCCTCACGTACAAACAAACACCAAAACATTATCAACAAATATAAATAACAAGGAATAATGCGTATCTTGTACAGAACAGCTCAACGCACGTGTTAGGAGTTCACAAAGTGAGCACGTGGTTGGAAATAGTAAGATATTGCAACGGTGCGGCATCTAGATGCGTTTCCTTTGTTTGACCGACCGACCGGAACGCTTCTTTGTGATTGGTTCAGCAAGTCAAACGGTTAAAGTTTTTCATCTGTTTACCGTGGATGTACCAATTTAACCCCTAACTGTCAAGAGCAAGGATTCAGCGGCAGGGGTAAAGGCGTTTAAACATAATCGCCTTTAACTCCGAATCAAATAAGGCTTATATAATCGATTTAACCGTCCGATTTGAGAGAAACTCAACTTAACATATGAAGAGTAATGAGGAAAAGAATGACATCTGCAAACCAACAGTGTCATTTTATAAAGAAAAATATAATCTAGAAAACATGGAAATATTTGAGTTCCTTTGTTTGTTGTTGACTAAAGCTGGGCATATCCAAGGAGCTAGTGAAACCGATCAGTCACTCAGCCACTGTAGACAGACTGATATACCTAAGTAAATCTATTAAAACAGAAGGACATTTCTGTTACTAACGTTTGTTCTTTATCTTTAGATATTGTTTATGTTTTCTTCAATTTCTTTTATCACTGTTTATTGCTTCATTTAAGCTTCATTTGTTTTCCAAAATAAAATTAGATAATGAGTTTTCACTGGAAATACGCGTTTTGAGGCCTCCTGAGAAACATGTCCGTGTGTGTGTCTGTGGTTAGCATAGCTAAAAATGAAAAGTTGGTTAAATACCGAACTTCGTATCTTTCAAAGCTGAGCCTTAAAGATTTTCAAGAAAATTCCCCATCCTCAACCACGCTTTACGTGGAAAAAGTTCGAAAACTTTGATTTTCTCAAAAATGGGTCTAACGCTTTAGATTAAAGTGGCATTTGTTTAACTATTTTCATGTCAAATGAAATGATTATCCTGAATAGCCTCCTTGGGAATAGCCTCTGAAGACCTCTTCTTTCTGATTTGTTTTTTACTTTCTCTGTGCGTACTATCTACATAGTGTATAGAGAAGGTGTTCCGAGATTTCACCGGAAATATATGTTTTGGGTCTCCCTGAATCCAAAAAAAGCTTTTCCTGAAAAAGGTCCGAGTGTGTGTGCGCCTGTGTGTGTTTGTGTATGTGTGTGTGTATGTCTGTGTGTCTGTGGACAGCATAGCTCAAAAACGAAAAGACCGTTAAATACCAACATTGGTATTTAAGTTTTGTACCTTCCTAGGATGCGATACAAAGATTTTGAATTATCCTTTACATGGATTTTTTTTTCAAAAATGTTGATTTTCTTAAAAATGGCTCTGACGATTTTGATTAAAATATCGTATATTAAAGATATTCACTTGATAAATAAAACGTACATCTTGAATTTTCTGGGAATAGCCACTGAAATAGAAATTGTTATATACATTATTTTCGTGGAGTTGATCCTTTTTTATATATTCCTTGTTTTTGGTTTCAGCTTTTAAAAACTTATACTTTTCTCATACAGGAATTTGTCAACTCCTGTGCTTACAAACAAGGATCTTCAGTCACAGAGCAACCAGCTTTTGACTATCACTTTAACCAATAGTATTCCCTTATTTCGTTCCTACTTACAAGGAGGCAAGTAGTAAGACTATTTCTTCTAATTGTATCTTGATTAGCATGAAGTAAATAGAAGCAAACGCTTTTTAAAAATAATTTGTTGCAGAGATGTAGAAAAACTAATGTGAATGAAACAGCTCAGATTTTTTGTATAACTCGTAAACCTATGAGAGAGACAAAAATTACTACACAAACGATAGAGATCTCATAAAATCACATACTTTCTTTTCCTTTCTTTTTATTTTATTTATTTATTTTTTGCAGAGTAACCTTTCCGAAATACTTCTTGTTACTGGTTTTAAGTTTACACTACTTGAACTTTTGTCATGGGGGAAGTCAAATTTCGTTTCATCTCTTTAGGTTTACTCACGGGAAATATTAAAGAAAAACGAATTTCAATTGCTTCGCATGGCCATTGCTGTCGCTATAACCTAATGTATTTCCTTATTTCTCTTCCACTGACAAGGAAGCAAGTAATAAGACCGTTTCTGTTAATGCTTATCTCGATTAGATAAAAGAATAATCTTTTGTAAGAAAGTTTATTTGTGGAAATAAATTTAACATTTAAAATAAAATATTAATTATATTATATTAAATGCAATTAAAGGTATAGTACTCCGCAATGCGTTTAATTTCACATTTCATATATAGGAGAGTGAAAAAATCCTGCGCGCCCCAGGATGTGATGGTAGCGTGTCTGCCTCGAATTTAAGAGGTACCGAATTGAAAACTCAGTTAGAGCCATCGCTCGACAGTCCTGCATAGAGTGACTATTATAATAGACTTGGCAGATACACATTCTCGCCCCAGGATGTGATGGTAGCGTGTCTGCCTCAAACTTAAGAGGTACCGAATTGAAAACTCAGAGCCATCTCGCTCGACAGTCCTGCATAGAGTGACCATTATAATAGACTTGGCAGATACACATTCTCGCCCCAGGATGTGATGGTAGCGTGTCTGCCTCAAACTTAAGAGGTACGGAAAACTCAGTTAGAGCCATCTCGCTCGGCAGTCCTGCATAGAGTGACCATTATAATAGACTTGGCAGATACACATTCTCTCGCCTGCGGTGCCATGGTAGTAAAAGCGGGCGTTAAACACTATCACAATTCTCTGAAGTAATCAACTATATTATGTGTTTCCATCATATGACTCTGTGTACCTCTAGGAAATAGTTTACTCTTAAAAGGTTTGCTGTTCCATCATATGACTCTGTGTACCTCTAGGAAATAGTTTACTCTTAAAAGGTTTGCTGTTCCATCATATGACTCTGTGTACCTCTAGGAAATAGTTTACTCTTAAAAGGTTTGCTGTTCCATCATATGACTCTGTGTACCTCTAGGAAATAGTTTACTCTTAAAAGGTTTGCTGTTCCATCATATGACTCTGTGTACCTCTAGGAAATAGTTTACTCTTAAAAGGTTTGCTCTTCCATCTACTCCATGCTAATCAAGACAAACATTAGTTCCCAACAAAAAGAAGAAAAATTAAGGAAATACAATAGGCTAAAGCGATTGTCAAATATTTTAAAAGTCGGTTGTTATGTGGTTTAAAATTGTTCTATTTGCACAGTCAGGAGTTGACAAATTCCCGTAAGAGAAACGTATTATATGTGTTAAAACTGAAATAATTAGAAATATCTCGGAAATGGCTAGCTCCAAAAAAATGTATATGTCATAACTTGTGTACATTTTTCGTGAAGCAGTTTACAGTTGCGCAAACATCATTCAAAATGAAGCGAACTTCAAAGACTTCCTAGAAAATTTTATTTAATATATAATTTTCTTTAATATAAGGAATTTTTATCAAACAAGGCTATTTTTGAGAAAATCACATTTTCGAAATGTTTTCCATGTAAAGAGTAGTTTGGGATACGGCATTTTCTTCAAAATATTCTTTTGAAGCTGCTGAAGTTGAATATCAAATTTGGTTTTTAATCGTATTTTCGTTTTTGAGTTATCATGTTCACAGACACACGGACACACACACACTCACACACGAAGTGCTTTCTAAAAATGTTTTTCTGGATGCAGAGGACCCTAAGACTTGTATTTCTCCCTCTCCTTGGCACCTAATTGTTGGTTGGAATGCAATACCTGCATATAAATAGAAAAAGTGAAAACAGCGCAGTGCAGTAGAATCTCTATTCCATTGATAAACGCTGTAGTAAACTTCCATATATTAGGAAAATGCAATTCTCTGACAGAGATACAATCGCAAATTCTTTCAAACGCAAGGGAGTTTTAGAACCAGCGTTTACTTTATAAACTGGGCATAAATAATTGAATTTTATTTAAAAAACACAAAAAATTTTGATTCAACGTATTCTGGAGGTACACGTCCAAATGTTCAACTCTTGTCCTTCCAGAAGAGTTGAAGAAAACATTTTAGTGTATGCTTTCTTGTAATATTTCTTTCTACTGTTCATGGATTTCAGTAACAGAAATAAGCTCCTAGTTCAACACAAGTCTCGTTTATTTTGCACTAATTTGATGCCAGTACTATTAGAACCTGCATTATTGTGTTAAATGCCGAAAGTTTTCTCTTCGTCTCCCTCATCAGTTTTCTCCCTTTTATCTTTCTACATAGACATTCTTTCTCTCGCTATTTAATCTGGTTTCACCCCCTCTCCTTTTCACTCTATCCCCCTCCATTACCCTTACCCATCCCTCTCCACTTTATGCAACTTACAGATTATGGAATGTTTTGAAGGTAATAATCGAACTTTTCTGTTAGATAATAAATTAAATCAAGCAAAATGTTTAAGAGCTCACAAACTTTTGCATTATCCTTGTCTTTTTTTCGTTTTTTTTTTTAGAAATTACATATTGTTTCACATGTTCCATTGAAGTTTATAATACTACATGTTTGGTTTACTTTTATATGCTATTGATCTTTGTGTTATTCTTTAAACGGTAGTTTAATAACAATAACTAAGCAATAACTAATGAAAAACCAAAAGTCACATTAATATAAATCGGTAATTTTTGGAACATAAAACATATAAATATACCATTGGAAAGCCAACCAATATTGAACATCTGTTTTAAGTTTGAACTATATCGAAGAATAAATAGCGACATAATTTAAGATCTGTTTCTCGGTAAAGCTGTATAGATAGGCAAAATATAATTTACTCGGACATCTGGTGAAGCGACAATATGGGCGATCTTAATGAGGGAAGGCTCATGACGCTACTTTAGAGCCAATAGTATTTAAATTTAAACAAAAGTGTCCACCAATCGTCGCCCAGCATCAATTTTTCTAACTGGCGAGAGTAGCGTGGGTTGCTGCCCACGCAAATAGAAGAGAAACACTGAGTCGCGCAGTCCGTCAGAAACAGTCACTAAGTCGGGGAGTCCGTCATAAACAGTCACTGAGTCGAGGAGTCCGTCACAAACAGTCACTGAGTCGGGGAGTCCGTCAGAAACAGTCACTGAGTCGGGGAGTCCGTCAGAAACAGTCACTGAGTCGGGGAGTCCGTCAGAAACAGTCACTGAGTCGGGGAGTCCGTCAGAAACAGTCACTAAGTCGCGCAGTCCGTCATAAATAGTCACTGAGTCGGGGAGTCCGTCAGAAGCAGTCACTGAGTCGGGGAGTCCCTCATAAACAGTCACTGTGTCGCGCAGTCCGTCAGAAACAATCACTGAGTCGGGGAGTCCGTATTAAACAGTCACTGAGTCGCGCAGTCCGTCAGAAACAGTCACTGAGTCGCGCAGTCCGTCAGAAGCAGTCACTGAGTCGCGCAGTCCGTCAAAAGCCGTCACTGAGTCGGGAAGTCCGTCAGAAACAGTCACTGAGTCGGGGAGTCCGTCAGAAACAGTCACTGGGTCGGGGAGTCCCTCATAAACAGCCACTGAGTCGCGCAGTCCGTCAGAAACAGTCACTGAGTCGGGGAGTCCGTCAGAAACAGTCACTGAGTCGGGGAGTCCGTCACAAACAGTCACTGAGTCGGGGAGTCCCTCATAAACAGTCACTGAGTCGCGCAGTCCGTCAGAAACAGTCACTGAGTCGGTGAGTCCGTCATAAATAGTCACTGAGTCGCGCAGTCCGTCATAAACAGTCACTTAGTCGCGCAGTCCGTCAGAAAAAATCACTGAGTCGGGGAATCCGTCATAAACAGTCACTGAGTCGCGCAGTCCGTCATAAACAATCACTGAGTCGGGGAGTCCGTCATAAACAGTCACTGAGTCGCGCAGTCCGTCATAAACAGTCACTTAGTCGCGCAGTCCGTCAGAAACAGTCACTGAGTCGGGGAGTCCGTCAGAAACAGTCACTGAGTCGGGGAGTCCGTCACAAACAGTCACTGAGTCGGGGAGTCCGTCATAAACATTCACTGAGTCGCGCAGTCCGTCATAAACAGTCACTGAGTCGCGCAGTCCGTCAGAAACAGTCACTGAGTCGGGGAGTCCGTCAGAAACAGTCACTGAGTCGGGGAGTCCGTCATAAACAGTCACTTAGCCGCGCAGTCCGTCAGAAACAATCACTGAGTCGGGGAATCCGTCATAAACAGTCACTGAGTCGCGCAGTCCGTCAGAAACAATCACTGGGTCGGGGAGTCCGTCATAAACAGTCACTGAGTCGCGCAGTCCGTCATAAACAGTCACTGAGTCGCGCAGTCCGTCAGAAACAGTCACTGAGTCGCGCAGTCCGTCAGAAACAGTCACTGAGTCAGTCGCGCGAATAAATGTAACCATGAATAAGTCAAAGACTGTAGAATTGCAGGATTCGTGTCAAGTAACGGTAAAAGGAAACAGATTTGAAATTACTCATCGCTACGAAACACACAATTTTTGTATGATTTAATTTTCACCTACAACATTCAAGTTCCCGTATATATAGTCAGCTGGCCGGAGGAGAAGATACCAGAGATCGCCTATCCTGAATCTTCAACTTGACCAAATGTTGAGAACCAAAAAGAGACACATACCTATCGCCTCATTATATACAATTATTGCGTCATAGAATTCACATATTGTACTTATTGTTTAGCGAGTATTCATTTATTAACTCGGTTTTGGTTGGGGACATGTTCCTCTGAACCTTTTTCTTTCCTCCTCCAGTCTGGTGCATCATAAAGAATGTGCTAGCTTTCCTCTATTGCAGAAACAATTTGGATCTTCTGAGATGTGAAATATGCAATAACATCTCTTAAATCTTCTGTTCGCTGCTAGCATTTTAGTAGATTAGGTTTGTTTGTTAGTGGTATTCTGAATTTCTTTGTTTTAAATTTTATAGCAGAGAAATCCTAATAAAAGAGTTAGACAAGTGTGTCCCACACTTTTTAATATTTATATTAATAACGTAATCCAAAACTGGAAACAAAAATTGACGCGGAAATACCTCTAGAAACTTTTTAAATATCTGCTGTTGGCTGACGATGTAGTAATACCAGAAACAGAGGATGATTTACAATGACTGTAATATGTAAACATTATAATATTGAAATATCAAAAGAGGAGATAAAAATAATGGCAAACTGGGGCAAAGGTCGAAAACATCGAAGTCGAACTACTGGAAGAAGTCTCTTGCTTTAATTATTAACGATGTAAAAGTATTAATGAGTACGATAAAGATATAAGCAGAAAATTAATGAGATTTCAAAGGATTTGTATAACAATATATAATGGCTTAAAGAATAGAATAATGGCAGAAGCAAGGATAAATATTATAACACTATGATAAACCCTACGTTACTGTATGGATGTGAAAGCTGCCTACACAAATAATAGAATACAAACTTGTGAGATAAAATGTTTGAGGTAAAAGGAAAGGATGTACAAGAGAAGAGAGAATTGAAATGAATAAATAGGAAAATAATTGTAAGTAGATGTTAACTAAAGAATAAATAGGTACAGAACAAGATGATTAGAAGATGTGAGGAGATAGAAGATACCAACATTCCAAAATTAGCTTTTCATTATGCCCATAAAGGAAAGAGAGACGTGGGAAGCTCGAGGAGTTGGAAGAGGACTCTGAAAAGACGGAACATGCAGCAATCATATCCTAAAGTAAAAATATAAAGTGATTTGTGTAGAACTGACACATTTCTTTCTTTAATTATTCCGTTGGAAATTCATTCAATTACCCAATTTTAGCACCAAATTAAGCAGAATGTTTTGGCGTTTCGATTCCTTGTCAATAGATGCGCAGATGTTTATGTTTTATTCCAAATTGCATTGTTGGCAACTGTTTCGACATTTTGTTCTTGTAGTCAACGTGAAAATGCAGTACGATGTAGACCTGAGTCAAGGATATTTTCACCAAGATGGCGCCACATGCCATAAATCAAATGAATCCGTGAACCTAATTGCAAGTTTCTTTGACCACCGGATAATTTCCAAGAACCTGTGGCCACCAAGATCTCCGGATTTGACATCGCCGGACTTCTTATTATGGTGTTACTTAAAATACAGGTTTTACGCCACACGTCCCCAGACATTGGACGATCTGAAGCACAACATCGCAAAGGAGATTCAAGCTATTGACAACAGAGTCCTCCAACGAGTGGCTAGTAACATGGAACGACGTGTTGAGTTGTGCCTTATGCAGGATGGAGGACATTTTCAACATATGTTATAGAGGTAAATAATTTCCACAACATTCCTCTACAATTTAGGTATAATAAGTTGTCGCTAGCATAACACGTTTTGAAACAATTAAAGGAAGAAATGTGTCATCTCTGTATAAATCATCTTATATAAAGGCGAAGGTTTGCTAAACCACTTCTTCTACCACCATTTCCGTTTATTATAATGCAGTTTCATTCGCATGAACGAAATGTGAGAAAGTTAAGTTTTCGAGGTATTATCGCCAGAAGTTTGGAGGTGCTCGCTGTTCATCATCTGTTCTGGAAAATGAAAGCTTCAAAAGAGTAATAAAGTCAATCTTTAACGTAAAATTGTGTTACATATATTAGCTTGTAGAGATTTTTATTTCACAGGCTGCTTGAAGGGGAGTTTTGTAAATGCTAGCTAAATACTTTCTTTTTCTCTCTTCTTCAAAGTCCTGGGAGACCATGACGGCTGATGAATGAAATGCCTTAAATTATACGCTAATAAAGCTGGGGTCCTTAGAGTTTAGAACATTCATTTTCTGAGGTTAAGGGAAATTCCCAGAAAAATATAACCCTCTTAGAGAATTCGGAATCTGTTGAACCAACGCAGACACGCTACTCACATACCACACGGTGGCAGGGTTGCCAGATTGGGCGAAAAATCGCGGATTGGGCTACTACATTAATGAGTTTGGGACCATTTTTAATTGGGGCGATTGGCAAATTTTTGGGCTGTATCTTTAATCATGAAAATATTATAAATTTATTCCTGTATAGGCTATATTGTTTCACAAATTGAATAATATATTAAAAGGTATAGTATGTTCGTCTAGTCACTGCTATGAAAATAGTGCTAGTTGTAAAATACCTGCAATCTGCAATCACAGACGAGAAACTAGATGCTATACTGTTTTCTTTGCCCACCCCCTTTTTTGTTTATACCGCAGCCACCCGATTTCAAGAGAACATTTTGAATCAATGGAGCAAATCAGTGCAAATGCATCTTAACATTTTATATAGTGGTGTTGATGTTGATTATTACTGTAAATACAGTTGAAATACAGTGCTTACAAAGTAATATGAGTAAATAATACTGTTAGTAATGGGTAAGTGGGAAAACGTGACAAAAACTTTAACAAGAGCTGACGTTCCTGCTTTGCGAAGTGTCTCGGATTCGATTCACGGCTGGGGTTGAGAATTTTTCTCTAGCCAAAATTATTTCCTATCTGCCCCAGAGCCTGGAAGTATGCATGAATGTGTGTAATCCAATTAATAAAATCCAAAGAGAAACAGAGACCCCATGATAACATAAGAGTTACCAATTGCCAGTACGTTCCAAAGGAAAATGCCGCAGATATGTCAGTGCAGTTAAAGGCGAGGTATAAATGAAACATTAATAAAAAGTGAATTTGGTTTGTGAACCTCAAGCAAATAAAGGGGTTTAGAAGGTTTCCAAATGATAACACTTTTAGGGGGGGAGACTGAAGGGCTCATTAGTCTGACCTTAAGAAATAAGCTCCCCCAAAAAGAAAATTAGCAGCAATAGTCCCTACACAAAATCTTAGAAACGTTTTTCAGCCCCCTACAAAGAAAACGTGACTGTGAAAAGAATTGAGCGACTTCAAAATGAGTTTTGCACTTTTTAAAATAATTCCGGCGATATTACGTGAAATAACTCTGGCACGGTAGGCTTATCCTGTCTTTGTAACTTCTGTGTTAGGAAGTATTCCTTCCTTCATGAACTGTCACTCGACGATAGTTTGTGCTTTTTTAATTTCTAATGTCGTGATGGTCGCAAGGTGCAACTTAACTTAAGGTAGATTTCCGCAACAATTTTACTGACATGTATATAGTGTAGAGAAGATATTGTAATGCACCCAAAAATTTGATACCGAGATTTCACCGTTAAAATACATGTTTTGAGGCCCACTGAATCCAAAAGAACATTTTTAGAAAAATGTCCGAGTGTGCGTTTCTGTGTGTATGTCTGTGTGTCTGTGGGCAGCATAGCCCAAAAACGAAAAGACCGTGAATACCAAACTTGGTATTTAAGTTGGTATCTTCCAAGAATGCGACACGAAGATTTTCAAGAAAATCACCCCACCCCAAACTACCCTTTACATGGAACTTTTTTCGAATATTTTCATTTTCTCAAAAATGGCTCCAACGATTTTAATTAAAATACCGTATATTTAAGATATTTTCCTGACAAATAATATGTATATCTTGAATTTTCTGGGAATAGCCTCTGAAGACTACCTTATTCTGGATACATTTTACGGAATTTTGCATAACTGCTAAACCGTAAGAGATAGACAAAAATTTAATACACAAAAAATATAGAGCACACTAAAACACATAACTCATGTTATATAATTTTTTTTCGCAGGGTTGATCGTTTTTGAGATATTTCTTGTTTTTGGTTTCAGCTTTAAAAAACTTATGCTTTTCTCATACAGGGATTTCTCAACTCCTGTTCATACAAACAAAGGAACTTCGTCTTTACACACGATAAAGCCATTTGCCATCAGCTGTTGTTTACTAGTCACTCTGGCAACGCAGCAAAGGCAGCATAGCCAACCTTACGCAGAACCATCCAAACTGTCAAGTGCAAGGATTCAGCGACGGGACTATAGCTTAGTTATAGCCACAATCAAAAGGGTTTTGTAAGAATGGTTTGTGGGAAGTAAATACAGAACGTCACGGAATGTAACAATCAGATTTTCATTCTTTTTTAAATATATCTAATTTTCTGAGTTTTGTTTACCCGTTGATTTTAAGTAGAATGACGTATTTCGATTTATCATATAATAATCTAAACCAAAATGTCGGTTGAAGTGATCTCATTGGCTCTACAGTTTCAAAGGCTGCGCAACCATAAGCACGTCACTAAATAATGTCGTCTAGGTGTTTATATAGAAAAATCTATTTGATTAATATAGGTCAAAAACGGAAAGCGAGCGGAGACAAACGTTTAAAGAAGAAAAAAAACATAGTTTAAGAAATTCAGAAAAATCAGATAAGAAGTAAAGGGCAGGGGGCAGGGGTACAAATTAATTGAACAAGAAAAAAGAAATCCACGTGGTATTAAAATTTGAAAGACAGGAAAAACAAAACAAAACAAAAAAATGCAGGTATGTAGAAAAATCTGATGTGTTCCGTTTCTGTACCTGTTCTTATAAAATATTGTTCTTCTATCTATGCTAATCGAGATAACCATTAATAAATTGTCTTATTTCTTAGTTCCTAAGAAGTAGAAGAAAATGAAGGGAACACTCTAGGCTAAAAGGTTAGTCAAATATTTTAAAATCGGTCGTCTTGCAATTGACTTTGAAATTCGATTCTCTTTACAGGCTAGGAGTAAAACAAAAGAATAACGGACGACGACTTCCCTTTGAGAAAAGTATATGTATTTTAAAACAGAACAAATAACAAAAAATATCTAGGAAATTCTTAACTCCACAAAAATATAAATTGTGTGTTTTAACGAGATCTACATGTGTTTGTATATCTTTTATGGTTTACCAGTTATCTAAAAGCTGTTCCAAATGAGGAGGACTGCAGGGGCTATTCCCACAAAAGCTACAAAACACATTTAATTTTCACAATTACAATTGCAACACAATTATAATACTACTGTGTCCAGAAAGTTCTGGGAATTTGCCAATAAAACTCAAAACATGAATTATTCATCCAATTTTATTTTATCGCCTTCAAAGTAGGCCCCTTCTGAAATCATACATTTATGCCAACGAATAATCCAATCATCAAAACATTTTTTGTAGGCACTTTTAGGAATCGATGTCAATTGTCGCCGCGAATTTTCCTTTATGTCTTCTATCGACTGAAAAGGGGTGCCTCGAAGTGGTAACTTGAGTTTTGGAAAGAGAAAGAAATCAGCAGGAGCCAGATCAGGTGAATACGGTGATGTTCGATGAAATTTGTTGAGATTTTGCCCAGAAATTGAGCTGGTGCGTTATCATGGTGCAGAATCTATGAGTTGTCGTACCACAAATCAAGCCTTTTTCGCCGTATTTGTTCCCTCAAACGCCGCATAACGCTCAGATAATATTATTTATTTACCATCTGACCTTCTGGCAAGAACACTGAGTGTACGACACCACGATAATCGAAAAAAATCCAACCTGACCTTCAGTTTTGATCGATTTTGACGTGCCCTTTTAGGTTTCGGTTCAGTTGGAAGGCGCCATTCGGAAGCTTGTTGGCTGGTTTGAGTGTCAAACTCGTAAACCCACGTCTCATCACCAGTTACAATGCGTTTCATGAATGTGGGGTCGGAGCTGGCTCATTCTAGCAATCCTTATGCGATTGAGTTTTTGTAGAATATTGAAGTCTTTCGGAACTAACCGAACTGCAACGCGTGCCATGCCCAAACAATCGTTTAAAATGGTACGAATCGATTCGTGAGACAGAAAGTTCAGCGGCAATCTCCCTCAGACCTAAATGACGATTTTCAGTTCAGTTGAAACCGTTGATGGCCGATCAGAGCGAGGCAAATCTTCCTCCACATCTCGACCACTTTTGAATGCACTGTACCACTCATATGCACGTCGATAAAGTCGATTCACCATGAGCCCTCTGTAACATTTTCAGCGATTCGACACACGAAATACCATTTGCAATGCAAAATTTCAGACAGATTCTTTGTTCAATATTTGTATCCATCGTAAAATCGCAAATCACCTTTGAGATGAACTAACAAAATGGCGTACTGTAAACAAACTAGACGACAGATGACGATCAAACTCCGCGTGGGTATAGAGGAAAACTGTACCAACTTAGCGACAACAATAATTTCGAATCCCCTTTTAAAGAGGATTTTTAAATGATCAATTCCCGGTACTTTCTTGACAGAATGTAGAATAGCTTAAATGTTGGCAGAAACATAGTGAATATTACCCGGATACTTACGATGGTAAGACGCCTTTCTGGCGCTTCTCTGAAGTGAGACATACTGGTTGGTTAAACCGGGTAAAACACACGTGATCGGTTGGAAAATTGAATGCTATACTGACGGATTGTCACAGTACCTCAGTGGTTAGAGCAACCGCACGGAGACTAGGAGAACCGTGTTCAATTCCCGGCTGCGGCATTGAATTTTTCAACTGGTCCTAACCAATCATGGCATAGAACTTTTTGATGATATACACTATCTTTTCTATTTAAGCAATACACATGTACGAAGTAGAGAAAATGAAAAAAATCTGATGTGTTCCATTCACATGGCTTTCTATATATCTCTGTAAATTATTATTGTTAATAAGCTTATCTTTTATTTATTTCATGCTAATCGAGAAAAATTAGCAGAAATAGTCTTATTTTTAGCTTTATTGTAAGTAGAAACGAAATAAGGTTAAAGTGAAAGCCAAAAGCTTGTTGGTATGTGACTGAAGTTCGTTTGTTTGTATGGACAGGAGTTGACAAATTCCTGTATGAAAATGTATACGTTTTTCAAAGCTGAAACCAAGAAAAAGTAATATCTCAAAAACGATCAACTCCTCGAAAAAAATGTATATAACATAAATTGTGTGTTTTAACGTGCTCTACATTTTTTGTCGGTTAAGTTTTTGTCCATCTCTTACGGTTTAGTAGTTATGAAAAATTCATCCAGAGTAAATTAGTCTTCAGAGGCTATTGGCAGAAAATTAAAAAATATACATTTTATTTGTCAGGTAAATAATTTTATTATACCATATTTTAATAGTATATTAAAGTTAGAGCCATTTTTTAGAAAATCGAAATTTTCGAAAAAAGATCCATGTAAAGGGTAGTTTGGGGTGGGGGAGATTTTTCTCAAAATCTTCGTGTCGCATCCCTGGAAGATACTAAACTGAAATACCAAGTTTGGTATTTTACCGACTTTTCGTTTTTGAATTATCGTGTTCACAGACACACGACATACTGACACACGGACACACGGACACACACACGGACCTTTTTCTGAAAATACTTTTTTTGGATACAGGGGACCCTAAAACATATATTTCCGGTGACATCTGGGTATCGAATTCTTTGGTGGAGTGCAATACCTTCTCTATACACTATGTACATAGTGAGGATAGAGAAAGTAAAATGTCTTTCTATGTAAAAAGAAAGAAATACCACAGGAAATCAAGCATAGGACTGAACAAATATAGAAAAAACAGCACAGATGAATACTGTGAAATAAATCAAAACATTGAAAAATCCGACTGGCAGGGAAAAAGTAATACGATTAGTATACCTACTGCGAACCGCAATAAACAAATGCAAAGAAATAAATTACGGACAGAAACAAAGGATGAACGAGATACACAAGATGGCCAAGAGATAGACTTGTGCAAGACAAGCTCAACGAAGTCGTGAGAATACCAAGGTTTTATGTATTTTCCAGGAAAATTCCTTTGTTTTCAGGTAGCAGTCTCACCGCCATAATCATCTCCTGCTGGTGGTGATTGATGACGCGGCAACGCCTAATCTGTTTGCACATCAAATTATCAAGTAAATAACACATTAGACAAGTTACCCCTTCCCTTCTAATTACAATAACAAATTAAGTCTATCCCATCATAGGGAAACTGGCGATCCATCGATTAACAGGTATAGGGCGATCGTAAATACACACTCCCCATGGTTGCTACCCAGGATGAGTCGAGGGAGGGGTTTGGTGCTCAACTGAAAAACTCTCAGCTTTGTTCTAACAAGGGCTATCGATCGGCTGGCAAACCATGACATTTGGTGACCAAAAATATTCCATCGTGTGGAGCTAGTGTGTGCACTATGCGAAGTTCCAGTATCGAATTTCTAACGTTTAGAATAAATATATATTTAGTGGGAAATCATTTTATAAGTCAGTAGAAAATGTTAAAAAATAATGAAATTTAAAATTAAGCATTGATTTTTACTTTCTCTATACGCACTATGTACATAGTGTATAGAGAAGGTATTGCACTCCACCCAAAAATTCAATACCGAGATTTCAACGGAAATATATGCTTTAGGGTCCCCTGTATAAAAAAAAAGCATTTTCACAAAGAGGTCCCTGTGTGTGTGTGTGTCCGTGTGCCCGTGTGTCTGTGAACACGATAACTCAAAAACGAAAAGTCGGTAAAATACCAAACTCGGTATTTAAGTTTAGTATCTTCCAGGGATGCGAAAAGAAGATTTTGAAAACAAAATTCCGCACCCCAAACTACCCTTTACATGGACCTTTTTTTCGAAAATGTTGATTTTCTTAAAAATGGTTATAACGACTTTGATTACAATTTCGTATATTAAAGATATTTACCTGACAAATAAAATGTGTATTTTGAATTTTCTGGGAATAGCCTCTGAAGACTACTTTATTCTGGATGAATTTTGCATATCTACTAAACCGTAAGAGATGGACAAAAACTTAACACACAAAACTGTAGAGCACGTTAAAACACACAATTTATGTTATACACATTTTTTGCGTGGAGTTGATCGTTATTGAAATATTCCTTTTTCTTTGTTTCAGCTTTGAAAAACTTTTACTTTTCTCATACAGGAATTTGTCAATTCCTGTCCATACAAACAAAGGAACATCAGTCACAAAGCAACCAGCTTTTGGCTTTCACTTTAACTTATGGTACTCCCTTATTTCACTTTTACTTACAATAAAGCAAGAAATAATACTATTTCATGCTAATTCATGCTAATTAGCATGAAATAAATAAAAGATAAGCTTATTAACAAAAATTTGTTACAGAGATATAGAGGAAGTCATGTGAATGAAACACATCAGATTTTTAGTTATTAAATGCTTAAAATTAAGCAATTTGTATTGAAATATTAAATGTAAGACTATTAAAATGTATTTAAATAATACGGATAAAATAAACAGCAATTAATAGTCTAGCTGTAAATAAATATTGAATCACTTAAGTGTGAAGAGCTATTAAGATATGACAGTAATCATTCAAAAATTAATGTTTTAGTATAAAACAACAATAAAATGTTAAATATTGATTTATACAAATAAAATAAACAGAAACGCAATATACATAAATATATATATTTAAATGAACTGTACTGTTAATATGTGTATATAGGAATAGGCCCATATAGTAGAATAAACTTATTGTGCTTAATATACAATTCAGCTAATGCTGGATATGAGCACCTTTCGCTGGATACCAGTGACGTATACCCCCGCCGCTGAATCCTTGCACTTGACAGTTCGGGAGTTAAGTTGGTACAGTAGCTAAGAACAGATGAAAACCTTTACCCTTTTGACTTTCTGAACCACTCACAAAGCAGCATTCCGGTTGGTCGGTCAGACAACGCCAGATGCCGCACTGTTGCAATATCTGGCTATCTCCAACCATGTGCTCAGTTTGTGAACTCCTAACACGTGCGTTGAGCTGTTCTGTCCAAGCTACGTATTATTCGTTGTTATTTATATTTGTTGTTAGTGTTTTTGTGTTTGTTAGTACGTGAGGGAACATAACAAGACTTTCACAAATATAGAGGTGGACAGACTTTTGAGGGAAGGTGTGGCGAGAGTGGACGCGGCTACATGGAAGAAGAAAGTGAATCATGTTCACAAAATAATACGAAAAGCACAGGAATTAGACGGAATCATCAGTGAATGTGAACCACTAATAATATGTCTTGGTGACGATGATGATAATGACGATAATGCTTTCCAGAATGATGACGACGGAGACATGGATGGAATTGAGCCATTAAAATTCTAAACCGGTGAAAATCACTTTGTTATACCTTTCTCTCATTGTAACAGCTATTTTGCATTAATTTGTTCTATATTGTCATAAATACGTAATGAATGCTACAAACGTTATAGTATCACTGTTATTTTCAATTAACATCAATAATAACGAATTAGTTTCATTATTCACATCATTCATTTAGTATGTCCACTGTTTATATTCGTCGTTACACACGATAGAGACATTTGTAATCAGGTGTTGTTGTTTACCAGTTACTCTGGCAACGCCGCAAAGGCAGCATAGCCAACATTATGCGATTCCACCCGAACTGTCAAGTGCAAGGATTCAGCGGCGGGGGTATAGTTTATAGTGTAGAATATGCGTATTATTAATATGTGTACTGAATAAGTTTATTTAGCAAAACAAACTTATTATAATTAATATAGAGCTCAGTCAGTGCTGGATGTGAGCACCTTTTGCTCACAAGTGATGCAGTTTAAAGTGTAGAACGGAGGCAACTGGATGCCAATTGCAAATTTGCTGGCTTTCCACTACTATTTCTGTTCTAGAATAGTTTACTTTAATTTTAATTCATTTACACTTTAACTACTTTTTACTTTCTCTACACGTACTGTATACATAGTATATAGAGAAGGTATTGCATTCCACCCAAAAATTCGATACCGAGATTTCACAGCAAATATATGTTTTAGGGTCCCCTGTAACCAAAAAAAGCATTTTCAGAAAAAGGTCCTTGTGTGTGTGTCCGTATTTCTGAGTGTCTGTGGACAGAATTAACTAAAAAACGAAAAGGCGGTGAATACCAAACTTGGTATTTCAATTTGGTATGTTCCAAGGATGCGACATGAAGATTTTCAAGAATATACCCCACCCCCCAACTACCCTTTAAATTGAACTTTTTTCGAAAATGTTAATTTTCTTAAAAATGGCTCTAACGACTTTGATTAAAATATCATAAATTTACCTGACAAACAAAATGTATATCTTGAATTTTCTGGGAATAGCCTCTGAATATTACTTTATTCTGGATCTATTTTACGGAATTTTGTATAACTGCTAAACCGTAAGAGATGGACAAAACATTTACAGCACGTTAAAACACACCATTTACGTTATGTACATTTTTTTCGTAAATTGGTCGTTTTTGAGATATTACTTAATTTTGGTTTTACCTTTTCCCATACAGGAATTGGTCAACTCCTGTCCATACAAACAGAGGAACTTCAGTCACATAGCAACCAGCTTTTGACTATCACTTTAACTATGGCACTCCCTTATTTTGCTTCTACTTACAAGGAAACAAGAAATAAAACTATTTCTGCTATTTTGTTTTTCTCGATTAGCATGAAGTAAATAAAGGCATAAGCTTTTTAACAATTATTTGTTGCAGAAATGTAGAGAAAGTCATGTGAATTGAACACATCAGATTCTTATTTTCTAGATTTTATCTGCTGATTTTAATTTCAAATTTTAGTTATTTTTTAGTTAGTTTTCTGAAAAATTGAAGTATAGAAACAATTCCTGTTAGTGTAAGTTACCTGAATACGGGGTTTTTCCTAGTTTTCCGTTTATCTCCTTAAGACGAAGCTCCAAACTCTATGGACTCTTCTCCCATTTGAATATCATTTGTTTTTCATTCGCCATGACCTGCATGGTTAGAGGATATTGAACTGGAAAGCTAAATAGTAATGATCCTATTGGGAATAGAATTAAGATTACAAACGAACGAGGTCCATAAACCACCGCATGTAGACTTTTAAGTCATGTTGCGTCTTACGTGTCACCAGTTAGATCCGGTGACGAAGGGCGCTAACATGGGGTCCTTAACGGTTCCATCAATGCCTCCGATCGTTCCCCGAGGGGTCCCGAGCCCGAAAGGCGATACTAAGGTACTGAGGATGGCACCGGGATAAACCCTTTACAGTACGCACATGCCATCTAGCGACAACCCGCTGGACATCGTCACCTGGAATCCCATGGATCAGGAAGGTCGGTCTCGGAAATCGAACCCACAACCTCCCGATAACAAGTCGCACACGTTATCAAGGCAAATCTATGATGATCTGTGTTGAATTAAATGAAGAGAATATTCTCAGAGCACGAAATAATTAATGTTTACTTTCTCTACACGTACTATGTACATAGTGTATAGAGAAGGTACTGCACTCCACCCTAAAATTCGATACCGAGATTTCACCGCAAATATATGTTTTAGGGCCTGCTGTATCCAAAAAAAAAAGCATTTCAGAAAAACGTCCGTGTGTGTGTGTCCGTGTCCATGTGCCTGTGAACACGATAACTCAAAAACGAAAAGTCGAAGGTTTTGAGAAGAATCCCCCCACCCCAAACTACCCTCTACATGGAATTTTTTAGAAAAATGTTATTTTGTCAAAAATGGCTAGAACGATTTTGATTAAAATATTGTATATTAAAGATATTTACCTGACAAATAAAATTTTCTGGGAATAGCCTCTGAAGACTACTTTATTCTGGATCAATTTTGCGGAAATTTGCATAACTGCTAAACCGTAAGAGATAGATACAAAATGTAGAGCAAGTTAAAACACACAATTTATGTTATGTACATTTTTTTTCTTGGAGTTGATCGTTTTTTTTTTTTTTTTTTTTTTTTATATATTCCTTGTTTTTGGTTTCGCCTTTAAAAAACATTCTTTCCTCATACAGGAATTTGTCAACTCCTGTCCATACAAACAAATGAACTTCAGTCACATAGCAACCAACTTTTGACTATCACCTTAACCTATAGTACTCCATTATTTCGCTTCTACTTACAAGGAAGCAAGTAATAAGACTATTTCTGCTAATTTTTTGTCGATTAGCATGAAATAAATAGAAGCATAAGCTTTTTAACAATAATTTGCTGCAGAGATGTAGAGAAAGTCATGTGAATGGAACTCATTAGATTTTTTCTGACAGTTTTCGAATTTGAGTAAATAACACATGCTGAGTGTAATGAGATACTTTGAATACCAAGACGAAGATTTTAAAAGTGTATTTTGGTGTAGGAAATATGACGTGTGTATAGATACATGCAAGAGAAAGGATGAGGCGTTGAACATGTATGCTAATAGAAGCAAATATTTGTGAGCGAACCTGGGTCCATAAATTACCTGTCTGCAGGGTAATGGAGAATGATTGATCAGGCTCCATAGGTTTCATTATTTTGCATTTGCATACGCTTTGTACCGTAATAATTTTCATTTTTACTAAAACATGCACAGCTTGCACCTCTCTGATAAATGTAAGCAGGCATGCTTACATTTGTTATAATTACATATTTCACACTGCATTCGTTTTGCAACTTTCAGCAGCATTCAGTTTTGTGGACGAACAGCTAACTTTATATTAGTTCTAATATTCAAGCAGACGCGTGCAATGTTAAACAAATTTGTAAATGAATGCTCGGAACCATATAGCTGCTTCGAACTGAACATCTGTACTTGGAGGACAGGCTTCTCCAGTGAAGCTAACGGGTCATCGAGAAGTCGCTCCGCACCTGGTTTAACCAAGATTCCCCTAGAGTCGGGAATTCTGGTGGCAGCACTGGCTGGCGCGAGCGTATGGTAAAAACGTTTCGCTGGTTACGAAAACTGCTAGATTCACTATATTCATGCATGAAATGTGATGTAGAAAAAGAATATGCAATAACCTGACTAAAGAAAATGTTGAAAATGTTTACCATTTTCTTGAATACACAAATTCACTCGTTTTAATTTATTTTCGAACACTGTAATTAATGGCTCCTATGTTACAGATATTATGTAATATTCTATTGCCGTTTTCAGCTCATCGATTGTTTGTGGATTGTCCTTATAGACCGAAGCTTTAGCGGCTCCCTAAAGAAAATAATCCGGAGGGGTAAGATCAGAAAACTGCGGAGGCCACAGACCCTTAGAGATTACTCTTTCCCCAAAAAATTCCAATAAGTCTCATGGATTTATGTGATGTATGAGCAGTGGCGTTGAAAAAATGCACCGTTTACTTTATCTTCATTAGCTGTGATATAAATAGAAAAGAATATCCGAACAATAAACATCTGAATTAATTGAGTTATGGAAAAAAGTTGGCCCAGTAATTCGAGAGCGAGAGATCGCACACCAGATACCAATTTTCTCTGAATGTAAAGAGGTTTCCTGAATTGCATTAGGATTTTCAGTAGACCATGTTCGCGTATTTTGTCTATTTAAACATCCTCATAAGTGGAACCAGGCTTCATCAGTAAAAAATGTCCTATCTAACAAGTCAATTCCATGGTGCAAAATAATTCCTCTGAAACCATTCACAATACTGAACTCTTTTCCCGTGATCTGTTGGTTTTCATTCGTGGACGACTGATACCTTATATGGACACAAACTTAGTTCTTTTTTTACTGTTTTGTAAGCGGAACCGTAAGAAATATCACATTCTTGGTCCAATTTGTTTATCGATTTCTGTGAACTTTTAAGCATTCCATCCGATATATCCGACAATAGGTTTTCTTCTGTTAGCACACTGGGTCTTCCACTTCTAACAGCATCATACACGGAACCTGACTCCGGAAATTTATTAATTAAATCACGCACAGCATCTCGGTGCGATAGTTTTGAGTTACGAAACCTGACATCGAATTTTTGTTTCACTTTTTCAGTATAATTTCCACGTTCATTAATAACGTTTTCCACTACAAACACTCGTTCCTCTGTAGAACACATTGATTTCGCTTCAGGCACACGCCAGAACTCACAGCATAGTAGACCATACTAACCGGTACAATAAACAACTCATACGCTCGCAGCTGCTGATAACGCCGATAATCATAACATCCCGTCGGAATCGAATGCGTTAAACCTAGGGATGCCAACATTTTATCGAGTGGTGGCCAGTAGCAAGGTGCGGAGAAAGTTCTTGATAAACCGTTCTTTTCCGATGGAGTAGCGTGGTATATGTACTTCGAGAGAGAATGTATGTTTTCAGCGTAACATCCGTAAAGCCAATGAACCGTTCTTCAATAGTTCCCTAGGTTATCACATTGCGGAAAGTAGTTTGGACAGCTGCAACTTCTGTCCTTAGAGAAACAAAGTATGTTTCAGAAACCTCTTTTTATAATTTTGTGTGTTGTGACTATGCTGATGAGAAAATTAACTCATTCTGTGTATTAGGCAAATTTGCATAAATGAAGTTGACTTTTCCAAGTGGTCTTTGAGAAACACACGTCAAAATTCGTTATTCAATGAAATTCCCTCTTTTAGATGATGAGCACTTCAAATGTGGCCACGAAGTTCCAACAGCCCCCCCCCCCACAAAAAAGATACAGGTCGTATGAAATGTGCCAGTGCTGCCAAGGTTTTGCTATCTTATGCACAAGTTATACTGTTCAATAGTTATTTAATTTATAAGCTCTGCAATTTTATGGAATATTTTTTTCTTTTTTCACAAAGAATACAATTACAGAAATATATATTCTTTTACTGGTTTATATATAGAGTGTTTCAAAATGACACCAAACGAAGATGTGGTCATACCGTACGTGATACGTGAATATAATTTTCAGCTCTAAATTCGGCACATACAAAAACTGCCATAAAATCACCATGGATTAGGCAGTCGTACATAACCAAATGGCACGTGCCAGGCCCACTCCGAGAGAGATGCCGGTTGGTAGCGAAGGTCCCAGTCGCGTGGTGTGGGCGTGGTTTATAGACACGCCGGCGCGGGACAGGTCTCCTTAGTAATGGGAAACGTAGCATGTGGGTGTGGCGCATGACAACCGTTATTCCTTCGCTGCTTAATCCCAAATGTGTGCGATTTTTAAACACTCATAAAACTTTAATTAGAAGTTGCGACATCAAGTTTCGGACAACTCAAAGTGTAAGCTAGTCCACTGCTATCTTCGTTTGGTGTAGTTTTGAAATGGTCTCTCTCTCTCTCTCTCTCTCTCTCTCTCTATATATATATATATATATATATATATATCTTTCAAGTAGCATAGGGAGTTGGAAAAACGGAGAAGGCAAGCATAATGTTGAAGTGAGAAGGAACCTCTGGGTATTTCCAAACGCGTTCATGTACCCGCTATGACGTCAAACATGGCACAATTTATACTCATAACTTGCGAGGTGATGCTAACTAAGAACCAATAAGAGATGTTGTTACATTTTATGGCGCGAAAGTTGGCGTCACCCAGGTTTAGTATTTAAGGCAAGGCAGATCTCTTATGTGGTTACTCTCTAAAAATTACACTTTCTATAATTATCTCACTTGAGCTTGTGTTCACGTTGAGCTTATGTGCACGTGGTGGGGGAGCGATGTGCAGAGGGTTAGATTAGGCTCCTCATTAATAATTATGTGGTGGGATTGCACTTATTTATAATACATTAGTAAGGAACAAGCTAGCCGCCCGTTTGAATCTATAATATAAATACATTTATGTCGCAAGGGAACATGCAGTGCTTTTAATATATTAGCCTCATCCACAAACCCCTGAGATAAGTGTGAGTGAAATCTTCATCAACGCCGGAGCTGAGGACACTGCAGGAACGAGACACCGATCCCGATCCGATGCGGAAATTTTGACGTCCTGTATGACGGTAATGCGGAACTCCTTTTTGAATATGGAAAATGCGGTATGATGCGGGACGTCTGCCAAGTCTTAACTCTACCGTGATAAGACGAGGGTCACAGAACGGTAATGCTAAGAATGTATGGTATTATACGCGCATGAGGAGATTCAACCCTTAAGCGTCAAGATTCCAATGCCATCACATTATTGTTTCCGATTTTGAGAGAGTAAAATATCAATAATGGATCGTAGAATATATTGATACACTTTAAGAGGTACTTATACTTGACAAATACTACAGTTTTTATATCTTTTTTTTTCTCCTCTTCGTTCACATGTATAACTTCATTTTCCTCGTCATGAAGCTTCACTGTTGTATTTCTAAAATATCGTTGCATAAAAGATGAAGTTATCATTTAAAATTCTAATGTGTTCTATTCACATGAATTTCTCTAGCTCTTCCGCAAACAAAGTTTTCTTACAAAATATTATTTTATCTACATCATAATAAACATTAGTAGAGTTGTCTTATTACTTGCTTCTTTGCAAGTAGAAGAGAAATAAGAGAATGCACAGGCTAAAGTAATAGTGAAATCTTTTAAATGCCACTCGCTATGTGAAACAGTTGAAATACAGTAGACAAAAGCGAGACGGAAAAAATAAACTTCCCGTTTAAGAAAAGTTCAAGTACATTAAAACTAAAACCAATAACTCGAAAAACGTTAACTGTACTAAAAAAAATGCATATGGCATAAATTGCTTTTAAAGACATTCGTGTCGTGATCTTGAAATGTACAGAACTTAAATACCCACTTTTCATTATTGAGCTATGTTGCCCACTGGCAAAATGCTTCTTTTTTGGGTTCAGGGGCTCTCAAAAATGCCGTACCGGTGAACTCCTTAATTAATTTTCATTAGTCCAAGGAATAAACTATATAACTGAGTAAAACAAGATATTGTTCAAAATAACAGGTCAAAATCTCGTCAAAATTTTTTCAATATTGAAAGAATTCATTTTAGGTCTGATGCCAACAAAGCATCAAATGTGTCTCTACTATTGGTGTGTAAAATGCACAAAAAGTTTTGATATTTTAAGATTACAGTTTAATTCTGTTAAATGTAATAATTATAGATTATGGTCAACAATTTAGTAAAAGTAATAAAATTACATTATTTATCCTATCACGATAATCCGCTGAGCATCTTATGGGTTTAATTATTAATTTTGTATAGGTTAATATAAGAAAAATCTGCTTCAGGAGAACGCAGAACCTTAGGGTGTAGAAGCTTCTATTATACTCGCCAAGATTACTTGCTTTGTTAAAACTAGAGACACAATTGCCTTTGTAGAGCAAGACTTTTAGAGCATCAGAGACACAAATAACAGGCTGAATGTTAAAGAAATATTCTGAAAACCGGAACTTTCTCATTATAAAGAATGGTCACGTGGGTGGAATACAAAGAACTTACCAAGTTAGCCACGTGACAACGCTAATTTTCGCGCTTCTTTTAAGCCAATCAGGAAGGAGTGCAATACAATATCGCGTGGGAGACCATGAGAGACCCTCGACTCAGGAAGCACTTGCCTTCTCGGTCTGGAAGCCTACCGAAAAAGTTTCCACGGGTATCACGAACACATATTCATGCCGTTGAAAATGACTAGATACATCTTGGACGGTGACCTGCTCTGGTTTACTTCTGGCCTTGTTTTAATGGTTGTCTTAGTACCTTTGCCACTGTTAACATCAACTCCCTACGCTGCATTGCCAAACAGGCTCTTTTACGTGATTTTGTGCGGACTCATGATTTAGATATAGTTTTCCTCCAAGAAGTTAACATAACCGACTTTGGCTTTATGGGTCCACAGTACAGTTGTGTGGTGAATGTTGGAGTACATATGTGTGGTACTGCTATTTTGTACAGAGCAGGTTTGACGTTTGCCGAGATAGAGAAGCATCCTAGTGGTCGTGTTATAAGTGCTAGAATGGACAACATGCTGCTACTTAGCCTATACCTGCCTTCAGGGAGTGATAGGCGCCATGAGCGAGAAGAATTTATAACAAACATTCTACCCTATTATTTGAGATGGAATTATGCCCTGCTTTTAGTAGGTGGCGACTTCAATTGCGTGCTATATGCTAAGGATCAGCGTCCTGGTTATAACAAGTCTTTGGCATTGGATCAGCTGGTAACCGGGCTACGTCTTTGTGATGTTTGGGAACATATGAACGCTACATCTGTAGAATTTACTTACTGTCGAGCGAACTGTGCCTCAAGGATAGATCGTTTCTATTTAAGCTCTCAGTTCAACTCTCTGATTCACACAGTGCGAGTTTTACCTGTTGCCTTTACTGACCACCATGCTGTCAAACTGCAATTAATCGCTGAGAGTCGCATTCCGCTATATGGCAGAGGTTACTGGAAATTAAACGAAGCTTAATTATATGACAACATTATTGCTGCTGATTTTGCCAAGTTGTGGGGTAAAGCTCGACGCTCCCCACTGTCGGTGGTGGAGAAATGGCGACGTATATTTAAGCCTGGTATTACGACCTTCTTCAAGACCAAAGGTCGTGAGAGGGCAATTGAACGACGTCACACCTTCGACTTTTACCAAGAAACATTAATGGGTCTTCTCTCTAGACAACAGAGTGGTCAGGACGTATCCCATCGCCTTCAAGCTGTGAAGCGGAAGCTCGTGGAAATACAGCAACATGTTTTGGCGGGCACTATGACCCGGTCGCGAACTCATGACTCCGTCGTGGCACAGGAGAAAGCTTCTTTGTTTCATACCATTAAGGAGAAGTGTGCTGGTAGTGGTCGTTACATCCATGCTCTTCTGACACCGGTAGGCGCCAAGGTCACCTCTGTGCCTCAAATCCTACAGACTATCCATACATCTTATAGCACCATGTTTGACACCACTGACCTACGCAATGACGCCATGGAGGAGCTCTTTCAATATGTTGACACCGGTATAACTGTCGAGGAACAGCGTTTCTTAGAGCAGCTATATTCTGCCACCGAGATTCTGCAAACTATTAATTCCGCTAGCCTCCATTCCTGCCCAGGAGAAGACGGCTTGACATATTAGTGAGTCAATTTTGTAATACATCACTTTTATTATTTGAAAACATGTTTCAGAAGCCATATGGTTCCATTGTCAATTCCCTTAGTTGACTGCTGGTATTGCTTGCTGTGGCGGTGGTTGTCATTGTTCTAGTGGTGGTTTGATGACTATCATTCTACAAGACCTTTCGGAGTATAATCAAAGCAGAAGTTGTAGAGTTGGTAAATGAGATCCTTATTGGATCGAACTGTTGCCCTGGATTCGCAGATGGCATCGTCATCTTAATCCCTAAGAAAAGGTCTCCAATGAGTGTCTGGGACTATAGGCCCATAACACTTTTAAACAGCGACTACAAAATTGTGATGAAAGTACTTGCATCCAGATTAAGAATTATTCTACCTACAATTGTAACCTCCGGACAAACATGTGTCATCCCGGGCAGGACCATAATTGACAACTTTCTGGTCCTCCGAGATACAATTCTCCATTATGAACGGAATCCGTCGGAGGCTGCTGCGTTGGTCAGTCTGGATTTTGATAAAGCCTTTGATAGAGTTGGCCATGCTTATATGTTTAAAGTGCTTCAGAAATTCAAACTTCCACCGTTGCTAATATCTGCAATCAGAACCGTCTACAGTGAGATGACTTCGAAGGTGCAAGTCAATGGATACTTCAGTAAGCCTATAAAGCTTACTAACTCTGTACGCCAGGGTTGTCCACTATCAATGATTCTCTTCTCCCTTTCTTAAGAACCCTTTCTTCGCTATCTTCAGGCTAAGGTCACTGGGACTGTCACTCCAGCTCGATTATTTTGTGCCAGAGCTTTTGCTGATGACGTCACGCTGCTCATCCGTAGGCGTGAGGCCTTACCCTTGGTACATACCGCCATCACACTTTATGAGGCAGCTTCTAATGCCAAAATGAACACCGCGAAGTCGCAACTGCTCCCTCTTGGATCGTGGCCGACTGATGACACATTTCTCGATATCCCGATGCAATATAGTGTCAAGATTCTCGGCATTATCTTCTCCAAGCCGTTTACATCGATGATTGCTCGCAACTGGGATCACAAAATAAATTTGATTCGGCTGAATACCACTGCACATCTTGGTCGGAACTTGAACCTTCTACAGAAAGTGTGGCACATCAATCAGTTTGTTTTGGCAAAATTATGGTATGTGGCGCAGGTACTACCAATGCCTGAAAAACACGTCTTCCGCATTGAGCGACTTATTGGATAATGTCTATGGAGAGCACAGCCCTTTCGTGTAGCTAAAACCCAATTGTGGCGAAAACGTAACGAGGGCGGGTTAGGTTTAATTGCAGTGGGACCTAAGAGTAAAGCGCTTCTTGTTAACTATTATACTTGCTACTAGGGGATATGGAGAGGAACAAGAAATAGCATTTTGGGAACCCTTCAAGAATTCTCTTGGAATTCCAGCTCAGGCTGTTCCTGCAGGTTTTAAGAGAGCACTCCATGTTTTGGATGGCATTGATGTCGATGTCCTACCTCAGCAACCTAGAGGACTATCAACTGAGCTCTAAAACTTTTCCTACAGCGGCTGCTTGCACCAATTCATGTGGTGTATAGGATGCCCAACAGACCCGTGTATCAGGTATGGCGGAACAACCATTTGCGCAACATATCTACGGAGTGGACGACATGTGCATATTTGGTCATCAATGATATTGTGGCTACAGCGGATAAAAAGTTCCGATACAACATGGTGAGGACCCCCACATGCAACATTTGCGGTGTGCGGGACACTCTACGCCATCGTATTGTTACCTGCACAACAGCACGACAGATCTGGCACTGGGTTGTTTCGCAATTGCACCGTCTTGCTCCTTCGCAAAATCCCAACGATTATGCTCGCACATTAGAGACTAGAGACTCGAAGTACTACCGACCGCTTTCAGCATTATATGCTGTCTGAAACGCATCCCAGCGTCGACGGTTTACGTTGTCATCTTAGAGCAGCAAGAGAAGATCTGAAAAAACATAGGCGTCTTTCACTGCAGTCGGCAACAGCTTTTGCCTTGCTCATTCTATAGCGATTACAACACCTCATTTTGTTACCATCTTCCTGCACATGTTTAATTTAAACGCACAGACAACATTGTTCATAACTATATATATAAAAAAAATTGTGAACTGATGTACTGTATTTATAATATAATTTATACCTTTGTAATTAACAAAATGAATAAATAAATAAAAAAAAATATTGGAGGTTTTGTGTATTTAAGGATTCGTGTACAAGAAATCAGATTATTGTTAGCAGGATTATTAACGTGAATTCTTATCGTAAATGTTACACGGACTGCGAAGCTTAATGTTACTGTTACTGCAACTGTTACTTTTACTGCAACTGTTACTCTTATGTTACTTTTACTGCGATTCTGAAGGTGATAGTGATTATAGTTGCTCTTGCAACGTATTCTGTGTGATGACTGTCGACAACAAAAGCTCAGCAATAGCGGAAATTAACGCGAAATGTGATTATGTTACCATTTTGAAGAAATTTTATGTGGGAGTCGCTCGTAGGGTTAGTGCCTCAACCAGCAACAAAGACGAATAAAAGTATTCATTTAGTGAAATATCTCTTTTCTTGAGTCCACCCCGTGTTACATACCTTAGCTATTCTTTTCTCCCCTGAGTAAGAGACAACTTGTGTTCTACAGGAACGAGCATAGCCGGCGCAACAAAGGACTCTTCATAGGTACGTACACGTTCGTTTATAGAGTATTTCACGGGTGCTAATCCTTGACCGACTCCGAGGTAGACATCTGGCGCCACACGTGTAAGCTTTAAATTTATTCCAAATTATCTGTTTTATCCAGAATGACATGATTTACTGATAGCTAAGCGAAGGTTGCTAGATGTTGTAGAAAATGAAGATTACCTCGGCATACAACTCTTAATTTGATGGCTGAAGGAATTAGCATCCATAGGCCTGCCTAACTCGTTCGCCTAAGGCACATGTGCCGCAAGACACTAATAGAAGAACTACGGCTCGGAAGAGATGGAAAAATCAGAGCTATGCTACTGCGAGAGCAGATATCCCGTACTGCCTTCGTATCATCAGCTGAAGACTGAGTTGGGAAGAATCTGTAAGATTGAGTTTCTATTGAGTTAAGTGCAATTGCGTTGTATATCTAGAGTCACATTACTATCTCTACTTAGTACATAGTGCATATGTAGAGAAGGTATTGCATTCCACAAAAATAAATAGGTACCGAGGTTTCACGGGAAATACATGTTTTGCAATTCTCTTCTTAATAAAAAACAAGAAGAAGGAGTTTCAGAAAAAGGTCTGTGTATACCCATACGTGTTCGTATGTATATGAACACGATAACTCAAAAACGAGAATTTGTTTAAATATCGAAGTTGATATTTAAGCTCAGCATTCATCCAGAAAAAAACAGTCTTCAGAGACTATTCCCAGAAAATACAAGATATACATTTTATTTGTCAGGTAAACCTCTTTAATATACGATATTTTAACCGAAATCGTTAGAGCCATTTTAGAAAAAATTAAAATTTTCGAAAAAAGTTCCATGTAAAGGGTAGTTGGGGGTGGGGGAACTTTCTTGAAAATCTTCGTGTTGCATCCTTGGAAGATACCAAACTTCAGTACCAAGATTGGTCTTTTCGTTTTTGAGCTATGCTGTCCACATACTCACAGACACACAGACCTTTTTCTGAAAATGCTTTTTTTTTTGGATTCATGGGGACCCAAAACATGTATTTTAGGTGAAATCTCGGTATCGAATATTTGGGTGGAATGCAATACCTTCTCAATAGTACGTGTAGAGAAAGTAAAAGATTGGAAGTATATCTACATAGTTTCCTTACCCACAATAGTTTATTTTATATAGTTATTAATAAATGCATTTTGAGACAGGTTATCTTTTTCATCTACTTCGTGGTAATCAAGATAATCCTTTTACACAGAATTATACGTTTAGTTATAAGGGGGCTATGGAAAACAAAATCTATAGTTAGATGTCGCTATATGCTGATGTTGAAATTCTATACTCAATCCGTGACGTTGCAACAAATATTAAAAAAATCTGATGTGTTCCATTCACATGACTTTCTCTACATCTCTGCAACAAATTATTGTTAAAAAGCTTATGCTTCTATTTACTTTATGCTAATCGAGAAAAAATTAGCAGAAATAGTCTTATTACTTGCTTCCTTGTAAGTAGAAGCGAAATAAGGGAGTACCATAGGTTAAAGTGGTTGCTATGCGGCTGAAGTTCCTTTGTTTCTATGGACACGAATTGACAAATTCCTGTATGAGAAAAGTAAGTTTTTTAAAGCTGAAACCAAAACAAGAACTATTTAAAAAAAAAAAAAAAAAAAGATCAACTCCACGAATATATATAAATAATATAAAGTGTGTGTTTTAACGTGCTCTACATTTTTTGTCTATCTCTTACGGTTTAGCAGTTATGCAAAATCCCGTAAAATTCATCCAGAATAAAGTAGTCTTCAGAGACTATTTCTAGAAAATGCAAGATATACATTTTATTTGTCAAGTAAATATCTTTAATATACGACATTTTAATCAAAATCGTTAGAGCCATTTTTAAGAAAATAAAAAATTTCGAAAAAAGTTCCATGTAAAGGGTAGTTGGGAGTCGGGGAATTTTTTTGAAAATCTTCGTGTCGCATCTTTGGAAGATACGAAACTTAAATACCAAGTTTGGTATTCAACGGTCTTTTCCCTCTTTTTGAGCTATGCTGTCTACAGACACACACACAGACACAGACACACACACGCGCGCGCGCGCGCGTACCTTTTTATAATTTTTTTTTATTTAGGGGATCCTAAAACGTGTATTTCCGGTGAAATCTCGGTAGCGAATTTTTGGGTGGAATAGAATACTTCCTCTATACACTATGTACATAGTTCGTTTTGATAAAGTAACAACTACAAACTATTGAAATATTAAAGCTAATAACAGCGGATAGAACTAGCCACAGAGAACCTGTTAGAAATACATTGCGTGTTTAAAACAAATCTATATCACTTTATGCAGAATGTTTATGTTTATGTCTTATGGTTTTAACCTTTATCTTTATACGAATTATGTAAAATGCCTTCCAAATTGAGGGACTTTGGGGTCTCTTCGCAGAAAAGTAATCGAGTCATTGCATCATAAATATTAGAACTACTTGATTGGCCATCAGATGTTAATTGTTTTTAAGGATACCTTCTGCTTTCTATTAAATGACTCTAATTGAGAGTAATTTGTTAATAGACAGACAATATTATAATCCAGGACTGACCGACCGTTAATAAGACAACGGTCAATTCCAACAGGTTCACTAACCACATGAATTCTCCTCACAGCAAGGTCGCTTAAAACAATTTCTTTTCTTGTGAATTCGGTTTCTGGTGTTCTTGAACCTGTAGTGGAAGCGAATTAGGTGGAGTCAGTCGGTGGGGCTTCCATTAATTGGAGCAGGGCAGCAAACATAAGCCAAAGTGAGCTCTTTGTGTCTCCCTTGGGGCTCTTTGAAGGAGAATACCATATGTCAACCAATACGGATGATGATCTGGACGAGGTCTCTATTCCAACATGACCCAATCTTTGACCTCTTCGCCATTGACAACTGTCACCAATTTAAATATGTATAAACAATAAAAGAGTCTGACTTTACCTGCCCTACGCAAGGCTTGTGTGAAAAAAACAATTAATCCAATACCAATTGACCATAGTTAGCTATACTATGAATCCTGGGATTTGAGTACTTACTACATTGTAAGTCGCCATTGGAGTTGTCATCTCAATATAAATTGAGATCATCTTTTGATTTACCGGGAAATATGCGAGTCAGTTGAGAAATGCAATGCTATGCCAACATGGTAGCTCAGTGGCAGAGCAACCGGCTAGAGATCGGGAGATCCGTGGTTCAAATCACGGCTATGGCATTGAATTTTTCAGTCTGATTCTACCTATTTAACTCCTGTTCTACACACGGCAACAAAAACAATTAATCGAATAAACATTTACTTTAAATATGCCTGAATTTAAACCAGAACCAAGAAAAAGTTTTAATCTAAACAAAACATAGCTAACCAAAGGAATTAAAACTTCCAAGAAGTAAGGAAAACCCAGGAATCTGACAAATGCCAGGAAATGTTGTTTCTAGAGAGCAAATTCCACCGTTTCATTGCTTGGTCCCACAAACTCCGAAAAAGGTAAGGGAAATGATGGGGACAGGAAATTTGTTGTAGAAGGAGAACCGCCCAAGAACTGCCCACTCGGAGAAACCATGAAGAAACATGATCTTAGTAGCTGGGTTAATGGGATTCTAACCCAAAAGCTCCTGAATGTAACAACACAGAGCCATTTCGCCCGGACTATAGCTGAAACTCTGAGATTCCGTAGGGTTAGCATAAGGATTAGTCACGGACAGAGGGGCAGAGTCGCTTTGCCACTTTCGTGACCTCAGGGAGGGGATATGCCATAGGAATGCCACATATGGAAGTTGACAGCCGCAAGCATGGAATCTATCGGCACCCTAAGCCCTACTCACTAGCCCCTGACCCTCCTTGCGAGCCCCGGAGAGAGCCCTGAAACCGCAAGTCGAGTCACGGCCGAGTGTTCCCAAAGACGAAGTGAAACAATGTGACAGTGTGCAAAACACAATTCAGTCGAGCCCCCAGAACACCGTCGCCGGGTCCTTCGATCCTGAATGTCAGATGATTTGGGATTTTTGTTTTGTTTAATTTTGCCCCGGCTTTAACTACATGATCATGTCGGTGGCATTCACTTTTGGAACACGTGTACTGTTGTAGAGTCTTTAATTTTCTACATTAGATCACACACCATTCACACTCTCATTCATGTCGCCCTCGTGGTTACCGTGCTAACTTCATATACCCAAGTTCGCGGGTTCAAACCCGGGAAGTAAAGCTGTTGGTCCCGTGTCGTAGATTTACGGCACGTAAAAGAACCTCAAGCCTGATAGAGAGGCCTCTGAGCAAAATTAAGCAGTCTTTCATACCCATTAGAGAATGGGAAGCTGAGAACCACAGCAGTTAAAGAGCGTCCATAAATAACACACACTTTTACATTTACTCTCATTCATACTTCTAGACTCTGGGAGGAATAGGGAATTTTCTTGCCGGTAATCAAACCCTGGACCCCTCGTACAGCAGACAGGAGCTCTAGCGACTATTAAGAATTGATGGGAACAGGAAATAATGGACTGGAAAATTCGGCTACCTTGCATTCGCCTGGCGATCGGGAGAAACCCCCGACAACGAAAGTCAAATAGGCCTCGATGATCAAGTCCTCGCTGTTCAGAATTCGGGCCACAGCCTGTACCACCCCGCTAGGTGGCCTTCTCCAAATTTAAGCTGGTGTTATTCTTTTGATCGTAAGGTACTTAATTTGGTGGACTGCGCAATCGCTATAGCAATTCCTCAGCAGCACATATTAACCCGCCTTCATACACATTTTACACAAATTTGAAACTGAGCATTCTTTAACTGAGTACGCATGCGCCATATTGACACTACCAGCACATGTATGGTAAGAGGGCGGGTAAAGTCGAACACTTGTTGTGGCTAGGATTGAGAAGGAACATTTACAGCTCATAAGGACAGGGTTTAGAGGGTGTTGTTATAACAAACTAATAAAAACACTCCTCTTGCTATCCGGCTCCCTTCCCGCCCCCCGCAGATGATTTATAGCTCACGGTCTTGCCCAGGTATCCGCTCTTCATTGCAACAAGGGTTCATGTGCATGCTACTCTTAAATAAAAGTCTGTTTATTTTCACAAACCTACACCCTAGCTCGCTGGTTGCCTTTTCAACAATTCCTGCTCTTGGAATTTGCTTATTCCGATAGTATCATTTGTTTTATAATAGTTCTCTTTGTTTTAATAAGAGTTTACATTAGTTACGCCGCTAAGATAACATTTGTAAAAATCTGGTGTGCTCCATTTACATGACTTTCCCTACCTTTATTTACTTCATGCTAATCGAGAGAAAAAAAAAAATAGCAGAAATATTCTTATTACTTGCTTCCTTGTAAATAGAAGGGAAATAAGGGAGTACCATAGGTTAAAGTGATACTCAAAAGCTGGTTGCTATGTGACTGAAGTTCCTTTGTTTGTATGGACAGGAGTTGACAAATTCTTGTATGAGAAAAATATACGTTTTTCAAAGCTGAAACCAAAAACAAGGACTATCTAAAAACGATCAACTCCACGAAAAAAAAATGTATATTACATAAATTGTGTGTTTCAACGTGCTCTACATTTTTTGGGTGGTAAGTTTTTGTCCATCTCTCACGGTTTAGCAGTTATACAAAATTCCCTAAAATTGATCCAGTCTTCAGAGGCTATTCCCAGAAAAGTCAAGATATACGTTTTATTTGTCAGGTATCTTTAATATACGAAATTTTAATCAAAATCGTTACAGCCATTTTTGAGAAAATAAAAATTTCCGAAAAAAGGTTCCATGTTAAGGGTAGTAGGGGGTGGGGGGATTTTCTCAAAATCTTCATGTCGCATCCCTGGAAGATTTTAAACTAAAATGCCAAGTTTGGTATTTTACCGACTTTTCGTTTTTTAGCTACCGTGTTCACAGGTAAACGGACACACACACACACACACACACACACACACACACACACACACACACACACACACACAAATGCTTTTTTTGGATATAGGGGACCCTCAAACATCGAATTTTTGGGTGGAGTACAATACCTTCTCTACACACTATGTACATAGTACGTATAGAGAAAGTAAAAAGTGGCCGTGATCACTGTGGAGTGTCTACGTTCAAGCCCCGAGGTTATAATATGTTGTGTAAGACATTCATTTTAATGTAAGGAAAATGTAATAGAAAGTGAAAGTAATAGATTTTCATAGTTCGATAGGTAGAGTCTGACTGAAAAATTCAATGCCATAGTTATTCCATACCAATTGACCTTAATAGTTGGCCATACTATGAATCCTGGGTCAAAAGTACTTACAGCATTGTAAGTTGGGGTCATCTCAAAATAATTTGAGATCGCTTTGTGGTTTACCGGGAAACATCGAGTCAGTTGAGAAATTCAATGCTAATCCGGCATGTTACCATGGTAGATCAGTGGCAGAGCAAACGGCTAGAGACCGGAAAATCCGTGGTTCAAATCCACGCTATGGCATTGCATTTCTCAGTCTGACTCTACCTATACAACTCCTGTCCTTCACACGGCTATGTGTAAAAAAAGGAAGAAGAAAAAAAAACACTTATTCCATACAGATTTAATAGATTTATTTTAAAGGAATGGTACAAGGATAGGATAGTTGCTAACATAACGCATTTATGAAGTAAATCAAACATTATTGTCCACTGTGGCCACGATGTTATAATACGTTTTGTTATGCATTAATTTTAAAATGACACTTTTCTAGGAGATGTATTGTGATTATTTACTGTGTTGCTATTTAAGAAAGTTACTTTACAAAGTGGGTGTGGCGGATAGTTACCAAGTCCAACGACGGCTTCAAAACATATATCCACGGTGAAATTTCAGTATCGAATTTTTGGATGGAATACAATATCTTCTCTATCTATTATGTAAATTGTACATCATGCTAGAGAAGGTAAACATTTAGGTATCATAGTATAAGTTTCTTTACTACAAACTTTGAACTCAAGAAAGATGTCGCTGAGTTAAACAGGAAGCTCTTTCTAAAGACCATTTTATGGTTTAAGTTGTGAGAAACTCGTCATTAAACTGCAATAAACACACACCCCAAATAAACCTTTCATGGAATGTCATTCCCCGGGGAAACACTATCATTATGCAACAATTAACTTTCTTCAGAGTACTTTGCCTTTCACCAAATGTTTGTGGAGAATAAGTTTGAAATCGCTACACAAACAATCGTATATGCATGTTTATATGTCGTTATTTTCCATTCCGTAGAGAACTTTCCTCGAGCAAATAGAGAACAACAAGCAAAATGAATAACTGGATTTATTGTAGTGAAATCAGCTTCTTAGAACTATTATGTCCAATGCTTTTAAAAAAATTCTGCTCCTCTCTCCTGCATAATATAGGAAATCTATTACATGCATGCTTTGTATGTTGAGACAGTTAGTCGTACTCGTTACTATGATTTCCGTCAATTATCAATTATGTAATGTATTCAGCTAGCTTGTAGCAAGCACAGCTCAAAGTTGTTTACCAAACTTGGCTATTGGAGAGGGGAAGGCTCTTTGTGGAAAAGAACTCTATTGTTGGTCACGTACTGTGATTCATGTGCCTGCAATAGAGAAATAAGTGAGGACGCAATCTGGTAAAGACCCGAATTGCAGAGAAATGAGTTTTTCTCTATTGTGTGTTGATGGTCACGAGGGAGTTATGATGCATTCTGGGTAAAGAAAGATGCATTATGAGCTACCTCGATGCTAAGTTCGTGGTCTTTCTGACTAATCAGAATGAAGCAGCCATGACAGTAACTCTACTATATAAGTAGCAGATTGTAGGATGTCAGAGTAATCCCTCTTACGTTCACTCGCGTAATTGCTGTTGGGCAGTCAGTCGGTCACTTAAGCTCATGTGCGCGTAATTATTGTTGAGAACACTCACCGCTAAGTTCAAGCCTGTACTCGTTATCAAGCTATTATACGGTGTGAAAGTAATAAGTGAGAAAGTAATCAGTTCTATGAGTGGAGCTAAGTTACGTCGATAAAGAAGGAAAGCTCCCAGAAATAATCATAATCAGTTAGTTTGTAAAGCAAAGTGCTTGTCTACATGTCTTATTTCTGGTCAAGAATAAAACGAATAGATAAAGTGAAAGCGTGTTAATTATTTCGCAGGACCACTCCCAAACTACCCTCATTGTCGTTACCACCCGAGTGAACAATTTTCATGCAGGCTGAGCTACGCCGGAGGCAACGTCATCAGTAGTGAATCTTCAAAACCAGGTACGTGGGAGATCTACTCTCTTGGTAGTGGAGTGAGTCCAGAGACACCCGTCAACGTAAGAGTAAAACCACCTTCATACTTGGCTCTTATGTCCGTCGCATACTTGACTCCCATCACGTGGGACGATAAGTACCTCGCAATGTACTTAATCTCATTACAAGGAAAGTTACGATTTATGACGTTATAAGCTAGAAAGTTCTACCTGCCACGCCTATTCTAGATGTTGATCATAGATTTTAAATGAAAGATGCCATAATATTGTCCGAAAAATTCATGTCCAACACCTAAACGGCTTTCAACACACGTTATAAATATACCAATAACCCATGTAGTCATACGTAGCTCTGGGGTTGGTGCTTGTTTAATGCTTGTTAGAATGTAGCTGGTTATACTTTGTGATATGTCCAAACGAGGTCTATATTTTCCCAATGGTATCATTTAGTCTGCCACAGATTCTCAGTTATACAGCATTCAACAAAACTAAAAAGAGCGTAATACATTATGCACAGAAAATTATATCTGCTTTATTGTTAGGTTTATATCCAAATATAGATTTAAATATATCCATTTTTTTGGCTGTTACTTAAAAAAATCTGATGTGTTCCATTCACACGACGTTCTCTGCAAGAACATATTATTAAAAAGCTTGCTTCTATGCACTATATGCCAATAAAAAAATAAATTAGCAGAAATATTCTTATCACTTGCTTCCTTGTAAGTAGAAGCGAAATAAGGGAGTACCATAGGTTAAAGTGATAGTCAAAAACTGGTTGCTATGAGACTGAAGTTCCTTTGTTTGTATGGGCAGGAGTTGACAAATCCCTGTATGAGAAAAGTATACGTTTTTTAAAGCTGAAACCAATAGGCAAGGAATATCTCAAAAACGATCAACGAAAAAAAATGTATATTCCATAAATTGTGGGCTTTAACGTACTCTACATTTTTCGTGTGGTAGCGTTTTGTCCATCTCTTACGGTTTAGCAGTTATGCAAAATTCCGTAAAATTCATCCAGATTAAAGTAGTCTTCAGAAGCTATTCCCAGAAAATTCAAGATATACATCTTATTTGTCAGGTAAATATCTTTAATATGCGATATTTTAATCAAAATCGTTAGAGCCATTTTTTTAAAAAAACATTTTCGAAAAAAGTTCCATGTACAGGGTACTTGGGGTGGAGGAATTTTCTTGAAAATCTTCGTGTCACATCCTTAGAAGATACCTAACCTAAATACCAAGTTTGGTTTTAACGGACTTTTCGTTTTTCAGCTATGCTGCCCACAGACACACACATACACACACACAGAGAGACACACACACGGACATTTTTCTAAAAACGCTTTTTTTGGTTTCAGGGGGTCTCAAAATATATATTTCCGGTGAAATCTCGGTATAGAATTTTTGGGTGCATTACAATACGTTCCCTATACATTATGTACATAGTACGTGTAGAGAAAGTAAAAATAAAAGGCAATGTTCCGTTTCCATTCATTTTGGGAGGTACATTTTTTAATAACTATTTTGTTATCTTAAATATACAACGTAAATACTAGGTGTTGCCATCAGTGATGTAGTGCTTTCCATGCTAGCCTCTAAATTCCAAGATCGTAGATTGGTGGATTTTTTGGAAAATCTTTAACATGGCTTCCTTCGGAAGGTAGCCGATGTGATCCCAAGAGACGGTATGTGGGATTTGTTGCGGACAAAGTGGCGCAGGGGTGCGTTTTCTTCGGGTTACCCGGTTTGAGGCGTGTGATCTGGTGACGTACCTTTGGTGCTGGGCTGCGCAGTGACGACTGGTCCTCTTACCCCCTTCCTTTCTCCGGTATCGCAGCTGGTGAAGACGATTCTCGACACTCCTCGGCTATTTGCGGACTGAGCGACGGACCAATTGAGACTTATTTATATTTACCTCAAGGTATCGAGCAACGATGATCTCAAGGAATGTTACGAAAAATTAACTCAAAATGAACGTCGGCACTATCATTTAATCAAAGGTTTATTTCCTTTCGTAAGCCTTTCTCGGGACAGTTCCTGGCGCGATTCTATCTCCGTAATTTCTCTCGCAATAGAGCGTAATGCGCACAAAGGAAACTTGAACTTACGCGGCGACAATGGAAACTGTGCAGAATTATTGTAAACACTTTGACTTTCTACACAAGTTCCGCGCGGTATTGACTCACAATTTAGACCTGCTAAACACTTAACTTTTTAGTGTGGATATCTTATCACAACTGTCGCAGGTTCCGCCTGACATTACATTTCACAGTGCGTATAAATTATAATAATAAACTTTACTATTTTGCGTGGATTCTTGTTTTGGGCGTCGCAGGTTCCGCGTGAAGTTACACTTCAACTGCTTGAAAATTAGGGTGAATGCTCTACATTTATAGCAAATCCCACACACGAGAAAAACTCTCAACACCTGCAATCTCATTGGCCCATTTTAGCTTGGGGTGCGCTTCTGACGTGATGCAATTATTTTCGATTGGTCAACACGTCTTTCACGTGATTCTTGACTCCAATTTCTCGTGGTTTCCCTATTTATACGTCACACCCACTTTCTCTTTTCAAGACGTGACTACACAATAACATCTTTACCCTCTAGTGATATACAAAAACAACTATTGTAAACAACCGCCGGAATCGCCGCTTGAAAACTTTGGGTTTAAAATTAGAAATGCCTTCCCTGAACTTTCAATATACATTACGACAGTAAATACAGGATATTATTATTTAGCAATTAACTTAAACAATCTAATTAATCAAAACGTATGCTGATGCGGCCACTCAGCTTGGCGACATACCGTTTCAGGTTTCCCAGGCCATCAAATTCCGTTGGTCCTCCATCTTCATTCCATGTATCATCATAGTAGTTGTGGCGGGCATTAAACACTATAAAAATACCTTGAAGAAGAACATTTCTGGACAAATTTGCACCATTTCACGTCCGCAAGTCGTGATTTCTTCCTACAGTGCCATCTGTGGGCGACGAGCTGATGCCTGGTCACAATGACGCATAGCGACGAACTCATGAACTAAACAGTCAAGGAAACTGTAACAATGCCCTGTGCTCCACATAGGAGTTACAGAAAATTAACACAGGAAGAGTTCTAAAAGAAGCAGGATTAATTACTTCATAAAAAAGAATATGATAATGTAATTTTAGAAAATTGTGGACGAATGCTTTTTTAAAACTATTCGACTTAATTGTATTCAACAAACAGCAAACCTGAAGCATTACATAGTCTTGATTTTTCTTTAGCATTTTTATTGTCTATATTTAATATTTTTATGATAACTTGTTTTTCCGGATGCTTCATCTTAATTGACATAAACATTTACAGACGTAATTACCTCGTACATTTCGTTATGTAACATAGGTGTAAATGGTTATGAAGCAATAAAATGTTTAAGAACTGTACCTTAACTGTTTACATGCAATCACGAGAGAGACCTGAATTTAGAAGGGTCTTCAAAGGCTTGAGAAATGTGTTGACAATTCGAAACATTTAAAAACCTTAATGTACCTGTTTCTTCAAAACATATATTTTGAGTGAAATCTGCGCATCAAAATTTCAGTAACATCTACCTATATTGTATGTGGTATAGAAAATAATACTTAGGTTATTTGAATTTTAAATTAAATTAAACAGTTTTGCATTAATTTATCCTAGTCAAATTTTATTTTATTACTTCATATAAACAGTTCCTTTGAATAATTTTCAATGTCTACTTCCTTCAGCAAGCATGTACAATGTACAAGTTGATAGAGATGGTATTGCATTCCATCCAAAAGTTCGACACCGAGATTTCACCGGACATGTTTTGAGGCTTCTTGAGTCAAGAAAAGCACTTTAGAAAATGGTCAGTGTATATAACTGTGTGTGTGTTTGTGTGCGAACAAAAATTCGGGTTAATACCAAACCTGGTATTTAGGGTCAGTATCTTCCAAGGACACGACACAAAAACTTTCAGGAACATTCCCCTACCCAACTGCCCTTTACATGGAAGATTTTTCGAAATTTTTGATTTTATGAAAAATGACTAACGGTTTTATTAAAATACAATATACTTAAGATATAACAAACAAAATGTAGTATATCTTACATTTTCTGGGAATATCCTCTGGGTACCATTTTATTGAGGATGACTATAAGAAAATATAAAAGCGCAGAATTTGTCTTGTATATTTCTATTTGTAGAGTTACCGAGATATTCTTAATCAATAGTTTCAATTTTAAACTGCTTACATTTTTAAAAGTTCGAAGTCAACTTAGGTTTCATTTCTCTCTCTCTCTCTCTCTCTCTCTCTCTCTCTCTCTCTCTCTTGCTCTCGGGAATTCCAAAAACTGACTTTCAATTGTTTCACATGGCGACGAGCTTTTAAAAGATTTTAATATCACTTTAGTCAATTGTATTCCCTTATTTCCTCTATACTTACAAGGAAGCATGCAATAAGACCAGTGGCGGCTCGTGCCTAAAACAAGTAGCGTGCTGCACGGGGGGGAAAAAATGCATGCAACTCACCTAGTTTCGAAAAATGAAGTCCATACGCCGATGTTTCTTCATGCAGAATTTGTCCATCACTCTGACGTTGAAATCCCTGATATTTGTAACGAATTTCTTCTCTATGGATAGCATGGCCAGAGAGGTAAGGCGATCCTGACACATGGTGTTCCTCAGAAAGGTTTTTATCCTCTTCAAAGAGGAGAAACATCGTTCTGGTTCTGCAGTTGACATGGGAATAGTCACAACAATTCTTAAAACCTTTGTCACTTCACTAAAAGTTTTTTGCAGATTATTTTTTAGTGTCAACTGCAAGAGTGGAAGAGCACCTTCTACTTTCCTGAATTCCGGATGCTCATATAAAATGCTAAGTTCGGTTCGGAGCTTGTTTTTGTCGAGATCTTTGTATCGATCACAGACAATGCCGAGTTCTGTTTCAGGAAAAACTTGAGAAAATAATTCAAAGTTTTTTGCATCCAATAGTTTTGCAGCATCAAGATGTTCTGTGGACTCAAAGCGGCTGTGTCTCCGATATTATTCGGTCACATACTTCCTTGGCATCTACTCCTAAGTTAGTTTCCCTACGACGTCTTTTTGTAACGTGGACGTTAGATGTCTGAATCTGGTGTGCTATATCATCCGTTCTACTTCGCACGGCATCAATTGCTTTGGCAAAAGATTGGACTGCATTTTTTGCCTTCACTGCATCCATCTGTCTTGCTTGTAGCTGATTATACAAAATGTCTACATGTGGCATTATTTTCTGAAAAAAAGCAAGCCAGAAATTAAATTCTCCATCCTCCAAATTATGCCGCAGGCCACGAGCTTCTTGCACTGTCCTATCTGATAAAGATTGTTCTAATTCGTCAAAACAATCGATCAGAGATTCTCTGTGTTCATATACGGTGTTAACAGTCCTAGACTTGAACTTCCATCTTGTTGCAGATCCTCGAGGAACTCTTCGAGCAACAGTTGCTTCCAATGCTGCTAAACGCTGTGGAGATCTTGAAAAACATGCTGGAAAAGCTGAGAGACTGCAGAAGAATATTCTGGCGGACTGCTGCTTTCTCCATAACCAGATTTAATTGATGGGCGTAACAATGTACATACTGTGCGAGAGGATAGTGTTCTTTCACCTTGATCTGCACGCCTCCTGTGTTGCCGCTCATTACAGACGCACCGTCATAAGTCTGGGCGATGATTTTATGGCGATCATCCTTAAAAAGGGTGTCCACTTCTTTCAAAATACAACCGGCAATAGAATTAGCGGTCTGATCAGATGGATTAAAAAATCCCCAAAACCGTTCATAAATAAAGCCGTTCCTTTCATATCTAAAAATTAATGCCAACTGAATTTTTTCAGTGATATCAGTGGTTTCGTCTGCCATGATAGCAACATAGGCTGCCTCCTTCATTTCTCTTTCAATTTCTTCGTGGCACACTTCCAACATGCAATCAAGTAGTTCATTCTGGATGGTCTTAGATAATCCTTTGAACACCTTATTGCTTTCGGTATGCTCTTTCATCGCACTGTCTATACTGCCCAATAGATTTATAAGGCCTAAAAACACGCCGGGATTATCTGACGTTTCCGTCTCATCATGTCCACGCAAAGCAAGCTCAAAGGCCCCACAAAATTTGATGCAGTCTATTATCCTGGATAATATGTATCTATTTTTCTCAACCTGTTCATTATGTTTTTGTGTAGCATCTTGATATGCCCTGCTTAGCTGCGTTGCAATATTTACACCTCCAAGCATTGAGAAGTCAAGCGAGTTTTTCATATGCTTCTTGCTATTTGAATGTTTTTTTATATATTCATTAACATGACCTAGATCTTTAACACCAGTCGTAGACCACGAATCTGTACTTCCAAACAAGAGGCAAGGAAAGCCTCTTCTGATTTCACAACCACAGATCCAGTCACTGTTGTCATATATATTTGTGTTAAACTTTCTTGTGTAAATAGAATTTTTACTTCCTTTTGCTTTCTGTTCAATTTTTAGATCAGGAGTAGGTCGCCCTAAATTTTTTATCCTGATCTTTTCATCTAACGATCGCCTTGAAAAGGGAGTTTTTAACAGCTCATCAACTATATTCATTATGTATGACTAAAGTTTTCTTACCTATGAAAGTAACACAAACCTACACTGAATGATACTGAAATATAATAAAGTGCGATCACAGTTGGAAATAAACTGAAAACTGACACTGAATAACATTTACACAACAGAACACTTTGTTTCAATGTGATACACGTGGGCCTGTTAGATTTCACATTTGCGGAAGTAACACATTGCGCCAATATGAACTTATGGTTACCAATGTTAACAAACAATATAACAAACAATGTTCTGTACGTTCCAATGTGAATAAGGTATGGAGATAATAGTCCTTTTATGGCTCAGTTTGTATCACAAAGATATAATTAGTTATTATAACTAAAATAAAACGTTGTAATACGCTTTAATTAATTTCACTAAATTCTGATGTTTAGTGTGGCACTTAAGTGAGTGTGGCAGGGCTGTTTCGTCTGCTGCCAAAACGATTATAAGGAAAAGAACTAACACTCGTAGCGATTTCATTGATTCCGTGCTTTAGCCAAACGCAGCACGTAGCAGTGCGAAAACGATGGGACAGCGACCGTCAGGGGGGGTAAGAGGGGAAGGTTCTACGCAAGCGCAATATTCACCTACCGTGCTTGATCGCTTTGAGCACGTGGATGCATTCCATTAGCTAAACTTGCGTGTTTACCTTGCTTCGAGAGTTCGTCATTGGCAGTGCTGCCTTTCTTATTACTACCATAATGTGTTATGTTTGTTACATGGTCCTTCAGCATGTCTGTTATGTAATTTAGAAGAAAAAAAAGTAGCGTGCTGCAGCTCTTCAGCACGTAAGGACGAGCCGCCCCTGAATAAGACATTTCTGCTAATGTTATCTCGATTAGCACTATGCATATAAACAATAGTTGCAGCAACACGTAGTTTTAAAGCATAACTTAAAGATTTTTGCGTCACCTATTTTTGTGTTTTCTGCTGATGAAAATATTGAAAATCTAGCCGATAGCTCAGTCCGTAAAGCACCTGTCTGCTGTATAAAAGATCCCAGGTTCGAATCCGGGGTGGTATGCCGAGATTTTAATCTAGCCAAGAATATTCCCTCTCCTTCTGTCTGAAAGTATGAATGTCAGTGTGCATGTGTGTGTGTGTGTGTGTCGTGGAACTAACGAATAAAATTAAAGAAAATAGAAACCAACGACTACAAATAGTATAGGAGTTTATACTATTGCTAATAGAAACCGCCATTGGACCATGGAAGTAGTTAAATAAGGTGAAAGCTGGCACAGGGGAAAGTGTTTATACATAGGATAGATAGGGAATTCAAAGGGCGACTCTAGGGGGAGGGAGGACCTCTGAGTATTAGGTGTATTTTTTCAGTTCTTTGTGAACCTTTTCCAAATATTTTGTTTTGTTTTCATTATTTTTAATGATTTTCCTATAATTTTTACATGTTGAATGACTTTTTTGTATTATGGGGATGTTGTTTAAGGACCTTTTTATTATTTCGCAGTGTTTTTCACTGCTTTTTGAGTGTTTATAAGCCCTTGTTAGGCTTTTTCTGAGTGCTAGAACAGCTTTTAATGACATTCAGTGTCGTTGGAGGATGTTTGGGGCTCAAGAACCGCTAGTTATGGGGTATTCATCGGACATTTTTAGCTCTTTTAAACTGATTTAACGCCATTTTGTGGCTATTTAGGGCACTAAATGCTTTTTCTGACTTTTTTGCTAATATTTACAGTGCTTTCTGTTGACTTTTGACGCTTTATAAGCATTTTAGTATGCTTTTAGGACTATTTTTCAGTGATTGTTATGTATCAGATGCATTTTTGACCTTTTGACTTTTATCACTTTTATAGACATTTTAGCACACTTAGAGTCTATTTTGCAAGGCTTTGTGGTGCTCTCTATCTCCTTATAGATCATTTTCGACCTTTATGGTATACATATAGTTAAACCTTAAGACAATAGGTATTTCAACTCTCTTTGAAAGCATATTTGGAAGGTCTTTAAAAACTTTGTGCCAGCGATGAATGTGTACAACTGATATTTTTTAAGTACGTTTAAGAATGCTTTAGACGTACGTGAATCATTGTTCTTTCATTATACCCTGTAGCGCTTTTCTTATGATTTAAAATCATTTGTGACATTTTATGCTGGTTTATGTCGTTTCTTCAACCATTTTCTACGCTTGTGCAGTAATTTCTATCATTGTTCCAGTATTTCTATGCGTTTTCCACACTGTTTGCTACGTTTTTTTTTAGCCTTTTTATGCGTTCCAGGATGGTCTCACCACTTTTATAGTCTATCCAGCATTTTTACAGTTTACTTATATTTGTCCATAGTTTGGATCATTTCTGCACTCCGTTTCAGTATTTTTGCAGTCCGTTTAAGACTCATTATATATATATATATATATATATATATATATATATATATATATGCTTATTGATTTGTTTATTTATACATTTTTTGCAACTTTCAGAATATTCAGAAGCTAACCTGAAAAGTGAGGGGGTATGTTTGCATGGTTTCCAGTTTTTCGTAGGTTATAAGTCTAACAAGCCTAAATTTTCGTTTCTCCATCTTTTTAATTGTCTTTTGGTATGATCTCTCTCTCTCTCTCTCTTTGGAGGCTCACAGTAGAAGAAGGGCTTAAGTCTTGTTGTCGAAGTGTTTATTGTTTTGTGAACATTATGATTCTTCGTGTTTTATTTGTATTTTACTGTCTATTTTCTTATAATCAAGATGTATTTTTCTGTAGAACAATGATCCCAAAAATTGTTATTGATGTTGTTACTGTTGAAGCGTTGTGCAAATTTTCTTAGCTATAGACAGTATTTTCAGCTTACTATTTCTATTTTTTTATATAAAGATAATTAGCATTAGACGTTAGGCGTCTCTTCTTTTTTACCTGGGCCTGAGACTATCATTAGAAATGTATTCTAATGACAGAGTTTCAGCCACACCTCATTCTTATTATACTTTCTGGCATCTAGGTGCATAGGAGTGTTTGCAGTTTAAGCTTCAGTGTTCCTACTATGCTATCGATGATGTGCAATGTATGTAGTATTCCCTCATGATAGTGTACATCTTTGTAATGACTATAAATATAGGTTGATATTCCATCATCAGCAATAATCACCCTTTTATCGTCTTGAGCCGATAGTGCGATTTTGTGATTTTTGCAGATGAAACGTTATGGTGTCGTGACATGATCAAATTCATAGAAGTTCTTACTTAATATTTCGTTGTTTTTAAGACAATCTATATAACTGTTGAATGTGTTGTACTGCTTAATAGTGCCTCATTTTATACCCTATATCTTTTTGATAATTCCTCCAGCTATATCGAGAGCATACATCTTAGGTCTCAGCCCGACAAAACGTTGGGTGATTTTTCCTTTAGCTTCATATTTAAACTTTCCCTACCCTCTTTTGTTCATTGTGGAGTGACACATGTGTCTTGCAGGGTAAATAGATGTATCTAAATGTTCAAGAAATTGCATTTGTGACCCAATGAATGAAGGAGTCCGTAAACATGTGCATAAGCTTCAGGTTTTACACCTCATAATAGGGTAATAACACATCATATTGGTATGAATTCACGAGGGTTGTTGAGATATCCAGTACGCTCATTCCCATGTATATCGACTTGCTGTATATAATCAGCTGCGATGCCATGTGCACAGACGCTAGGTTAGGTCCATATATACTTTTGTTGATGACTGTCGGCTTAAAAATCAGCTTTTCCTAGTTTTTCACGTTTGTGAAAGGGCTTATATCCATACGATCCCAGAACGATTAAATCAAAAGGTTGCCTGTTGCCTCGACTTGTTATTAAACGCTATGTAAGGTTTTACCCAACACCATAGTCGAAATTTTAGCACACAATGGATTTTTGACAGTCGTAGTCTATGTGAGAGCGCCTGTTTTAAAATCTTGTGATGTAAAATATACTTCTTTCTGCTCCAAAGGTGTGCATTTGGCTTCTTTACATTTGAGTTCTTAAGTTTCACACGCTCAGGCAGGAATGGTAAATCATTAGGAAAATGGTGAATCTCTGTAGATAATTCACATCAACTTCTAATAAATATCCAAAATTATCACCTTCTTTTAGTGTTTCTCTACTAATGCTGTGGAGAGAAACACACTGAAATCCGCCATAAGATAGCGGATGCTGCATAGTGCATCCATATTGGTTATTTTCGTTTTCGTATATGATAAATTGAGTTAGTTTATCAAGGTCTAACTTCCCTCTAGAGACATGTTAGCCTGAGCATAGCAATGAGACACCTGACATAATTCTCCACGTATGCCTGACTCCACCACGAGAAGCTGATCATATTTCTAGTTCAATTCCGGTAAACAAAAACATAGCATTCCAAGTTAGTAATATGCAGGGTCAACTTCATGAGCATTCAATTTTTGTCCTCTGAAGGCTTCAAAAACGTCAGCGAGAAGAAGTGCATCTAAGGTTAAGTAGAGGTCTCTGTATTCTCTAACATTTTGGATTTTAAATTGTTTTCATTTATTTTTAGCATGTTTGTAGTCTTGATCATTGAGTTCTTCTTCATTTAATGTATTGTAAAACGCTTCCTTTGAAGACAAGCATGTTTATTTCAAAACATACCATGATGTGATGTAATCATAGCGAAATACTTCAACTCTTTCTCTTTGCCATAGTATTTGCATGTCTAAGGAAACGATGTTAGTGTTTTTGTTAGTTTTTCCAAGCTTGAGCACAAACCGAGGTTTAATAACTCCAATATGCTTCTTGAATGAAATATACCTTTCTTGTGAGCACGGAATCACCTGCACTCTTTCTCTTGTAAAACCTAACGTTTTAACGATGAAATGAGGAGTTTTGCATGAAGACAGGAATATATTTTTGTGTTCTGCAGGTTAGATTACCCTCATGCGGGAATTTCAGCATCCTGTCCACATTTATAAACTAAACCCTAGAGGCTCCTTTTGTAGGCATAACTATCCTAGTAACAACATATTCCTTCAGATAGTGGCAAGTTCATACAATTTTTCCACTCCAATTCATCCCTATCGGTCATCAAAATAAGTGAAGCAGCGTTTTCAGGTGTATATTTGTCAGGTGTATGTTTTGTCTCTTGTTCTGGAATAAGATTCTCAAGGTTCTTGATGCAAATAGTGATACGTACCATTTCCATCACTCAGCAGAAGAAGGTCCCGATGATGAGATGGTTCTTCTTCTACAACCTTTATTGGAAACACTGTTTTCATTTCATTAAGTTCAAACACGTTCATAGCGATATTATTTTTCTTTTCAAATGTCGGGATTTCAAACAGTGGCGTAGGAAACGTGAAGTAAGAGAAGTCATATTTTTCCTCGAGTTTCTTGTATTCTGAAACCTAAGAATTCAAATGTAAAGAATCCAATTCCACACCTTTGAAGCAGGAAAAATATGTTTTACATTATATGATTTTTAAAACAGCCGCTCACACATAGAATACGACACTAAAAATAGCCATTGTGTGCTACAATTTCGACAATCGTGCTGGCTAAAACCTTACATAGCGTTTAATGACAAGTTGAGGCAACAGGCTAGAAATGACCTGGAAAAGGGTCTGTACTAGCACTTCACAATGGTATGTTTGGAAAAATCATGGAGAATATACGAAATTGTAAGCATATAAGCCTTTTCAAAAACGTGAAAAACTTGGAAAAGGTCATTTCTAAGTCGACATTCATCGACAGAAGTATATATGGACCTAACCTAGCGTATTGAATATCTCAAAAACCCTCATGTACTCACACCAAATTCATGTGTTATTACCGTATTATGGGGTTTAGAACCTTAAGCTTATGTACATGGATACGGACTCCATTCATCGGGTCACACACAACCGCTGACATATATTAGGACAAAATGTAATTTCTTGAACATTTAGATACATCTACTTACTCTGCACGCCAAATGTGCCACTCCACAAAGAACAAAAGAGGGTTGGGAAAGTTTAAATATGAAGCTAAGGGAAAAATCTTCCAACTTTTTTTTACCGCCTGCGGTGCCATAGGTAGTTAAAGCGGGAGCTAAACACTACCAAAAGCATTCCAACGTTTTGTCGGGCTGAGACCTAAGACGTATGCTCTCGATATAGATGGAGGAATCAAAAGGATATAAGGTATAAAACGAGGCGCTATTAAGCAGTACATCACATTCAACAATTTTGAAAATTGTGTTAAAAACAACGAAATAATAAGAACTCGTGTGAATTTGATCATGTCACGACACCATAACATTTCATCTGCAAAAGCCAACAAAATCGCACTATCGGCTCATGATGATAAAGGTGATAATTGCTGATGATGAAATATCAACCTATATTTATGGTCATTACAAAGATGTAGACGTATCGTGAAGGAATACTACATACATTGCACGTCATTGATAGAATGGTAGGAAAATTGAAGCTTAAACTACAAACACTCCCATGCACCTAGGAAAGGCATGCGAGAAAGAAGTATAAGAATGAGGGGTAGTGGGAACTCTACTATTAGAATACATTTCTAATGCTAGTCTCAAGCCCAGATAAAAAAGCAGAGACGTCTAAGCTCTAATGGTAATTATCTTTATATAAAAAGAAATGGAAATACAAAGCTGAAAATACTGGCTATAACTAAGAAAATGTAGTAACTTCAACAGTAACAACAAAAACAATAAAAAAGTCGGTACCATTGTTATACAGAAAAATACATCTTGATTATAGAAAACAGACAGTAAAATACGAATAAAACACGAAAAATCATAACGTTCACACAACAATAAACACTTCGGCAACAAAGACTTAGACACTTCTTCTACTGTCAGCCTCAAAGAAAAAAAAAAAAAAAAAAAAAAAGGAGACGTCATACAAAAAGACAATTAAAAAGATGAAGAAACGGAAAGTTAGGTTATGTTAGATTTATCACCTACGAAAGCCTGGAAACCATGCAAACATATCCCCTCGCTTCACAAGTTAGCTTCTGCCCGCCTGGGTAGTGTGATGGTAGCGTATCTGCCCAACATTCAAAAGGTCACGAGTTGGAATCTCGCTGAGGGTGAGCTATTCGGATAAGGTTTTTTCGGGGTTTCCCCTTATCCTGAGAAGACGAATGTCGAGTAACTTTAAGCTCCATGGATCCCAAGACCAATTGAGTATCTTTTCACCAATTCCATTCATAGTCCGATATAATCAACCAGCACGTTAAGCTACAAAAAAAAAAAAAAAAAAAAAAAAAAAAAAAAAAAAAAAAAAGAGTTAGCTTCTAATCATTCTGAGATTTGACAAAAAACAAAATAAAGCATATATAATGGATTTTAAAGGATTGATTAAATACTGAAACGAATACAGAAATGTTCAAAATTATGGACAAATATGACAAAACTTTAAAAATGCTGGTTAGACTATAAAAGAGGTCAGATCATCCTGGAACATATGAAGACGCTGTAAAACGTAGCAAATAGTGTGAAAAATGTGCAGAAACACTGGAACAATGATAGAAATTACTGTACAACGTTTCACATAGGCTTAAAGCATTCCTAAAAGTACTTACAAAAATCATTAGTACACATTCGTCGCTGACATAAAGTTTTTAAAGGGATTCCAGAGAAGGTATTCAAAGAGAGTTGAAATACCTATTGCTTTAAGGTTTAACACCATTCCTATAGTTAGTTCTGAATACCTTAAAAGTCGAAAGTGATCTATAAGGTGACAGAAAACACTACAATATACTGCAAAATAGACTCTAAATGTGCTGAAATATCTATAAACGTGTTAAAATCGTTATAAAATACTCAAAATACAGTAGAATATTATCAAAACGTCTGAAAAAGGACAAATATTTCTGTTTTAGAGTCCTATATACCAATCATACGGTTCGAGATGTATGGAAAAGGGCTAACATATCTAAACAATACCCTAATCTAGCTGTCCTACAGTCCTAAACACTTTCCCCAAACGGCATGGTATGACATTAAAAGCATACTAAGCAACAGCGGCAACGCTAAAAGTCACCATTAAAATCTTGAAAAATATATGTGTAAACATTCAAAATTGTTTCAAAACATACAAAAATGTGTGTAAAACTGCTAAAAAGCATTATAAAACACTGCAAAATAAGTAAAATATAAGCAAAAACGTCTGTAAAAGAACAACTTACCTGTTTTTAGAGCACTATATGCCTAAAAATGGCGTAAAATCGTTGAAAATAGCTAAAAAAAAGTTCTGCGGCAACACTATAATCATTTTACAAATCCTTAAAAACTACATGAAAAAACACTACAATCACTGAGAATTATTCCTAAAAACATACTAAAATGCTTATAAAGCGTTGAAAAGCAATAGAAAACACTGTAAACATTATCAATCCGCGAACTCAGTTAAAATGAGCTAAAAATGTCTGTTGAATACCCCACAACTAGCGGTCCTTAAGAGCCCTAAACATCCTCCAAACGACATTAAATGCCTTTAAAAGTATCCAAAACAGCTGTGCTAGCACTCAGAGAAAACCTAACTAGGGCTTATAAGCACTCGAAAAGCAAAGGAAAACACTGCGAAATAATAAAAAGGTATTTAAACAACACCACCCACAATGAAAAAAACTCGTTCAACGCGTCAAAATTATAGGAAAAATCATAAAAAATAATTAAAAGAAAGCAAACGATCTTGAAAAGGACCATAAAGTACTCTGAGGATCCTCCTCCCCCTAGCATGGCCCTTTGAGTTCCCTATCTTTCCCATGTATGCTCACGCTAGGGTATACAACCCCTTGAATTCCCTATCTTAAATGTATGTTCACTTGCCGCTGTGCCAGTTCTCTCCTTATTTAATTAATCACGTAGCTAAATGCTGGTTATAAGTGGAAAAATTAAAAAAAAACAAAAACAAAATCGAGCCTTTTACTGGAATTAAGAACTTGAAATTCTTAATATCCAGCACGACTCTCCTTTTCTAAATTAAAAAGAACCTCAAAACGAAACCTCTTGAATCTGAGTGTTTAAATGCAGTGATATCATTATTTTTGTATGCTAAATGTGTCTCCGTGTTAAAAAAGCGGTATTTCGTTTGGATCGGGTGCTGTTAGCTCATGGGTCTGTGAGATCATGCAAAGCTTTCTAAAGACAAACCCAGAAGAAAAAGTGAAGTGCCTCTTTTGTTATGCTCTCGGGTCACACATGCGCTTTGACTTCGCATAAGGTTTAGACTGCGTTTACAAAGGCGAACAAAGAAAAAAACATTACAATTTTTTCATTAATAGGAATGACGAATAATGTTTAGGTTATACGATTTTATTTTACCACTCCTTGAAAAAATAGCATGGGGGAGGGGCCGGGGGCGTCGAAGAGTTAACGTAGAATTTCAACTATAAATGGAAATGTAAGTAAGCTGAGCAAACCGAATGTCGATTTTCTAATAGAAAAAAGGTCTATTGCGAGTCACATACAAGTAGGTTTTCGAGTGGTAATATGTTCAACAATATTATTGCTTTACTTTTTGTACTTTCTTAGCAAAACAAGTTACAACATTCTTATTTCTTGGTGCAAATTTTAATTATTGAGTATAACTTTAAGTGGGAAACTATTTGGTTGGACCAGAATGTGTTTTAATAGGATGTTAAACATTTTTTGCGTTCTAGTACCTAGAAAATCTACTTCATTATAACAACAAACTCTTATATGGTCCGCTCAAATGACTTTCTCTAGCCCTTCCGTAAACAAACGCTTCTTATACATTGTGCTAAAGCAGATACACAGTAGCAGAATTGGTTTTATTACTTGATTCTTTGTAAGTGGAAGAGAAAGAAGGGAATGCACAGGCTAAAGCAATAGTTAGATTCTTTAAAAGCGGATCGCTAAGCGAAACAATTGAAATTCCGTTCCGTTTGCTTGCTAGAAATAAACCAACGAGAGACGAAAAGGAAGATTGCTCCCCGTTTAAGTAGCTAAAGCTGTAACCAATGACTCGGAATATCTGGAATACGGTTAACTTTACGAAAAGAAAGAATATGGCATAAGTTATGTTTTAATGAGATTATACCCTTTGTAGTAAATTTTGTCTTGCCAGTTAGCAAAAGTTACACAAAGTCGCCCAGAATAAAAAGGTCTTCAGAGGCTAATGTACATTTCATTTGTCATAAAAATATTTTAAACATGTCATTTTAATCATAATCGATAGAGCCATTTATAAAAAGATCAAAGATTTTGGAAAATGTTCCATGTAAAGTTAATAGCAGACGCAAAATTTGCATTATTTCACAATTAATTTGTTTACCCATCGTTTCCTCAGCCGATGCCTAGTTTCAGTACACATTGACTCCTGTGGGTAGTATGTAATGCATATTTGAGATAAGGTTATTCTTGTGTACTGGGTAAAGAAAATCAAAGAATTACGGACTGAAATTTCTGGTTGTTGTGGGCGCGGTGGTTTTCTTCAAAATCTTCATGTCGTATTCTGGGAAGATAAACTTAAATACCAACTTTGGTATTTAACCGGCTAATCTTTTTTCAACTACGGTGCACACACTAAGCTGCACACACATACGGACATGCTTCTAAAAATGCTTTTTTGAATTCAGCGGGTCTCAAAATGTGTATTTCCGGTAAACTCTCGGTGTGAATTTGTGGGTGGAATGCAATATATTTTCTATTCACTATGCACATTATACATATTTCCCCCGCTGGGAGACCTGGACCGGGGTACACTCAGCCTTGTGAGGTCCCTGGGGGGCCAATTAAGGAGCTACTTGATGAAGAAATAGCGGCTCCAGGTCATGAGGACCGCATTAACCGGCCGGGAGGGATTCGAGGCTCTGATCACCCTCCAGCACTGCACCCCATTCATGACGCCTTCGGGTCGAGATGGGGCATGCAGCGGCCGGGCAGTTGGTTCCTTGCAGACTGCTGTACCATGGAGTACAATAATTAGGATAAAGTATTACCAAAAAATCCCTTGAATACAAAGTTTTATATTTAAGTTTAGTATCTTTTAGAATGCGATATGAATATTCTCAAGAAAATATGTCACCCAACTACCCTTTATTTCGAACATTTTTCGAAAACTTAATTTTTCTCAAAAATGGATCCAAAAACTATGATTAAAATACGATAGGTAAATTCAAGACTTTTTCGTGTATATATATATATATATATAGTCATATCGATCTACCACTCGAGGCCTATTCAGGAACAGATTGCCTATGCATTCATTCACGTTTGTTTGTGGAATTAGCTATTTCCGAGATATTCCTCGTTATTAGATTAAATTTCCAAATACTTTTAATATATTTTAATGGGAATTAACCATTTGTTTTTCTTATATTTCATCCGGATCAAGCAAGCATTCTTTGGTCAGACACAAGAAAGTGACCTAGGCTTGAATAACGTATGGGTAGCTTTGTCCTTTGCACCGCCTCAAAAGACTTCATGAAGAATATAATTGAATTTCAAAACCATCATCAAGTGACTGCTCGGAAAGGTTTTGACAAATGCTTTAGCCTATCTAGTATGAAAATATGTAACAGATCAATTTAATCAAATGGTCATGTTAATTGACATGAAACAGAAGAAGAGAGTAAGTAGTTTGTTGCAGAATAGGTAGCTATTTCATATAAATTCACACACCAGATTTTTACTTTCTCACACGTATAGAGAAGATATTGCATTCCACCCAAAAATTCGATACCGACATTTCACCGGAAATACATATTTTGTGTCCCCCTGAATCCAAAAAAAAAAACATTTTTACAAAAATATCCGTCTGTGTGTGTGTGTGTGTGTGTGTGTGTGTGTGTGTCTGTCTGTGGACAGAATTGCTCAAAAACGAAAAGACCGTTGAATACTTAACCTGGTATTTAAGTTTGGTTTCTTCCAAGGATGCGACAAGAAGATTTTCAAGAAAATTCCCCCACACCCAACTATCCTTTACATGGAACTTTTTTCGAAAATTTTGATTTTCTTAAAAATTTCCCTAACGATTTTCATTAAAATACCACATTAAAGTCATTTCTATCGCAAACAAAATGTAAATCTTGAATTTTCTGGGAATAGCTTCTAAAGACCTGTTTATTCTGGATGAATTTTGCTTAATTTGGCATAACTAGTATACCGTAAGAGTTAGACAAAAAGTTACTGCACAAAAAATGTAGATCTTGTTAAAATACAGAAGTTATGTCATATACATTATTTTCGTGGAACTTGCCGTTTTAGAGGCATTTCTTGGTATTAGTTTCAGTTGTGAAGTACTTATACTTTTCACAGACGGGAGTGTTCGTTTTTCTTTTGTTCTACACCTGGCCAAGCAAAGAGGCGATTTGCAATGAAAATCGCATAATGACAGCTTTTAAAACATTTGGCTATCATTTTAGCCTAGTGCATTCCCTTAGTTCCACTCTACTTATAAGGAACTAAGTAACAAAATTCTGGCAATATTTATCGTGGTGTTAAAAGAAGAATTATCTTTTGTAAGACGTTTGTTTGTAGAGTAGCCAGAGAAAGTTTAGTGAGTGTAGCACATCAGATTTTTTTTTTTCTGAAACGTGTTGCAGTTTTCACGGTTTTAGCTAATCTTAATCATTTTATCTAATATACATTTTTCTGCTTTTCTGACTATCTCAAAGATTGAACGTTGACAACAGTCCTATAGGGTGATTCATTGGCATGGTTTCAGAATCCCTATGGTCATGTAAGCTTTAGAAATAGGAACTATACCTCCGGCGCTGAATCCTTGCACTTGACAGTTAGGAGTTAAGTTGGTACAACCAAAGAAAACAGATGAAAAACTTTAACCGTTTGACTTTTTGAACCAATCACAAAGCAGCATTCCGGTCGGTCGGTCAGACAACGGAAACGCATCGTTGCAATATCTGACTATTTCCATCCACGTGCTCAGTTTGTGAACTCCTAACACGTGCGTTGAGCTGTTCTGTACAAGATACGTATTATTCGTTGTTATTTATATTTGTTGATAGTGTTTTGGTGTTTGTTTGTACGTGAGGGAACATAACAAGACTTTCACAATTATAGAGGTGGATAGACTTTTGCGGGAAGGAGTGGCGAGAGTGGACGCGGCTTCATGGAAGAAGAAAGTGAATCATGTTTACAAAATAATACGAAAAGTACAGGAATTAGACGGAATTATCAGTGAATGTGAACCACTAATGATACGTTTTAGTGATGATGATGACGATGATACTTCCGAGTATATTATGACTTGTATGGAATTGAGCAATTACACATCCTAAATCGGTGAAAATAACTTTTTTTATGCCTATCTTTCATTGTAACAAGGTAATTTTGTTCATTTTGTTCATAAATACCTATGTATTCTACATGCGCTATAGTTTCACTGCTATTTTCAGTTAACATCAATAATAACGAGTTAGTTTCATTAATCATCGGCATTCATTTACTATGTATACTGTTTATATTCGTCGTTACACACGATAGAGCCATTTGTAATCAGCTGTTGTTGTTTACTAGTTACTCTGGCAACGCCGCAAATGCAGCAAGTACAAGGATTCAGCGGCGGGGATATACTTGATTTAAAAAGAAACAAGTGCCGTGTGCCCTTATTGCAGAAAGGTGTAAGAAAGGTGTTTACTCTCTCTGTTGCCCAGACATGATCTCTATCGTAGCTTGGGTTTGTCATGGGATCTGTCTTAAGGGCGTTTCAACACAATGGGGTGGGCAAACACAGCTGGCCCTGTCCGACATCTTTACCTAATTGAGGATAAAATGCCGTGCAGGCAAAGCCAATTAGGTATTTCCGTTGAGGGCACCCAAATACCCTTGTAATGGATACCTCCAGATTAACACCCTGCTCTTTCCTATTTCAAATTAAATTCCAATTTCAGCTATTAAATCTAAAGTTTATTTCTTTTACCCGTAAACTTTTCCAGGACGTGGTTTTCTAATGAGGCAACAATGCATTTAACTAAACCGCGTTAGTGAATTCCTGCAAGCGGAGAGAAACCGGAATTCGGACATCTGGATGCTAATAAAAAACACTATTTAAGGTTTCTTATTTTACCATATAAAGCTTAGATCTGAGCAAAAATAATGCAAATTAGCGTGGACTAAAAGGTTTATCTTTGTCAAAATATTAGTAAAAATATCCTGAATATTATATTCACATGACTTACTCTACACAGTTTTCAAAAATATTCTAATTAAGCTTATTCCTCCGTCATAAAGGTAAAATTTATTATTATTATTATTATTATTATTATTATTATTATTACTATTATTACAGTATAACCCCGGCTATTCGAACTAATTGAAGCTAAGGCTATCTGAATTAGAAAACACTCGGGTTATACGGAAATATCAGTAAATCAATGGATAAATCATCAATAAGTTTAATGAGCACAAGAATGGTTAACAAATAAGTAAAACATCTGAGGGTGTTCCATTCACATGACTTTCTCCACATCTGTGCAACAAATTATTGATAAAAACCTTATGATTCTATTTACTTCATACTAATCGACAAAAAATTAGCAGAAGTTGTCTTTTTGCTTGTTTCGTTATTAGTAGAAGAGAAATAAGGGAGGAATATAGGTTAAAGTGATAAACAAAAGCTGGTTGCTATGTGACTGAAGTTCATTTGTTTCTACGGACAGGAGTTGACAAATTCCTGTATGAGAAAAGTATAAGTTTTTCAAAGTCGAAGCAAAAAACCAGGAATATCTTAAAAACGACAACTCCTCGAAAAAATGTATATAACATAAGGTATGTGTTTTAATGTACTTTGGTAAGTATTTGTCCATCTATTACGGTTTAGCAGTTATGGAAAATTCCATAAAATTCATCCAGAATAAACTGTTCTTTAGAGGCAATTCCCAGAAAATTCAAGGTATACATTTTATTGTCAGATAAACATCTTTAATATACGATATTTTAATCAAAATCGTTAGAGCTATTTTTAAAAAAATAAAAAAAATTCGAAAGAACCTCCAAGTAAAGGGTAGTTTGGGGTGGAAGGCTTTTTCTAAAAATCTTCATGACTAATCCCTGAAAGGCACTAAACTTAAATACCAAGTTTGGTATTTTACCGACTTTTCGTTTTTGAGTTATCTGTTTCACCGACACATAAACACACGGACACACACACACACACACACACACACACACACACAAAGACGGACCTATTTCTGAAAATGCTTTTTTTTTTGGTTATAGGGGACCCTAAAACATATTTCCGGTGAAATCTCGGTATCGAATTTTTTGGTGGAGTGCAATACCTTCTCTATACACTATGTTCACAGTACGTGTAGAGACAGTAATAACAAGTCTGTAACAAAATTAATATTGGAAAAATATACAGTGACAAGACCCAGCGGTCGTAATTGCGGAACGCGTGCGTACGGCTTGTTTCGTAGCTTATAGCTGACGTTAGCATTCGTTACACATGCGCTGGTGAACACCTGTACCCCGGCAAGTTCTTTTGATTGTTACACCTGTGCCAGTAGACACGTGCTCTGTCGGAAGGTTCTTTGACGTCGAAACACACATTCTTACATCAGAATGAGTTTGTGAGCACCTGCGGTGTACTGTACATGCGACGGCTTCTGGAAAATTCCGGTCACGTGACCGACAGGTATAAAAAGGGCCAGGGAGTTGCGTCGCATCCCAAAGTTGAGTGGGTTGGACGGGAATTTCTTTGCGAGTTGTATCGTCGCCGCAGCGAACGTCGAATACAAAGTATACGGCTACGAAAGACCGTATTTGTGAACAGACTGTATTCAGTTTGTGGAGAAGTATAGAACTTGTTGGAGAAAAAGAAAGTTTTTGTAACAATATTAACTGGGTTTCAAGTAACAAAGGTATAACTCAAGAATGCTGTATATTTCCACATTATAAAAAATGTACAGAAAAGCTCTAGACAGTTGGGAAAATGTGGATTTAGAAATGGAAGTTTATTAAATTCAGTAATGTAGTGCATAGAAAAGCAATACTATTTTCCCTGCAATTTGCAAATGATCAATTAATCATGGCTCAAGGTTATGAGGACACAGAACCTCTTATATGAGAAGGAATACATTGAGTTTAAAAATAAATGTGTAATGCAAAATGTATGACCATAGGAGATTCTAATGAAGATTTGATCCTGGAGGAAGGATTGGGGATAATTACACACCAAGAGGAATACAAACATCTAGGAGTATGGATTACACAAGTGAAAAACAAGAAAAAGAAATAATAAATAAAATGAACTAAGGAAAGTTGGCAATATATACCATTAATCTATTTTATCAGATAGACAGATATCAAAACAACGAGCTAAAACAAACAAAGCTGTTTCTATATAAAGAGTAGTTTGGAGTGTAGTATATATCTTGAAAATCTTCGTGTCCAATTCTTTGGAAATGCTACTCTTAAATACCAAGTTTGGTATTTTTGGGACTTTTTGTTTTTGAGTTATACTGCCCAAAGACACACACAGACATATATACACGGACCATTTCTAAAATGACTTTTTGTGAATTCAGGGGACCTCAAAAGTTGTATTTCCGTTAAAATCTCGGTATAGAATGTTCGATGGAATACAATATCTTTTTACGTACTATGTGCATGTACATACGTGATAGAGAACATAAAATTTAAGTCGTGTGGAATATTCTGAGGTCCGCATGAATTGCAACCCATGAAAATATTAATGCCCACTGCCTTAAATATTATTTAGACAGTTTTGATGAAATTTTCTATTAGGGATACTATTATCGACCATGCAAATTTTAAAGACTATAGCTTCAAAACTGTTGAAAACACTCATCGGCTCTGGATACCATTAAACATCCATATTTGTCTACGTGACCCTTTTCTCGTAATAGGATCGCTCTCAATTTGTTTCTTAATTGCTGGAATAATTACAGGAAGAAATTAACTTGTTGCAAAGGAGACGTCTACCAACGGTTAGAAACATTAGATATGGAAAGCCCATAATTCTAAGTGCGAGCTGACATGTTCCGGTTAGATAGAGACAGATTTATATAGAGCTGACACATTTCCTTCTTTCAAAACGTGTTATGCTAGCGACAACTTATTATACCTAAATTGTAGAGGAATGTTGTGGAAATTATTTACCTCTATAACAAATGTTGAAAATGTCCTCCATCCTCCATAAGGCACAACTCAACACGTCGTTCCATGTTACTGGCCACACGTTGGAGGACACTGTTGTCAATAGCTTGAATCTCCTTTGTGATGTTGTGCTTCAGATCGTCCAATGTCTACCCTGTCTTTTAAGTAACCCCACAGAATAATCTACATAATCACCCCATAGAAAGAAGTCCGGCGATGTCAAATCCGGAGATCTTGGTGGCCACAGGTTCCTGGAAATTATCCGGTCGTCAAAGAAACTTTCATTTGATGTATGGCATGTAGCGCCATCTTGCTGAAAATATCCTTGACTCAGCTCTACATCGTACTGCATGACTACAAGACTACAAGAACAAAATGTCGAAACAGCTGCCAACAACAATTACGAATAAAACAAACTTCTGCGCATCTAGTGACAAGGAATCGAAACTCCAGAACATTCTGCTTAATTTGGTGCTAAAATTGGGTCATTGAATGAATTTCCAACGGAATAATTAATGAAAAAAATGTGTCAGTTCTATATAAATCACTCTGTAGATTACTTGCCTGTTACTCAGCACAGTTGCACTGAGAAAATACAATTTCAGGATGAAAATTTATTTGGTAAAACGACCGCTTCTTCTTAGGAGCAGGGCCTGATGCGACGTTGATTCGGCAGAAATGAAATCACAGACAAAAGAAATGTTAAAAGAAACAAAACTAGCCGTGAAAAAGAACAGCTGTTTTTTGTTGGTAGACAGGAGCGTTATCGTGAAGAGGCCGTAGAGATGTGTGGTTTTAGATTACACTGTGACTGAGTGAGCCCATGGAATTAAGTTGTGTCATGTTTTCTCCACAAGTGTTTAAATTCTTCTGCCACGGGGAGCAAGACAAGCGTTGTTAATTTTATCTTGCGGGTTTTAGAGACACAACGGGAAATATAAATACTGTCTTCTGTACCTCGTAAGGCATCGCCTACTTTCCTTAAGCAATCCGCCGGCCACAAAGCGCTCAGGAAAGGAAATCGTGTTGCTGAACAAACGCAATTACATATATTGTTTTAATTCTGCATATTTTAATAAAGCTATTTTATAATCTAACTACGGGTGTTTTAGAATATACCATTGCATCTTAAACTACGCTTAGTTTAAAACGTTCAAATATTGTCTCAAATTTTTTGTGAAATACATAAAACATGTTCTCATTTCCTTTTGCATATATAGAGCATGTTCATCACTTTTATTAAAATGCATTTTAGTTTTTGCAATCTCTGCATTACAAACAATCGGTATGACCATGCTTGATCATATGTCGCTTTTGTCGCCCTCCGTGGTGTAATGGTTACCATGCTAACTTCATGTACCCAAGGTCGTGGGTTCAAACCCGGCGGAGGACGATGGATTTTTTCGGGGGTAAAAATCCTTAGCATGGCTTCCTTCGGAAGGGAAGTAAAGCCGTTGGTCCCGTGTCGTAGATTTACTGCATATAAAAGAACCTCAAGGCTGATAGAGAGGCCTCTGAGCAAAATTAAGCGGTCCATTGGACGAAATATGAAATGGGACGCTGAGAACCACAGCAGTTAAAGAGCGTCCGTAAATAACACGCCATTTACATTCTTGATCGGATGTTAATAGAATGCATACCTTAAAACACTAAAAAAGTAACGTTATTAAAATTAATTTAGATTTTATTCTAATTTCGTCTTAATCTAGACAATTCACAATCTTCTGCAAAAACATATTTTTACTTTCTCTAGCCCCATATATATATATAAATATATATATAAATTCGATACCGCGATTTCAGTGGAAATATATGTTTTGGAGTCCCCTGAGTCCGTAAAAGCATTTAAAAAAATGCGTGTGTGTGTCTGTCTGTCTGTGTGTGTGTCCGTGGACTGCATAGCCCCAAAACTAAAAGACCGTTAAATACCAAACTTGGTATTTAGGTTCAGCATCTTCCAAGGATGCGACACGAAGATTTTCAAAAAAATCCCCCCACCACAAACTACCCTTTACATGGAAAATTTTTCGAAAATTTTGATTTTCTTAAAAATGGCTCTAACGATTTGGATTAAAATCCCGTATATTAAAGCTATTTATGTCCGAAATAAAATGTATATCTCGAATTTTTTGAGAATAGCCTCTGAAGACCTCTTTATTCTGGATGAATTTTGCTTAACTGCTAAACCGTAAAAGATAGAAAAAACCGTACTACATAAAAAAATGTACCTTATGACGAAACACACAATTCTTGTCCTTTACGTTTTTGTTGTGGAGGTAACCGTTTTCGAGATATTCCTTGTTATTGGTTTCAATTGTGAAGTACTTAAACTTTTCTCACACAGGAAGTGTCTGTTTTTCTTTTGTTCTACTCCTGGCCAAGCAAAGAAGTGATTTGCAATGACAATCGCATAGCGATAGCTTTTCAAACATTTGACAATCACTTTAGCATAGTGCATTTCCTTATTCCCCTCTCCTTATCAGGAACTAAGTAATAACATTCTGCTAACATTTATGTTGATTAGCATTGTGTACAAAGAAGAAGAATGTTTTGTATGAGTTTTGTAGAGCAGCTAGAGAAAGTCGTGTGAGTGTAACACATCAGATTTTTATTCCTTCTTTTGAGTTAGCATTGTTAATATACGATGAAATAATTTTCCTCTGGCCAAAACTTTGTCTTATACCGGACGAGTTTTTAGGCCACCGAAGAACGGGTAATTCCTGACTGAAAATGCAGCATAAAAGTCATATCAGTTTGTCTCCAGAAATGCATAGTTTGCACGGTAGATGGCACTGACCACATTCTCTGATAACTTATGTGCGCATTTTGTGTGTTGCAGATAGTATGATTTAAGGAACGTAGAAGCACAATCTGGGATTCATTCCAGGAATAAGTCTAGGTGATGTTCTGGAAACTGTCGGTCGACACAGTGCGGATGTACAGTTCAGTTTGAGACTAAGGCTCTTTCCTGGGTCTTTCCTATTGTTTACGGAGACAATATGGCTATGTGACAGGTGAACGACAGGTTTCGAGATTCCGTCGGGGCTAGGCTACGTTAGGTTAGATTATGTAAATGAGCTGAATCGAAATAAGGGGTAAAAATGCACTTTCTGAAAATCGGTTCTGCTTTTCAATGCGAAATAGACAATCTTCCGTTCGTTCTGTCAGGTTGTGTATGGGCAGCCATAATGGTCAATCGACCAATGGCAGAGTCAAATTTAAAACTGAGCTAGAATGTGCAATATCGCACCCAGGCAGACAACACTGCCCATATTATGCAACATTTGGAGTCATTTGCTTGAGCATGAATCCTTGAGGCAGGCGATCGTGCGGGGCGACCAGATGTGGATATTGAGAAGAACCCTGGTATAGTAATTGACGTGCTAACATGGTGTAAGCCAAAGGAACATTTTCTGTATCCTACATGACAGATGCTACAATCTCCAACGTGTGCAGGGATTTCAATGTAGGATTTTCTTCCGCGGGGAAGCTTCTGTCGCTGATTTGCGCAAGAGACTAGCATCAATTTGGGATTTCTGACTTCAGCCATCTTCACCATGAAGTGACCTTTAGTAAAGTTGACATAATTAACCTGTATAGTGGTCATCTGTGGCCTATAGAAATTCCTTGCGGCGTCATATCAGTAACGATTCGACATCAACGTTTGGGCAGAGATTACTTATTGGAGAACATCTACTTGGACCAGTTCTTCTTTCACAACCACTGAACGGGGAAACCTATCTGGACTTCCTGCAAAACACTTTGCCTCCATTGTTGGAAAATGTGCTAGGCAATATGACTGCGGCATGATGAAGCGCTAGCCCACTTCCGCATTAATGTTTGCCGAAACTTTAACATTTTCCCCAGACGTTGGATAGGACGTGGAGGCCTTGTTGCATGGTCTGCTTGATCACTGGGGTTAAACTGCTAGGAATTTTACGTGTGGGGGCATCTAAAAAGCAATTCATACGCTTCAATAGCATGTTCGAATAAGCTGTGACGATATTTGAACACTGCCGAGAAAACTCGAGCGGGTGAGGTATGCATTGAATTCCATGGAGGCCACTTTGAATAGATGGGGCTCAGGCCAAATCGTTTGATGTCATTCTTCAGGGCCATCAATCGTGGAAACTGTGCATTTCGGACACAAGGTGATATAAACTTTTATGCTTCATTTCCAGTCAGGAGTCACACCCTTAAGTTTGTCGGTGGACTTCAAATTCAACCTGTATTAATGTGTTTGATGGTTGAATATGTGTGATATGCTAACATTAGAATCATTGCAATTTTAATAGTTACATCGGCTTTTAATGTTAGCTGTTTAGATCTCTATTGTATAAGCTTTTATCCTTTGTTTATCACTGTAATCTAGAACAAAATTGTGTAAACTAGATGAACAAATAAAGATTTCAGGTTAATTTTAATCTCTTGATGTTCATCTGATAATAATGGTAATTATTAAACAAAGGGCTTGGAAACGATTAATCATGCATTATTACTGCATACAGTTCCTAAGTTTGCTCAAAAGCTGACATGCTTAAATACTTTGAAAATATGTCAATCTTATCTCTGTAATAGGAAACAGATTATGATAAATGGCTCTCGCTCTGGAGAAACACGTATAAACCCCAAGATTCAATTTTGGGTCTGTTACTTTTTTTAATAGCAATTGATGATCTATCAACATTTGTTAATGAATTATCAATCATGTATGCAGATGATACAAGGAGGCTTAACAGGAGTAATTCTAGCTAATTCAGCCATTGATATTATTCTCCATGATACTTATTATGTAGTCGCCCATTTCCATTAAAATTTTATTAACCATAATTTATTTCCCAATTATCCTTACAAGAATTTATTATATCAATATAAATTATTCCATAAATTTATACGAAAATTTAGAAAATAGATTAATACTAAACCTATTACCTATTACCTAATAATTTTGTAATGAAAGAAAATAATATGTATATGGTGCAGACACTTTGAGTAGTTTCACAGTGGCTTATCAGTTATCACAACGGTTTTGTATTAAATAATCTAAAGACTAAAACCTTGACAAAGTGTTTGAATAATACTATTAATAAATAACATCAAATTAATGAATATACACTTTTAGCTGTAAGACTGTCAAGAGTGGTGTATTTATTAAGTTACAATGTTCTTCTTGTGTATCTAAGAAGTGCCTATATTGCATTTTTCCAGTCGGTACTTCGTTATTCTTTGACATTTTGGGATGACTCTAGTTACATAACACATGTTTTAATTTTACAAAACAAAAAATCTGATGTGTTCCATTCAAATGACTTTCTCTACATCTCTGCAAAAAATATTGTTAAAAAAAGCTTATGCTTCTATTTACTTCATTTTAACCGAGAAAAAATAGCACAATTAGTCCTGTTACTTGCTTCCTTGTAAGTAGAAAGGAAATAAGTGAGTACTATAGGCTAAACAGATAACCATAAGCTGGTTGCTATGTGACTGAAGTTCCTTTGTTTGTATGTACAGGAATTTGTATGAGAAAAGTATAATTTTTTCAAAGCTGAAACCAAGAATAAGGAATATGTCAAAAATGAACAACTCCACCGAAAAAATACACATGACATAAAGTGTGTGTTTTAATGTGCTCTATATTTTTTGTGTTAAGTTTTTGTCTATCTCTTGCGGTTTAGCAGTTATGCAAAATTTCGTGAAATTCATCCAGAATAAAGTAATCTTCAGAGGCTATTCCCAGAAAATTCAAGATATATATTTTATTTGACATTTTAATCAAAATCGTTAGTCATTTTTCAGAAAATCAAAATTTGCGGAAAAAGTTCCATGTAAAGGGTAGTTTGGTGTCTAACGGTCTTTTCGTTTTTGAAATATACTGTCCACAGACACAGAGACACACGCATACACACGGACCTTTTTGGATTCAGGGGGACCCAAATCATGTATTTCCGGTGAAATCTCGGTATCGAAATTTTGGGTGTATTACAATACCTTCTCTATACACAATGTACATATTACGTGTACAGAAAGTAAAAAAAAAAGGGGCTGTAAGAATTTTGTTAAATAAATCTGAGCGTGAGCATTGCAAGCCTTTTCCTTTGGCAGAGGAAAGACAGTTTTAAAAAAAGTTGGTGATAAGCATACACATAATACAAGAAGTAATTGAATTTGGATATTCCTAATTTCAGATTAAATAAGACACCGTCAATTTATCGAATAATAGGTCTAGAGCTATGTAATACAATACCTCTAAATATTGCAGGTTACTACTTCCTATTATTGAAAAAGGTTCTATAATTGGTTAGTTTTAAATCTTTTCTACGTTATTGATGATTATGTATATATGACAAATATTTCTGTTTAATTATGTATTTTCTTTTACGTGACGATGCCATTGTCCATATGATTTAAGGCTTAATAAAAATTACAGTTAAAATTACAATTCGCACTTATGCTAGAGGATTATACACTATTTACAAATATGATAAAAGTGATGAAGCAAACAATTTACGAGATTTTAATAAACACTAACTGAAATGTATTTACTTCCCTTAATCTAGTTGAGCAGTATCTCATATGTAACCATCCTATTCAAAGGTATTTGAAAGCGTAAGGTGGCACAATTCTATCCAACTTTCCAGTAATACCCTCATTGACGACAGGCAGGTGTGGACGTCAAACGGGATTCCTAACACCGCATATATTACAATATACATTCTTTAATTTGTATCTCTTACGCAGATAATATAAAGTTAGGTATTCTTTTGGAGAAACGTATACATTCCCTTATTGAAAATTGACCAAGAATAAAGTAGTCTTCAGAGGCTATTCTCAGAAAATTCAAAATATACATTTTATTTGTGAGGTAAATATTTTTCATATACGATATTTTAATCAAAATCGTTAGAGCCATTTTTTAGAAAATCAAAATTTTCGAAAAAAAGTTCCATGTAAAGGGTAGTTTGGGGTGGGGCGATTTTTCTCAAAATCTTCGTGTCGCATCCCTGGAAGATATTAAACTTATATACCAAGTTTGGTATTGTACCGACTTTTCGTTTTTGAGTTATCGTGTTCACAGACACACGGACACAGGGACACTCGGACACACACACGGACCTTTTTCTGAAAATACCTTTTTTGGATACAGGAGACCCTAAAACATATATTTCCGGTGAAATCTCGGTATCGAATTTTGGGTGGAGTGCAATACCTTCTCTATACACTATGTACATAGTGCGTATAAAGAAAGTAAAAATTAGATGTAAATGGATAATTAGTTTTCGGAAAATGTGGTAAGCTCAAGGTTCATTTCACGAGGACAGTACGTTCATAAATTCTAAAGTGACACGAGGAAAGCATGTGGACCAAGGTGTGAAGATTATAGAGGAAACAGGACTATGGGAAATTAGTCAAATATTTCAAGTGCTAATTTGAAGTTTTAGTTCGTTTAAAATGGGTTTGATATTTGGTAAGCTAGAACAAAGTCTATGTAGGATTGTGATGTATCCGGGAATAAGGTATATAGAAGAGCGTGTATTACGAAAATGTGTGTTACAAAGTACAAATTGTTTATTGGGTAGCACTTAAGTACAGCGTACAGATCATCAGCGGTGATCGTTGATGGAGTCACAGTAGAGCAGTTTAGCGGGTCACGGTAACTTAAAGTTGTTACATTACTATGAAAACAATTTAATGATTTAATATGAGGCATAAGCTATGTGCTTATATTCGGGAATAGTTAAGTTTTCATCGTAAAAGAATTAGCAACGTGCAACTGCTATGGGCGACTTTGTCCTGAATATCATCTTAAATAGTAAATGACAAAGTAACGTCGGCGTTATTGTTTGGATCCGTTGGTTCGGTTAGGGTGGAACGTAGTGACAATTCCCTACCTTTTGATATCTTCGCTGCTCCGGTTTCAGCTCAGGTGGTTCCTCTTCATCAGCGAACATGCATTACTCGGTACAGTGCGTGGTACAGAAGGAAATACAAGAGGTAGTGAAGAAAAATAACACAAATCACTGGTTCTGAAATATTATTGAAGAAAATTATGTATAGTATAATATTACACGGTATAAACCCTAACCGTTGACAACCAAGTGACTCCTGCAAACATGAGGGTGATGAGTACAAAGCAAAACCGCGGTGAGCAATTTGGCGCGATTTTGTTTCAGCGACCGACATAGTGTCGCCCATGGAATCTGGCGAAGAACTGCCCAAAACGGTTGTGATTTTAAACCTAACCTCCTTTCTGTATAAACTGCGATCCTTCTTGCTATTGGTTGCATGTACTTGTGCCTCTATTCCCTAAAGTCACTCAACGTTATACAAAAGACAGGGCAATAACATTTTAGAATGTTTCCTTTTGAAAGCTCAGCTCACAATACATCAAGGCTAACGGAAAACTGAACATTTACAGTTAAAACCGTGTTTCAAATCTTGTCGCCTTAGCGTGTAAAATACTAACAAAATACAAATATTCACAAGTAAAATAATGGTTAAAGCAAAACTTATTACCCCTTACTATGATTAACAATACATTACTACGAGTAGCCTCCATTAAATACTCTCAGTAAACTTGTATTATCCTTTCCCCACACACCCAAGCATACCCTAAAAGAAAGATGTCACAGCTATCCATTTGACCAGCCTTAACAATTACACACCGAAATGAGTGCTTTAAATTTTGGATATTTTTGGCAAAGAAGTTTTTAGTGGGCGTAAAATTCAGGAAGTAAAATATACAGAAATTTAAAATTGCTGTTGTATATTTCTCCCCTCGAAACTGACAATTTGAGTACTAAGTTCTTGCAGACCGCAGACTATTGACAACTATTCGAAAGCGTGTAGTTATTACCTTCGTAGATTCATTAGCTCAGAACAAATTTCACGTTCCAGGTATAAAATGCGCTCAACAAATTAAATGTCGACAAGGTTGTCTATGCTTAAAGTTTTCCTTGATTCAGAGTAGTATTTCTTTCACCACTTCTCTAGCAAATGCATGCTTCGTTACGGTTTTTACTTTCTCTAGCCCCATATGTACAGTGTACATAGGGATAGAGAAGTATTGTATTCCACCCAAAAATTCGATACCGAGATTTCACCGGAAATACACGTTTTAGGACCCCCTGTATCCAAAAAAAGCATTTTCAGAAAAAGGTCCGTGTGTGTCCGTGTGAACACGATAACTCAAAAACGAAAAGTAGCTAAAATACCAGTTTAGTATCTTCCAGGGATGCGACAAGAAGATTTGGAGAAAAGTCCCCCCACCCCAAACTACCATTTACATGGAACTTTTTTCGAAAATTTGGATTCTCTTAAAAATGGTTCTAACGATTTTGATTAAAATATCATATATTAAACATATTTGCCTAACAAATAAAATGTATATCTTGAATTTTCTGAGAATAGCTTCTGAAGACCTGTTTATTCCGGATGAATTTTGCTTAATTTGGCATAACTAGTAAACCGTACGAGATAGACAAAAACTTACTGTACAAAAAAGTTAGGTCTTGTTAAAATACACAAGTCATGTCATTTACATTTTTCTCGTGGAGCTTACCGTTTTCGAGGTATTCATTGTTATTAGTCTCAGTTGTGAAGTACTTACATTTTTCTACTCCTGGCCAAGAAAAGAAGCGATTTGTGATGACAATCGCATAACGACAGTTTTTAAAACATTTGAACTATTGGTTTAGCCAAGTGTATTCCCTTATTTTCTTCCTAATTATACGGAACTAAATAATAAGAACATTGTGCTAAAGTGTACCACGATTAGCAAGGTGCAGAAGGAAGAATCTTATGTATGAATTGGTAAAATATAACATATCCGGGCTTTTAGGCCGTATTCGAATATTAAAATTATTAAAATAATTAAAACTTGACGTTTCGTCCCCAGCTGTGGAGGACATCTTCAGAATGAGAGTAGGCAGGAATGGATAGCGACTACAGATTAAGGAGCAGTGGACGGCAATATATACGGTTTGAGTACTGGGAGGGGTGTAATTGGACTGCTGTGTTCTGATTGGCTGTTGTGCTGGCCTGTGCGAAGACGCTGTAAGGCAGGAATCCAGGTCTGGTTTAGCTTAAATCCGTCTTCTCTATTGAAATTATTGGGATGTTTGTATATTTCTAGGATTCTCTGACCATTCTGGGGCAGTAATGTTTGGTGGTTGTGAGAACTTCTGTTTTGTCAAATAACATGCCATGTTTGTCTAGGACGAGGGCATGATCTGCAACGGCAGATTTGTCTGTATGGCCGAGGCGACAGCATCTTTTATGTTCGGCTATGCGGTTTTTATGCTACGTTTCGTTGTGCCTATGTAAGATTGGCCGCATGTACAAGGTATTTTGTAAACCCCGGCGGTAGAGAGCGGGTCTAGTGGGTCTTTGGCAGATTTGTGAATTTGTTTTAATTTCGTGTTGGAAGATATATTGTTTTAATTTTCTGTTTATTTAATAGTTTGCCTATTCTGTCAGTGACGCCTTTCATGTATGGCAGAAAGACATTAGCTCTCTTTGAATTTGATTTCGGGTTTTCCTTTTGAGATTTGTTAGGATGAATGGCTCGTGTAAATTCTTTTTTAGAATAGCCATTAAGGGCGAACACTTGTTCTAGTGTTTAAGTACCTTATCTAAATACTGCGGCTCACGTTCCACCAAGGTCTTAATCACACCTCGTTTCTGTTGTGGATGATGGTTGGAGTCCTATTGATCGCAACTAACCGGTTGTTTGTACACAGAGTGGCCGAGTCTGCCGTTTGCTTCCTTTGTAACCAAAACGTCTACAAATGGGAGTTTGTTGTCGTGTTCCGTCTCAATTGTAAATTGGATTTTTGGATTTATATGGTTTAAATGCAGCAAAAAAGACTGGAGTTCAGCATTCCCATGGCAAAAACATCGTCGATATATCGATACCAGCAAGTCGGCTTTTTCTTAGCAGTTTCTAGAGTTGTATTTTCAAAATGTTCCATAAAATAATTAGCTACTACAGGCCCTAGCGGATTTCCCAGAGATACTCCGTCAAGCTGTTCGAAACATTCTGTGTTCCACTGGAAGTGGGTGCTCGTGAGGCACTGTCTGAACAGTTCCACTATATCTTTCGAGATCTTTAATGTAATTTAAAACTTCAGGAATGGGCACCACTGTAAACAAAGAAGTGACATCGAACTGACTAGAATGTCAGTTCGTTCATAGTTGAGTGGTTTGAGTTTGTTTACAAAATCCATGGAATTCTTAATGTAGCTGCTTGTATTACCAATATAAGGCTTTAACTGCGAAACGAGGTATTTGGAAACAAAATACGTAGGAGACTGAATAGCGCTGACAATTGGTCTTAATGGAACATTATCTCTGTGAATTTTGGGCAGTCCGTATAACCTGGGTGACCTTGCCTCTGAAAGTACAAGATGGCTTTTCTTTTCAGCCGGGATGGACGGAGAATCTTTTATTAGCTTCTTGATAGTCTTTAGGACTCTGGCAGTAGGATCACGTGGTAGTTTTCTGTAAACAGTAGGATCCAGAATGTCACTGATCTTACGTTGGTAGTCATTTGTGTTAATAACAACAGTAGCGGGTCCTTTGTCAGCCGGTAAAATGAGAATGTTGTTATCTGTGTTGAGGTTTTATAAAGCTTGCCGTTCTTTCATTGAAATATTTGTTTTAGGAGTGCGCGCTTTGCATAAGATCCTATTGCCTGGGAAAGACCTGCTTCTACATTAGCTATTATCTCTTCGGTACGAATTTTGATAGGCGTAACGCCTTTAGAGAGGATGTTGGCTTCATCAGGAGAGAGTTGGCGATCGGATAAATTTATAACGGTCTTATTGCTGTCGACTTTAGTCTCAGGTCTAGACTGATCTAAACGTTGAAATCGTTTAATTATTTTAATAATTTTAATATTGGACTACGGCCTACAAGCACGGACATGTTATATTTTACCAATAATAACACCGGCCGTGAAAGCCTACGAGCATACTTATGTATGAAGTTTGTAGAACAGCTAGAGAAAGTCATGTGAGTGTAACACATCAGATTTTTTACATAATTGTTCTATTAGCATTCTTGTGGTAATTTAAATGTATTGAACAAGAGTGTTTATAGCCTTTTTTAAAATATACTGGGTATTATACTGTCTTCTTCCTCCACTTCAGGGATAGGCTATATTCCCATCTGATTCTAGGAGTCCTATTGAGCGCCGTCCTTTTGGTTTATATTTTAGTGACCGTTTTGTTATTTGTTGTCATGCATTCTCCTTATCTGTTAGAGGCATTGGTACTTGATATCATTTATCTTATCCTCTCATTTATATATGTTTAACTCTTCCCGTATATGTTTATTTGGTATGTGATCTTATAATGTGTAACCTGATATTCGTCTAAAAATAGCAACTCGGCTGTTTCTAATCTTCTCCTGTTTGCTCTAATTAAAGTCCACTTTTCGCTGCCATATAAGAGTGTAGGGATGGCCAGTACCTTATAAAATGTCATTATTGTTTCTTTTCTTGTTTTATTTCTTAATGTTCTTCGTATAGCTCCACACATATGCCGGAATTTATTTAATTTTTGTTGTATATCATTTTCTTGATCATAGAATATCCAATATCCCAAGTGGTTAAAGGTGTTTAATTGTTCTATTATTTCTCCGTCTATTACTATTTTTGATCTTATGGGGAACTTTCCTTTAAAAACCTTAGTTTTTAATTTATTTATAGATATTTCTATATTATAGCTCTTTAGTATCTGTTACGATTTGTACACTGTTCTTTGGAGTTCATCTTCTGTAGTGCCAAAAATGACTTGGTCGTCAGCAAATAAAATTGTGTTCACAAATATGTCTTTGCCTTTCCTCTGTAGCTCTATATATATTAAACAAAGTGGGAGACAATGGGCATCCTTGTCGTACTCCAGGATTAGTTATTACTTATTTTCCTTTGGGTTTAACACGTATTTTTGTATTGTTGTATAGGTCTTCTATTGTATTTATCAAATGATCGTTTTTTAGATATCCCTTGTTTTTGGTTTCAGCTTTGAAAAACTTATATTTTTGTCATACAGGAATTTTTCAACTCGTTTCCATATAAACAAAGGAACCTCAGTCACATAACAACCAGCTTTTGACTATCACTTTAACCTATGATACTCCCTAATTTCGCTTCTACTTACAAGGAAGCAAGTAATACGACTATTTCTGTTAATTGTTTCTGGATTAGTATGAAACAAATAGAAGCATAGGCTTTTTAACAATAATTTGTTGCACAGATATAGAGAAAGTCATGTGAATGGAACACATCAGATTTTTTGTCTATGTTTATCATTCATCATAATAGCTATTCCTGAAGTTGCTCTTTTTTCCATTGGTACTCCACTGTTGAATAAAATATAATCTTCCAGGTCCCTGCTTGCTTTGAATTTTTTTTTAATTTCGGATAAAATGGCCATGTCAATTTTATGCTGTTTGATTTCTAGTTGCACTTCTTTATCTTTACTAGGCAGTCCCCTTACTTTCCAAGATGCAATTCTTAGTTGTTCTATTATTCTTTTATCTTTGTCGTTTTTCATTTTATTTGCAGTCCGGCAATGCCTTTCAGCTGTATGAGATTGAAAGTCTCCCTTAGTCGAAAAACCACTCCGTCTCCAAACCTACGGGGTATATATGTCAGTTTTTTTTTTTTTTGGATTGAACTCTCTCTGCCCAGCTGGTTTTGGACTGCCCCGAGTATTTGATTTCCTCGGTACTACCCATTTCTGAGAGATATTCCCCTATTCGTCACCTGGGGAGGCACCCAATGGGTGACAGCAACCCCTCATGGGGTTATTATATTGCTCTTGTAGTTATTATTATTATTAGTAGTAGTAGTATTGTTATTATTATTATCATTATAAAAATCTTGATTGTAAAGTCATCTCAAATAGTTATTCGACTTCTAATAAATCAATGTATCTACTTCATTTCCGAAATAGTTAGACGGTTATAGGAAAGTCTCCTTTTCTTTACCGGGGACAAAATTCACTTTTTATAATGCGAATATATAATGAGTAGCTATTTTGTAACATATAATGCTTACAATTTGATATTCGTAATATTGTAACTCAGTAGAAATGAATCATATTATTGTCACATGTTTTCAAGCCTGTTCCACATTCGAATATCAAACACTAGAATACCGGTCACACATGTGCCGTCTAGTGACGTTTTCTTTAACCTGGAAGACTGAAATCTGACATTGAACCAACTACCTAAATACAAACATTGATATATTGTGACATGAGAAAAAATATCAACAGAACACTTTTAGGTCAAAGTTTGAACTTTGGAAATAATAGAATGAAAACAGTTTTTGAGATATGCATAGGAATGTATAATTTAAATGAACGTTTCTTGCTATATTTTCATTTATTTTTAGGACCGTAAAAAACATGCCCACTACATATACTTAAGCCTGAAAATTGGGCAAGCGCGCGCATGGACTGACGTGGGCGTGGTGGGATCGCAACGACAATAATGATTATTCTATTTTCTCTGATGTTCGGCAATATTGCCATTTAAATTTGGCTCCACTATATACAAAGAGGCTTTATAAGAGGCTTTGTAAACCAGATATATTGTCTTCAGGGACTTACACATAATTGCAATGAATCATGCGTGTCTATTAATAAGTTGCGACTGTCAATTTACATCTCCAGATAATTAATAGTTCAAATGCGCCAGGTGGAAAAAAATACATAGAATACATATTATTTTATTATTATTTTACTATGAAAGAAATAATTGTATAATTTTGCAAAACTTGTCAAATTTCGCAGATGCATTTTCTTAACGAAATCGTTCACCTCTTCTTACTTCCGCCCCCTTTTTGCTTTCAATCCATTTATTTTGTTTTCTTCTAATCATTTAAAATGCCTTTTTTGTTTTTTTAGAATGTTATTCATTTGTTATATCAATCATTTTAAAATATATTTGCAAAAACTCCTTTGTAATTATTTCTTTCTTCTAGCATAAAACAACCCTTAACTTATCAGTTTTCACACATTATGATCTACCTTAAACATTCACTGATTGCGGTAGTAAACACGAGTGCAGCTGTTTCGTAAAGGAAAAGCATCCCGCCCACAATCAATGGCTGTACAAATCATGTTCACGCTCCACAAAAGGGAAATAGTTATTCTTTGTTCTTGAAGACAATTGGCAACCCTACTTTAACGGAAGAACACAAATCATGTTCACGCTCCACAAAAGGGAAATAGTTATTCTTTGTTCTTGAAGACAATTGGCAACCCTACTTTAACGGAAATAACACAAATCATGTTCACGCTCCACAAAAGGGAAATAGTTATTCTTTGTTCTTGAAGACAATTGGCAACCCTACATCAACGGAAGTAACACAAATCATGTTCACGCTCCACAAAAGGGAAATAGTTATTCTTTGTTCTTGAAGACAACTGGCAACCCTACTTTAATGGAAGTAGCACAAATCATGTTCACGCTCCACAAAAGGGAAATAGTTATTCTTTGTTCTTGAAGACAACTGGCAACCCTACTTTAATGGAAGTAGCACAAATCATGTTCACGCTCCACAAAAGGGAAATAGTTATTCTTTGTTCTTGAAGACAACTGGCAACCCTACTTTAACGGAAGTGACACAAATCATGTTCACTCTCCACAATAGGGAAATAGTTATTCTTTGTTCTTGAAGACAACTGGCAACCCTACTTTAACGGAAGTGACACAAATCATGTTCACACTCCACAATAGGGAAATAGTTATTCTTTGTCCTTGAAGACAATTGGCAACCCTACTTTAACGGAAGTGACACAAATCATGTTCACGCTCCACAAAAGGGAAATAGTTATTCTTTGTTCTTGAAGACAATTGGCAACCCTACTTTAACGGAAGAACACAGATCATGTTCACGCTCCACAATAGGGAAATAGTTATTCTTTGTTCTTGAAGACAATTGGCAACCCTACTTTAACGGAAGTGACACAAATCATGTTCACTCTCCACAATAGGGAAATAGTTATTGTTTGTTCTTGAAGACAATTGGCAACCCTACTTTAACGGAAGTAACACAAATCATGTTCACGCTCCACAATAGTGAAATAGTTATTCTTTGTTCTTGAAGACAATTGGCAACCCTACTTTAACGGAAGTAACACAAATCATGTTCACGCTCCACAATAGTGAAATAGTTATTCTTTGTTCTTGAAGACAATTGGCAACCCTACTTTAACGGAAGTAACACAAATCATGTTCACGCTCCACAATAGTGAAATAGTTATTCTTTGTTCTTGAAGACAATTGGCAACCCTACTTTAACGGAAGTAACACAAATCATGTTCACGCTCCACAATAGTGAAATAGTTATTCTTTGTTCTTGAAGACAATTGGCAACCCTACTTTAACGGAAGTAACACAAATCATGTTCACGCTCCACAATAGTGAAATAGTTATTCTTTGTTCTTGAAGACAATTGGCAACCCTACTTTAACGGAAGTAACACAGATCATGTTCACACTCCACAAAAGGGAAATAATTATTGTTTGTTCTTGAAGACAATTGGCAACCCTACTTTAACGGAAGTGACAATTTATGTTCACACTCCACAAAAGGGAAATAGTTATTCTTTGTTCTTGAAGACAACTGGCAACCCTACTTTAACGGAAGTTACACAAATCATGTTCACTCTCCACAATAGGGAAATAGTTATTCTTTGTTCTTGAAGACAATTGGCAACCCTACTTTAACGGAAGAACACAAATCATGTTCACTCTCCACAATAGGGAAATAGTTATTCTTTGTTCTTGAAGACAATTGGCAACCCTACTTTAACGGAAGTAACACAAATCATGTTCACTCTCCACAATAGGGAAATAGTTATTCTTTGTTCTTGAAGACAATTGGCAACCCTACTTTAACGGAAGTAGCACAAATTATGTTCACGCTCCACAATAGGGAAATAGTTATTCTTTGTTCTTGAAGACAATTGGCAACCCTACTTTAACGGAAGAACACAGATCATGTTCACTCTCCACAATAGGGAAATAGTTATTCTTTGTTCTTGAAGACAATTGGCAACCCTACTTTAACGGAAGTGACACATATCATGTTCACACTCCACAATAGGGAAATAGTTATTCTTTGTTCTTGAAGACAGTTGGCAACCCTACTTTAACGGAAGTGACACAAATCATGTACGGAAGTGACATCCGAGTATTGACTTCACGGAAGAAAAGGGACAGAGGAGTTCTAAAACGACTTTTGAAAATGAAATTTTGTTTCGGGCCAGTTTTGACTGGCCTTTTTCTTCAGTTATAAATCTGAAATTTATATAGCCGAGGTGGTCGTTTAAGGAAGAGTTAACACCGTCGTTATGGGAAAACGGATAAATACCACAAAAATAGATGTTTACTGAAATGACTACCGAGTGAATGCGGCTTTTAGGCAGCTGTGAGTGTACCTCGTTTTCCAGCCCTACCTTGAGCTAGAGGACCTATTAACTATTCTATGGAAACGGACATATTCAAACACCGTTCAGCTGGAACTCGCCGTCCGAGAGGATCTGCTTGCTGCCTTCCCTTCTTAGGGAAGCTGCTGAGGGTCGAGGTCAGCCGCTATGTATGTCCTTATTATCCTATGAGCACAGGGACGAAATGCGCCACCTCGGTGTCATTACTGTAGACTCGCCTCATCTATGCACCCAGAATGTCCTTCGTCGCGGCGGTTTCGCGCCGCTTGTGAAGGGAGATCCCACTTCCGCTATCTGGCGATTTGTTGTCTGCACCTTTGTAGGAGGCACCGCCGAAGCCGCCAGCTTGATGCCGCTACAAGGGACTCTTCTATAACCCACGCCAAGGGCACCAACATCGCAGGAACCTCCAGCCTGTAGTGCACTTGACGTGACACCGAATAATAGTGTCTATCACATTACTCAATGAATATGTCGTATAAATCATGGGTCGTAGACTCAAAACTTTGCTTGCTAATTCCACTTTCAGATTCTAACTCAGTGAGAATATTTTTCTCCGGCAATGTATGAAAACTGCTTGTCTTTCGATTATCTACATTCATGATTAGACCATTTATTATCCAATGTACAGATGGCACAAAAAGAAATCAGCACTTTTTTCTTGCGTACACCGCATTCCTTACCGTTTGTAGGGAACTTCATTACATCATTTCAAAATCTTCTCGGGATTCTAACCAGGTAAAAACTTGACTTGATACCAACGTTTCGAAGAAGTGCATCTTCCTCGTGATCAGTTCACCCTGAAGACGAGGAAGACACACTTCTTCGAAACATTGGTATCAAGCCAAGTTTTTACCTGGTTAGAAGCCCGAGAAGATTTTGAATTAATACGTCGCCAGGAAAGCTTCAGTTCTTATTTCATTACATCATGTTTTTATCTTATTGGCTGATACTGTCACCTTGCAGGTGAGTGTTCTATATCGAACCAATAGAGCATACCTATGCTGGGTTTGTCAACTCATTCGCTAATAGGAAGCGAGATTAGGTATTGTGTGTCCTTTCAAAATGGCGGAGAGCGATTTTTGTTGATCTTTCAAATGGTTAATCGGGACCACAGAGAAAATGCCTTATTCGAAATTTACATAAATATAAGCAGATTTTCGAGATATTTGGAGTTTGCAGAATTGTTTTATGTGCTTCTGGTAAAACATTTTTATTTTGGTATAATGCCTAAAGTTACGACGGCTTCTCACCCTAGTAAAGGAGCAAGAGTTTCAGACGGTTTAAATGGTTCTTCTCTGCTTGCATTTATAATCTCAGCACCGACTTCCCCCGTTGTTTTTCTTCTTTTCCCAGTTTTGAACCCGTCTGTAATCCATCTTCTCCGCGCTCCTAGAAATGTTTAATCTAATACTGCACAACATTACCGTGCGCCCTGCTTCCCACACGCTCACAATATGACCGCGGATCACCTCGCTTGTGTAAGGCATTGCTGACTATCACCAAGCAGAATAGAAAAAGTATGGAATAAACTGTTACTACAACAGGAAAGCTACAACTCCTGCTATCCCGGAAGGGCCAGCGGATATCAGAAGACATGCCCTATAAATGCCCCTACAGACAATCAGAAATTCGATGTCTATTACTATTTGTGCTCTGTGTACCTGCTCGTGAAATATTATTCTTTCGAGGTATTTTATCGAATGGTTAAATAATTGAGGTTGATTGTACACGAATGTAAGAAACAACAATACTTTTTCAGACTGAAATAATTTTTTTTAGCATTGAAAATTTTTCCAATGACAAGAAATATGATTGTAAACTGAGTGTAACAGACTCTTAGAAGCAGATTTGATTCTCTGTATTCTGTGTTGCTAATCTATGACCATATATGTATATATACCACTTGAGTGTTCTCATCCCGCGGATTGGTTACTAGGCAATCCTGCAGGTGCTGGCACCACATTCACCAACCTGCTGATTTGGGCAATGGGGGGCTTATTATTCACATGCTCTAGCAGCGAATGGTTAATAAGCTGCAAAGTCATGGCGGAGATCGGAAGTCAAATTACTCTGCAAAAGAGTTGCTTTTATCCATTCCTGTTCATGTTTCGAGAACGATCTAGAAAATCATGATTACTTTCTGAAAGCACTAGAAACTGGATATCCCTATAAATACGATGTTCCAGCCGTTAGTGCTCACTGTGGAACACTGTTTTCGGATAGATAGTATTTAGAAATGCTGTTAGTGTACGTGGAAGCCCAACAGAATACAATGAAGGCACGTCATCTATACCAACAGAGGTGTCCGCAGAGAACACTTCCTACAGATCCACACGCTTCTGGAATCAGGAACAGTACACAAGAACCACACCCACGAAGAGATTACCCTCTCTGTGATAAAACAACGACGGATTGCGTGACTTTGTCATTCATTAGTACGAGGAACATTCACAGGCATTTCAATATTAGCCAATCTTGCGCATGGAGAATGCTACATCATGCAACATTTCACACTTTTATCATCTTTAACTACACCAGCAAGTACCACAGCCGTTCCATGGGCGTTCCCTAGGTTGATCATACGTGAAACTGAACAAGATATACACTTTTTGGTAACTATGGTTTTTACAGACCAAGCAGGGTTCCACAGCACAGGCCATGTAAACGCTATTACAGGAGCACTGTAATCCTACACGGATGCGAGAGGCGACGTTACAAGTCCGACATCTGTGCTGGTATCATCCAATAGGTCCGCATTTTTATGACGGCCAGTTCACTGAGAATCGCTATGTCCGCTTGCTACAACACCAGCGTGAAGTGCCGTTTCAGAACAGACAATATGATGGCACGTTATCTCATTCGGCCCGCGTGTAACGGCTTATATCGATGCAACCTACCCTGAGCGAGGACCAATAGGTTGACCTGGACGCTCACCAGATCTAACCCCATTAGATTTCTTCTTCTGGGGTTATATAGTCTATCATGAGCGGCCATTCACCCCTCAAGAGCTCAGGGAAGCCATCATGAACGCCGTAACATCACATCGGCTATGTTGCACCGGGTTAGGCTGACAATGATGGTCAGACTGGAATCTTGCATCCGCTCATGGTGGCTAGTTCATACACCTAATATATAACCAGACGGCTAAATTGTAAAGGTTTCTCTATGTGACAGTCCGGTAAGGTGTGGTCGCTGTTAAATGCAATACATTCGGAACCACAGAGGTTCACAACGATCATTACATGGGCTTGCAATAGTTTGTATGTAGGTACTACATTTTGTACTTACTACGTACACACACACACACACACACACACACATACACACACACACACACACACACACAGGGTGTTTGAAAACGATACCAAACGGAGATGTGCACCTTGTTCACCATGCCGTTCGTGATACGTGAATATGATTTTCAGCTCTAAATTCGGCACATACAAAAACTGTCATAAAATCACCATGGATTAGGCAGTCGTACATAACCAAATGTCACGTGCCTGGCCCACTCCAAGAGAGGTGCCGATTGGTAGTGAAGGTCCCAATCGCGTGATATGCGCGGGACAGGTCACCTTAGTAATGGAAAACGTAGCATGTGTGTGTGAGGTATGACAACTGTTGTTCCTTCGCTGCCTAATCCCAAATGTGTGCGATTTTTAAGCACACATAAAACTTTAAATAGAAGAGTTTGAAAGTTGCGACATCCAGTGTAAGCTAATCGACTACTATCTTCGTTTGGTGTCGTTTTGAAACTGCATGTATATATATTTAGTGTTTAACGTCTGCTTTTACTACATATGGCGCCGTAGGCGATGACACTGGTGATACATGAATGAAGATGGAGCACCGCTGGAATGCGATGGCTGGGGAAACCGGAAAACCTGGAGTAAAACCTGCCCCTGCGGCATAAATCGCACATGCGGTCGCTTATGACTGACCCTGGGCCGCCTAGATGAGAGGCGAGTGGTCTAAACACTCGGCCGCGGCGCCCCCACTTTAAATAGTAAACTATTATTTAACAATGCCTTATGTTTGTAAGTTCACGTAATTAGATTAATTATGTGGCTTATAAGTCCTCCTACATTTAAGGAGGATAAGTATGTGGAGAAAATGAAGAATTAAATGATAGGCTTAAGTGACAAACCTTAAATACCTAAATTGTTACGTTTTGAAATATTAGAATTTTCTGTGTTTATATCATTTTTGTTTTAAATCTTTATATTTTATATTTTTGATTGATGTATAATTATTATAAGTTTTGACTATTTTGTCCAAATAATGCAATACTCTGTGCAATGTATCTTCGTCTTTAACTAAAATGAATGCACTACCTAGGAATAGTATCAAATGTAATTGTTCTAAACGCAGGTCTGTAAAATTTCCCAATAGTGTCACTATGCCGCCTGTCTATAGGTAACTCAAATTTACCCAGAGAGCGGAGGGAAAACCTGACATTGATCCCATTTGGACTGTTCTGCTTAACAACTCCGGAAGCAATGGTTGGGGGAAGAAACTACAGGAAGATTCAAAGCTAGATGATCCGTCCAATCCTGCTCAAAGAGGCTTCCCTTTGACGGAACCAGCGAGACCTCGATCCACCGGAGTCAACTCAGAGAAGGCTGCCATCTGGCAGCGCCAAGAACTTTCCAACCTGCAATTATCTCCGCCATCTCTCCGATACCGATCGACACTGCATAACCTCTAGATGAATCATGATATCTATAAAGGGAGGTGCGCAGCGTGTTTTCTTAATCCTCTCCAAAACAGTTTTTAAAAAAGTGCTTCCAAATTTTGTACACTGATGAATAAAAAAATTAGAGGAACATCATAAAAGAGGTACAATAAATATCAGTGTTTCTAGTACTAATACTAATTATTTTTCAATCGTTTAACAAAAAGTATTACTGTTGAATAATATACTAACATAGTTATGTATTAAGCTATGTGCAAGTAAAATTCCTAGTATTTGTAATTGCATTTTAAAAAAATTCTTATGTTACATCCACATAACTTTCTCTATCTATTCTGAAATGAACTATTCGTAAAAAGTTTATTCTTCTATCTACTTTAAGCTAAAGATATTTAATTAAGACTATTCCTAGAAAACTTAATATATGCAATTCATCGCCCTCCGTGGTGTAATGGTTACCATGCTAGCTTCATATACCCAAGGTCGGGGGTTCAAACCCGGCGGAGGACGATGGATTTTTTCGGATGTAAAAATTCTTAGCATGGCTTCCTTCGGAATGGAAGTAAAGCCGTTGGTCCCGTGTCGTAGATTTACGGCACGTAAAAGAACCTCAAGCCTGATAAGAGAGGCCTCTGAGCAAAATTAAGCGGTCTTTCACGCCCTGTATAGAATGGGACGCTGAGAACCACATCAGTTAAAGAGCGTCCATAAATAACACGCCATTTCATTTGTAATTCATTTGTCATGACAATATCTAAAAATATCTCAAATGTCCCATTCACCTAACTTTCTTTAGTTGTTCCAAATACAAGCTAATCTTACAAAAGGTTACTCTTTCGTCTAGATCATGCTAATAGAAACAAATACGAGGCACGTCCAGAAAGTAAGTTCCGTTTGGTGATAAAATTTAAATTGTGTACAGATACAGAATGATTATTGCACAAAATTCTACAGCTCTTAAACTACTTTTCCACATAATTGCCGAAATTTTGCAGGCTTTTGTCATAGCGTGGCACAAGTTTGTGTATACCTTCTTCATAGAAGTTTGCCGCCTGTGTCTTCAAAAAGTTGGAAACATTTTCTTTCAGCTTTTCGTCATTGTTGAAGTGTTGACCGCCAAGGAAAGATGTAAGAGCAGATGAAAGTTGCTAGGAGCGAGGTCAGGGCTGTACGGAGGATGGTCAAACACGTCCCAGCCAAATCCCTGTAGGAGGTTTTTCGTCACATTTGCAGTGTGTGGTCGTGCGTTGTCGTGAAGAAAAACAACACCTTTTGACAGCAATCCTCGGCGCTTATTCTGTATTGCGTGGTGCAATTTCCTAAGTGTCTCGCAATAAACATCTGCTTTGATTGTTTGACCACGCGGTAAGAAATCAATGAGTAAGATGTCTTTCTAGTCCCAGAACACTGTGCATATCATTTTTCGAGGTGTCAAGATTTGTTTCGGCTTAACCTTTGCTGGGGATGAAGTGTGCCTCCATTCCATTGATTGCCGCTTACTTTCAGGGGTGTCGTAAGATACCCAAGTCTCATTTCCTGTGACTATCTGTGTCAGAAATTCTTCGCGGTCTTCATCATAACGGCTTAAAAACTGAAGTGCACTACCCATCAGTTTTGTTTTGTGTTGCTCAGTAAGAATCTTTGGTACCCAACGTGAGCAAAGTTTACGAAATTTCAGTTTTTCGGTAACAATTTCATGAATTAGTGATCGTGAGCTTTGGGGAAATTCCATAGCGAGAGCACTAATTGTAAACTTGCTGTTTTCCTGGATCTTGTCATCAATCGCTTGAACCAGTTCTTCTGTAACCAAATATGGACGCCCACTTCGTTCTTCATCGTGCACTTCACTACGTCCTTCATTGAACTGTCGGACCCATCTTCTCACCATTGAATCACTCATCGCATTTTGTCCGTAAACTTCGCAAATTTGCCGATAAAATTCAATTGGTTTCACTTTCCTAGCATTCAGAAAACGAATCACAGATCTGATTTCACAAGCGGCGGAATTTTCAATCAACACCGATGTTGTAAACAAGCACAAAAAAGCGTATGTGGCTGACAGCGATCTCAAAATGGCGCACGTTTCTTCTCCTTGATACAGAGCGTCTACCGCGCATGTGCGGAACTGCGATCGCAGCGCTGCAGCGGAGATAAATTAAAACGGAACTTACTTTCTGGACGTACCTCGTATTAGGAGAATTGCTTCATTGTAAGAAGTAAAATAAGGGGATCATTAAGCTAAAGCGATAGTCAAATTTTTAAAAGCTAGTCGGTACGTGAAACAATTGAAGTCCGCGCTTTGCATGGTCCCGTTTGATGAAACCTTAGGAAGTTTAAAACTGAAACAAATAGCAAGGAATATCTCAAAAATGGCCCACTCTACAAAAAACTATACAAAAAAAAAAACGTGTATAACATAAATTATGTGCTTTAACGTTATCTACATTTTTTGTGTATTAAGTTTTTGTCTGTTTATTCCGGTTTGACCATTATACAAAATTGTGCCAAGCACATCCATTATAAAGAGATCTTCAGAGGCTTTTATTATTATATCTACGATATTTTAATCAAAATAGGTCGAGCCATTTTTGAGAATAACAAACTTTTCAAAAGTTAGTGTTAAGTAGCGGAGGGATTTATTTGTAAATCTTTGTGTCGCATCCTTGGAAAATACTAAACATAAATACCAAATTTTGTTTTTAATGCCTTTACGTTTTTGAGCTATGAAGTCCATAGACACACACACGTATACATACACGGACCTTTTTCTAAAAATGCTTTTTCTAACTTGTGGGATCTGAAAACATATATTTGCGATGAAATATCGACATCAATCTTTTGTGTGGAATGCAATGTCTATCTTCTCTAGGTTACTATGTACATTGCATGTACATACGTAAGTAATATAGTAATATAGTGAGTGGAGAAAGCAATATAGTATTTTAATGAAAATCGTTAAAGATATTCTCGAGAAAATGAAAATGTTCTAAAAATGTACTGTGTAGAGGGGATGATATTCTTGAATATCTTAGAAAGTTCTGAACTTAAATATTAAGTTTGACATGGATTCTTTTCGTTGCTGAGTTACGCTTTTGATAGACACACATACAGACACCTACGGAAGTTTTTCTATGAATCTGATGTTACATTCACATTACTTTCTCTTCCTATTCTGTAAGAAGCAATTCCTACAAACGCTTAGATATTCTGCTTCATGCTAATCATGATAAATACAAGTAGAAATGGTTTTATTACCCATTTTCTTAGAGACACAGGAGAAATAAGGGAGTACAATTGTCATATCTTTTAAAAGCTGTTTGCTATGTGATGATATAAATGCAATACTATTATCATGATGAGGATGGTGGATAAAAAGGAAGATGAATGCCGACTTCCCATTTGAGAAATGCATAAGTATTCGAAAATTTAAACCAATAATAAGAAATATGTCAGAAATTATTAAGTCCACAGTAAAAATTAAATTAGATGTTTTTTTAGGGGTTTTGATGAGATCTGCATATTTTGTGTAGTTAACTTTTTGTCTATCTCTTACTCACCAGTTATGAATTAGTCACCCAGAATTAATAGGATGTCGTATAAATAAGGAATATCGCATTTAAGTGATACAGTTAATAAGGTTTTCAAGAATGTCCTTTCGTCTGTTTAATGTTCTTTGCCGAAAGTAAGTAAACAATCAGTTTGAAGTTAACACTCCACATTTATGTAGAAAAGAAAGGAAAATGAAGAAATAAGAAATAAAAACAGAGATACTTACAGTGTTGGGCATCTCTCTCTCTCTCTCTCTGTCTCTCTCTCTCTCTCTCTCTCTCTCTCTTCTCCTGTACATCATGTCAAATAATATAACCGAGCTCAAAAATGGCATTTTATAATGTCCACGGAAACTAAAATATCATTGATTGCACCGTGTTTGTACTTTAAAAACATTAAATGGTTAATAATGAGAGGTCAAATCCAGAAACCCAGAGAAATCGCCATTAAGTTAATAAAACATGTTTTTCCAAGAAATATAACAAAGTCAGACTGAAAAATTCAATGCCATAGCCGGGGTTTAAGCCACGGATCTCCCGATCTCTAGCCGGTTGCTCTGCCACTGAGCTACCATGGCAACACGCCGGCATAACATTGAATTTCTCAACTGACTCACATGTTTCCCGGTAAACCACAAGGTGTTCTCAAATTATTTTGAAATGACAATCCCAATGGCGACTTACTGCTGTAAGTACTTTAAGTCCCAGGATTCCTAAAATAGCCAACTATTATGGTCAACTGGTATTGGAATAATTGTTTTTTTCACACAAAAATAATCGATGCCATGGTAACTCAGTGGCAGAGCAAAGTGCTAGAGATCGGGAGATCCGTGCTTCAAATCCCGGCTATGGCATTGAATTTTTCAGTCTGACTATACCTATTCAACTTCTGTCCTATACATGGCTTGTGTAAAAAAAATTACAATTATTGCAAATATAACAAAGTGTTAGGTCACACAAGATAATTATGACTCAGAGGAGCATAAAGCAACCAAAATGATCGCTCCATAGGTGTTTAAATCTCGTGGAGTGTGTCTGTGTGTGTGGGTGATGCCGGAGGGCAGTGGCTTATGGTACGTCAGACCCCAGGAGGATAAGGTGAGGTGAAAATAATCATGACGGGCGACCGAAACCGGACGGTGGGGAAGGAGCTACCTTGGAAGGTCCTTAACAAAATCCAAGCAGTCGACGCGGGGAGTGCGGGAGACCGCACCTCAGATCTGACCGAACTCTCTAGCTCTATATAGTACTCCCAACGCCATCCCGCAGCCGAGACGTAGTCACCACCACAGAACGCCATCGCAGTTCTCGCTAACATTTACTGTCCTAAAGAGAGCGATTAGATGAAATAAAGAGACAGGAACTTCAGAGGAATGAAGAAACCTCCCCAGCATTTGTCTAGTGACCTGGGAAAAAACCGAAAAAACCCATGGGTCAGATATGTCGACCGCGGGAATTGATCCTCCCGGCAGTTAGTGTCAAACGAATTGCCACCCGGCTCAGTAAATCTCATAGCACATATTTGTTCACAACGATGTTCCCCACCACATGCAGCACTTGGAGCAAAGAGGCGTAAAATGTTTTCTTTCTTATTTGAGAAAGAAAAAGACCTTAATGTACAATGTGTAGTGATAACATTCTAACACCTTGTTCAGTCAAAAACTCTATTGTTTATTTAGCACAGCTCTGGGTGGAAGCGTTGTCGTGATCCCTCATCAATGTCCCATCTGATCTTGCATGCTTCTCCTTCTATTGTTCGAGGACCTCCGGAAGGCAGGTCTTGTACCATCCAGTACTTTAGTTATCCAGTAGATAGCTTGTTATGTGACCCTTTAGAGAGAGAGGAGAAAAAACAGAATACAACCGTTTTACCCTCCAACTCTTTTGCCTCTCCCTAATGTCTTCAGCTGTAGCAGTGATGTTCGCTTTGCTGAGACTCAATCTCTTGCATTCTTCTCCCCAACACTTCTTACTAAGCGCTCGCCACTGTCTTCGGTTTATTACATGCAATATTCTTTGAACCGTCACCAATTCTTAGCAGTTAAGTATACTGTATCTTTTTTCTGTTTTTTTCTATTTACGATTTTCTATAAATACTTTTAACAAACTTAAAAATGTTATACGAGTAACTCATAATATAATGCCTGAGGAGCTATTTAATTATGTAGTAATGTATTTAATCGCGTACTAACTTAAAAATTAACCATGTTTTTTAGGAAGTGTTAGCTTGGTAAAACCATTACTATTCAGAGAAAAGAAAAGAGAATGACTCTATGGAAATTGGTTAATACATAAAGCATACCTGAAATATATTTCAGAAGACGTAAAATTTGTTCAATATTTGTTGCATGATACAACGGTCTCACCTACACCTCGTTACCCATGGTTATATGTAAATTATTAATTATTACTTTCTCTACACGTACTATGTATATAGTGTATAGAGAAGGTATTGCATTCCACCCAAAAATTCGATACTGAAATTTCACCGGAAATACATGTTTTGTGTCCCCCTGAATCCAAAAATAACATTTTAGGAAAATTATCCGTGTGTGTGCGTGTGTGTGTGTGTGTCAGTGTGTCTGTGTGTGAGTCTGTGGATAGCATAGCTCAAAACCGAAAACACCATTAAATACTAAACTTCATATTTAAGTTTGTGTCTTCTAAGGATGCGACATGAAGATTTTAAAGAAAATCCCTCAACCCCCAACTACCCTTTACATGGAATTTTGATTTTCTGAAAAATGGCTCTAACGATTTGGATTAAAATGTCGTATATTAAAGTATTTATCTGACAAATAAAATGTATATCTTGAATCTTCTGCGAATAGCTTCTGAAGACTACTTACTTTATTCTGGATAAATTTTACGGTATTTTGCATAACTGCTAAACCGTAAGAGATGGACCAAAACTTATCACACAAAAATTGTAGAGCATATTAAAACAAAAAATATATGATATAAACATTTTTACTTTCTCTAGCCAAATATGTACAATGTACATAGGGACAGAGAAGGTATTCTAATGCACATAAAAATTCGATACCGAAATTTCACTGGAAATAAATGGTTTGGGGTCCCCTGAGTCCGAAAAAAAAAATTTTTATAAAAAGTTCCGCGCGCGCGCGTGTGTGTGTCTGTCTATCTGTCTGTCTGTCTGTCTGTGTGTGTGTGTGTGGACAGTATAGCCCCAAAACGAAAAGACCTTTAAATACCAAACTTGGTATTTAGGTTTAGTATCTTCCAAGGATTTTAAAAAAAAAATCCCCTTACCCCAAACTATCCTTTACATGGAAAAAAATTCGAAAATATTGATTTTCTTAAAAATGGCTCTAACGATTTTGATTAAAATCCCGTATATTAAAGCTATTTATTTCCGAAATAAAATGTATATCTCGAATTTTTAGGGAATAGCCTCTGAAGAGATTTTTATTCTGGATGAATTTTGCTTAACTGCTAAACGGTAAGAGATAGGAAAAAAAAAAAACTCACTGCACAGAAAATGTATATCACGTCAAAACACACAATTTATGTCGTTACATTTTTGTTGTGGAGGTTACCATTTTCGAGATATTCCTTGTTATTGATTTCAATTGTGGAGTACTTAAACTTTTCTCATACAGGAAGTGTCTGTTTTTCTTTTGTTCTACTCCTGGCCAAGCAAAGAAGTGATTTGCTATTACAATCGCATAACGATAGGTTTTAAAACATTTGACAATCACTTTAGCATAGTGCATTCCCTTATTCTCTTCTACTTATAAGGAACTAAGTAATAACATTCTGCTAACATTTATCTTCATTAGCATTGCGTACAAAGAAGAATAATCTTTTGTAGTACTTTTGTAGAACAGCTAGAGAAAATCGTGTGAGTGTAACACATCAGACTTTTTTTATTATAAGATTATCTATTTTTGTATTTTAAATCTCGTTTGGTTTCAGTTATGAAAATTCATTCAGAATGAAGGGAATTTTAAAGGCTATTGCTAAAAAATATAAAAACTCGCTTCATTGGTCATGAAAATATGTTTAACTTATGGCATTTCAATTAAATTTTAGTTTACTTTTAATTTAATTTTAGAACTTTATGAGAAAATAAACGTTTACGAAAATTTGTTCATATACAGGTAGTTTGTGGTGAATTTATTTCTGGTAAACCTTCGTGTCATACTGAACTAAAATATCAAATAATTTTTCTAACAATGCTTCTTTTGCGTTCTGGGCCCCCAGTGAAATCTTGACTTAGAATGTTTTAATAAAATACTATATAATATATATACTAGCGGACCCGACAGACGTCCTGTAGTCAGGTCTTTAATTCGAAAATTTAAAAGTTTTTTGTAGGTTAGGGTGGCTGTTAATTAACGCACGTGTAAATTTGATAGAAAATTATACAAGGTACTCACATCAATTCCACACTGAATTTGTAAAATAAATAGTTTTTTATGCACACTTTAAAACTCTTGAAATATTAATTGAATCTTATTGTAATATTTCAATTAGCACACTTTTTTTTTGTAACACAATAATAACACGAAGTTATAAAATATTTTTCTGAATTTGATCGTAGCACCACCTGTCGGGAAAAACTGGAGTTGGAATAAAATGTTATTGAATATTCGATACTGCGATTGTAGCTCAGTCTGCCGGATCCAATCTAAAACATTCCAAATCAACAACAACAACAATTTATAAATAAAAAATTAATGTAATAAACAATTTCCTTTGAACCGAACTGGGAATCTAAACCATTCTCGACCACTGGAACACACACATGTCATTAAAATCGGTCCAGTCGTTTAGGAGGAGTTCAGACACATACACACGTACTCAAGAATTATATATAAAGATATATATGCCAAGTTAAATCTGGCGTAGAAGGTCTTCCATAAGCTAAAGTTTTTGAGTAACTACGTTCAATAAGATAATTTGTTGTTCTTTCTTTCAAAGTTTAACGTCCTTTTGCCTGGTTGGTTATAGCGGATAATAAATGAAATTGATGAAATGTAAGGAAGTATGAATATCCATATTGTAGATTATACAGGAAAGATAGAGTGTCCTTGTTAATTTCTCTATACGTACTGTGTACATAGTGCATACCTATAGAGAAGGTATTGCATTCCACCCAAAAAATCGATACCGAGATTTCTCCGGAAATATATGTTTTAGGGCCGCCTTATCCAAACAAAGCATTTTCAGAAAAAGGTCCGTGTGCCTGTGTTTCCGTGTGTTCGTGTGCCTGTGAACACGATAGTTTAAAAACGAAAAGTCGGTATAATACTAAAGTTGGTATTTAAGTTTAGTATCTTCCAGGGATGCAACACGAAGATTTTGAGAAAAAATCCCCCACCCCAAACTACCCTTTACATGGAACTTTTTTATTTTCCCAAAAATGGCTCTAACGATTTTTATTAAAATATCGTATATTAAAGATATTTACATGACAAATAAAATGCCTATATCTTGAATTTTCTGGGAATAGCTTCTGTAGACTACTTTATTTTGGATGAATTTTAAGGAATTTTGCATAACTGCCAAACTGTAAGAGATGGACAAAAACTTACCACGATAAAATACACAATTTATGTCATATACATTTTTTTTTTGTGGAGTTGACCATTTTTACTTTCTCTATAGGCACTATGTACATAGTGTATACAGAATGTATTGCACTCCACCAAAAAATTTGATACCGAGATTTCACCGGAAATATATGTTTTAGGGTCCCCTTTATCTAAAAAAAAACATTTTCGGAAAAAGGTCCGTGAGTGTGTGTGTCCGTGTGTCTGTGAACACGATAACTGAAAAACGAAAAATCGGTAAAATACCAAACTTGGTATTTAAGTTTAGCATCTTCCAGGGATACGACACAAAGATTTTGAGAAAAATCCCCCCACCCCCCACTACCCTTTACATGGAACTTTTTTCGAAAATTTTGTTTTTCTCAAAAATGGCTCTAACGATTTTGATTAAAATTTCGTATATTAAAGATATTTACCTGACAAATAAAATGTATGTCTTGAATTTTCTGGGAATAATCTCTGAAGAGTAATTTATTCTGGATGAATTTCACCAAATTTTGAATAACTGCTAAACCGTAAGAGATGGACAAAAACGTACTACACAAAAAATGTAGAGGACACCAAAACACACAATTTATGATATATACATTTTTTTTCGTGGAGTTCGTCGTTTTTGTGACATTCCTTATTTTTGGTTTCTGCTATGAAAAACTTATACATTTCTCATACAGGAATTTGTCAACTGCTGTCCATACAAACAAAGGAACTTCAGTGACATAGCAACCAACTTTTGATTATCACTTTAACCTATGGTACTCCCTTATTTCACCTCTACTTACAAGGAAGCAAGTAATATGGCTATTTCTGCTAATGTTTTACTGATTAGCATGAAGTTAATAGAAGTGTAAGGCTTTTAAGAATAATTTGTTGCAGGGATATAGAGAAAGTCATGTGAATGGTACACATCAGATTATTTTAGTTATTCCTTGTTTTAGGTTTGTTAAAAACTTATACTTTTCTCATATAGGAATTTGTCAAATCCTGTCCATACAAACAAAGGAACTTCAGTCACATGGCAACCAGCTTTTGACCATCACTTTAACCTATGCTACTACCTTATTTCGCTTCTACTTACAAGGAAGGAAGTAATAAGACTATTTGTACTATTTTTTTCTCGATTAGGTTGAAATAAATAGAAGAATAAGCTTTTTAATAATAATTTGTTGTAGAGAAAGTCATGTGAATGGAGCACATCAGTTTTTTTATTCATGGAGTGCATAAAATTCAGAAAGCATAAAAAACAAGTTTATCAAATAGAAAAACCGTATTATTATGTGTATTTACAGGCTTTATGAAAGTTCCTTAAAAACTACCTTATTTTTTTGCTCCGGTTATTCTTGTCAGAACAAATGCTCAACAAATATTGGTTTAAGTATATTTTATTTTGGTGTACAGAAATACAAAAGGGGGCTCAGGCAATTGCTAAAAATAAATAAGTAATATTTGTTAACGCTTTATATACTACTCTTTGCTTTTAAGAAACAAAAGAATAAACACTAAGTTTCCAAATATGCTTCCTAAGAATTAAAAAACGAAGAAAAACGAAGCGAATGTTTTAAAAACCATTAATGCCACAAACATTTTATCTGCTGCAGCTTATATATTTTAACATCTGTTTACTACTGTAAGCTTTTGTGGGTTTTTTTAAGTCACAGAAACTTATAAAAGAAAGACTAGCAGATACCATAGAAACCAAAAGATATTTTGTGATTCAGCGTCTAATTGAAACAGAATTAACAACAATTAGAGCCGTTACGAAAATATAATAGTAACGAAATATTCCTTGTAATAGTAATAGGAATAAATCACATTCATACTAAAATAAGAACTATAGCTTTCCTGGCGACGTGTTAATTCAAAATCTTCTCGGGCTTCTAGCCAGGTAATAACTTGGCTTGACACCAACGTTTCGAAGAAGTGCATCTTCCTCGTCTTCAGGGTGAACTGATCATTAAAATTGCAAATATTCAGGGTGAACTGATGGTTTGAGCTTGCGGAGACTGGTATTTATAAGAGCTGGGATGAAGCTAACATCTGATTGGTTCGCGAGATATTATGGCCTGGTATTTAAGATGACTGAGACATGGGCACGGACTTCGTAGAAAACTATTTATAGCAGTTATTCGGCTAATGTTTTGTGTTTGAGCACGCACCTGCTAGAAAATAAGTCTTGGAAGACTGCAGGTACAGGATTAGGTGTTAAGGCTCTTTATCATCGGTGTCCATGCTGAACTTAATTGTAGGCCAGAATCGCGATTTAGATTATTTGTTTCAGATGAGATGGCTAAAGCTTCTTTTACTCTCCTTTCCCAGTAATTCGAACACTTTGCCACTATCTTGGTGTTAGTAAAGTTAGCTCTGTGGCTCTGTTCTATACAGTGTTCAGCCAGTCCAGATTTTTCGGGTTGCATAAGCCTTATTGATCTTTGGTGTTCAGAAACGCGTGTGGCAATAGTGCGTCCTGTTTGGCCAATGTACGCTGCGCTGCATTCGCAAGGAATGTGGTAGACACCAGGTACTCTGAGAGCTAAATTATCTTTAACTGGCCTGACCAAATTTTTGATTTTAGGTGGTGGCTTATGGATGGTTTTGACATTATATTTGTAGAGTAGTCTACTAATCTTTCCCGAAAAATTGCCGGTAAACGGTATATAGGCTATGGCGGCTGGCTTGTCTTTTTGTTGAGTGTTCTTGCTGGGGTTTCTTTTTCGTCCGGCTCTTTTCAGCGCTGATGTGATGTCCTTGGCTGAATATCCATTTTGTTGGAGTGTGAATTTTAGGTGTTGAAATTCCATTTGCAGATTATCTGGGTCTGATACAGAAACTGCTCTATGTGCCAATGTGTTTAGAATGCCCATTCGTTGTGACTTATGGTGGAAGCTGTTTGCGTTGAGATAAAGATCCGTGTGTGTAGGTTTTCGGTAGACGGCATGACCAAGAGTTCCGTCCGCTTTTCTGGTAACCAGAATGTCCAGAAATGGGAGGGAAGCATTTTTCTCAACTTCCATTGTGAACTGTATTTGTGATCTAAGGCTATTTAGGTGTGCAAGAAAATCTGGAAGAGTGTGCAGTCCATGTGGCCAAATTACAAATCAGTTCACCCTGAAGACGAGGAAGATGCACTTCTTCGAAACGTTGGTGTCAAGCCAAGTTATTACCTGGCTAGAAGCCCGAGAAGATTTTGAATTAACACATTCATACTATTTAATGAAATGTCAAGATCACATTTTGTAAAGTTTGTATCCTCGTTGTAGTATTATAGTGGTGGTGGTTGTCATAATGGTAGAAATAGTAACAGCTGTGGTCATGTTGTAGCATTAGTAGTCGTATTCGTAGTAGTAAACTTAGTCATAGACATACTAGTAGTATTGGTGGTAGTTGTCGTAGAAGTAGTGGTGGTGGTGAAGATTGACATAGATGTAGTGTGATCCTGGTAGTTCTGGTGGTGGTTGTGGTAGAAATATTAGTATCGTAGTGGTTGTGGTGAAGATTGACATAGATGTAGTGTGATCCTGGTAGTTCTGGTGGTGGTGATGGTGGTAGAAATATTAGTATCGTCGTAGTAGTTGTGGTAAAGATTGACATAGATGTAGTGTGATCCTGGTAGTTCTGGGTGATTGTTGCAAAAGTAATGTTCGTATTCGTCGCAGTAATGGATGTGTTTGTCATAGAAGCAGTAGTCATAGCAGTAGCTTCAAAGGTCAAATGCGCCAAGAATTATATGGGATGGAAGAAGCTTAAGTGTGCGCAATTATCCGCTTCTATTTATTGTGAAGTTTATGCATGAGTGTGCATACACAGATATGAGCATAGACCTGTTCCAAGAGCGACGTTTTCAAGCTCAAAGAATTCTCTATAGTTTTTCTCCCTAAGATGAGCGGATGATAAAACCATCCTCATGTCTATATTCCTCATCACCTTTCCTGATGTAGGCATACGTTTTTATGCATTTTCCGCGGTGCATTCATTTCCACATTTTCCGAAGTGAAACTTGAAGCATCCATTCTTTGGTTCCTCTGGGTGTTCAACGAACTGCTGTCTCGACCTACTATGTGCTAAAGTTTCATGTTACCTGGCATTACCTACAAGTAGCCATTATTTCTAGATTGGAATTTGTTGTGTGCAAATGGGATTTGGAAAGAAAAATATCTGTTTATACGTGTTGTCAACAAATTACAATGAAATAGTGATGGTAAAGAAAAACCTGTACTTAAAAGACCTTCTTCTATTTGTTGTTTGTTTATTAAATCTAGCTGTTGCTTGTTCTGAGTGTTGCCATTGACAAGTCAAAGTATTTATTGGCATTTAAAGGCAATTTTCCTATGAAAACCTTGACTTTAGAGAAATGTGTATAAAATGAGATGGTCATCTAGAAAAGTGTTGTCTGCGCGGCACTATCATCAGGATAATCTACGCTTGTTACACTTGCAAATCCGAAGCTTCTGTCTATCGGTGTAAAGTATTCACGCTGTAATCTGCAGATGCTATCGCGGCTTCAGAAACAAACAACGCTACTCTATAATAAGTGCAGCTCTTTATGCAGCCAACAACACGTCCCTATAGATTTGAGAAGCAATTTAGAACACCCAGACGGTAGAGCGGGAACTGGCCGAGTACGTGTTCCACAACGTGCAACGAAAAAGGGCACAAGTCTCTTTCATATGGAAAATTCCTCAGGGTCTCAGAAAATTAATTACTATAGCAAATTGGATAGGTAGAGTCAGATTGAAAAATTCACTGCCATAGCTGGGATTTGAACTATGGATCTCCCGATCTCTAGCCGGTTGCTCTGCCACTGAGCTAACATGGATACAATTAACCCAATACTATAGCAAAATTAAAAGGGTCAACTGATGCCTGAGCTCTAGGTTATTTTCATACTACTTAGAGACAAAAGTGTGCATTTCAGGGCGCCTACTCTTTAGTTATTGAACAGCTACAGTAAAACTGCAAAATTCTTGTCTAAAATTGAAGAGTTTTCTAACAAGAGCAGCAATTCAAGGGGGACATTAAAACATTTTAAATATCAATCAAGCCTTAGTTTTAAAAAAATGCATATAACATAAATTGTGTGTTTTAATGTGCTCTTACATTTTTTGCGTGGTAAGTTTTTGACCTTCTGTTACAGTTAAGAGGTTATGCAAACTTCCGTAAAATTCACCCAAAATAAAGAGGTCTTCAGAAACAATTCCTAGAAACTTCAAGATATACATTTTATTTGCGAGGTAAATAAATATCTTTAACATATGATTATTTTTATCAAAATCGTTAGAGCTATTTTTGAGAAAATCAAAATTTTAGAAAAAAGTTCCATGTAAAGGGTAGCTTGGGGTAGGGGGATTTTCTTGAAAATCTTCCGGTCGCATCCTTGGAAGATACTTTTCGTTTCTGAGCTATGCTGTCCACAGACACACATACACACGGACATTTTTCTAAAATGCTTTTTTTGGATTAACGAGGTTCTAAAACATGTATTTCCGGTGAAATCTTGGTATCGAATTTTTGGGTGCATTACAATACCTTCTCTATACACTATCTATATAGTAAGCGTAGAGAAAGTAAAAATTGAATTATTATATTGAGCTTTTCAAAACTTCCCCTTTAACATCTATTCTTTTTGCATTCGATGAGACCAATTCTTAAGGTAATTATGCTACTCTTCAAGACATTTCAGGAACCAGGTTTTTATAATGGTCCACTGATGAATCTGATGACAAAATGGATTCCAAGCATTTTATCTTTACTTTCTGGGAACAAAAAGAAATCACAAGGTGTTTGATCTGGTCTTTATCGTGGAGGGTCCGTGACAAGAAGACCAAAACATCAGAGGAGTTCACTTCGCCGATTTACGAATGCTAGTTATGTGAGTGCTACGCAACGAAATCTGGTAATGATTGGTACTTCGTAAATGCTTTTTCAATAAATCCTCTACGTACCCGAAAAACAGCGGTACGACAGCACGAAACCCCCAAGGAAAATGATAACAGCCATCGCCGGTTTAAAACTCAAACATGGATGCTTCGCTAAACATCTCTAGAGGATTAATATTAAAGATGCTCGCTCCTTCCTGCGATTATTGCTACGGACAGGATTGCCATCACATATTCTTTGCATGCAAGAAACTATGACACCAATACAACTTTCCAGGGTCAGATAGTAAGCTTAGGCATTCATCTTCCATGCTCAATTACTTGCGACTCAAAAGTTCATGTATATACTGCTATGATAGCATTTTTAAACCATGTAAATATTAACATTTAAATGTAAATGTCCTGTGTAATGCACTTAAGTGTGTTTGGAGACTGCATGCAAGTGCTCTTTGTAAATTTATTCTCAATTGTTCATGGTTATTGCCTTTGGCTGTATGGATAATATCTAAATGTCAATAAATTAATTAAAAAAAATCTGATGTGTTCCATTCACATGACTTTCTCTACATATCAGCAAAAAAGTATTGTTAAAAAGCTTAGGCTTCTATTTAGTCCATACTAATCGAGAAAAGTTAGCAGAAATAATCTTATTACTTGCTTCCATGTAAATAGAAGCGAAATAAGGGAGAACCGTAGGTTAAAGTGATAGTCAAAAGCTGGTTGCTATGTGACAGAAGTTGCTTTGTTTATATGGACAGGAGTTGACAAATTCCTGTATGAGAAAAGTATAATTTTTTTCAAAGCTGAAACTAAAAACGAGAATATCTTAAAAACGATCAACGCCACGAAAAAATGTATATAAGATAAATTGTGTGCTTTAATGTGCTCTACATTTTCTGTATGGTAAGATTTTGACCAACTCTTACGGTTTAGCAGTTATGCAAAAATCTGTTGAATGCATCCAGAATAAAGTAGTCTTCACAGACTACTCCCAGAAAATTCAAGATATACATTTTATTTGTCAAGTAAATATTTTAAATATACGATATTTTAATCAAAATCGTTAGATCAAAATTTTCGAAACTTTCTATGTAAAGGTTAGTTTGGGGTGGGGGAATTTTCTCTTCGCGTCGCATCCTTGGAAGCTACCAAACTTAAATACCAAGCTTGGTCTTTAACGGTCTTTACAATTTTGAGGTATGCTGCCCACACACACACGGACATTTTTCTAAAACTGTTTGTTTTTTTATTCAGAGTCTCAAAGCATATACATTCTGTGAAGAAAGTACCGAGAATTGATCATTTAAAAATCCTGTTTAAAAGGGAATTCAAAATTATTGTTATCGCTAAGTTGGTACAACTTTCCTCTATACCCTCGCGGAGTTTGATCGTCATCTGTCATCTAGTTTGTTTACAGTACGCCATTTTGTTAGTTCATCTCAAAGGTGATTTGCGATTTTACGATGGATACAAATATTGAACAAAGAATCTGTCTGAAATTTCGCATTGCAAATGGTATTTCGTGTGTCGAATCGCTGAAAATGTTACAGAGGGCTTACGGTGAATCAACTTTATCAAAAACACGTGCATATGAGTGGTACAGTGCATTCAAGTGGTCGAGATGTGGTGGAAGATTTGCCTCGCTCTGGTCGGCCATCAACGGTTTCAACTCAACTGAACATCGCTTAAGTGAAGAAAATGGTGTCTGAAAATCATCATTTAGGTCTAAGAGAGATTGCCGCTGAACTTGCTGTGTCTCATGAATCGATTCGTACCATTTTAAATGATTGTTTGGGCATGACACGCGTTGCAGCTCGGTTAGTTCCGAAAGACTTGAATTTTCTACACAAACTCAATCCCGTAAGGTTATGCGAGATCGAGCCAGTTCAGACCCCACATTCATGAAACGCATTGTAACTGGTGATGAGACGTGGGTTTACGAGTTTGACACTCAAACCAGTCAACAAGCTTCCGAATGGCGCCTTCCAACTGAACCGAAACCTAAAAGGGCACGTCAAACTGAAGGTCATGTTGACAGTTTTTTTTCGATTATCGCAGTATTATGCACTCAGAGTTCTTGCTAGAAGGTCAGATGGTAAATAAAGACTGTTGTCTGAGCGTTATGCGGCGTTTGAGAGAACAAATACGGTGAAAAAGGCCAGATTTGTGGAACGACAACTCATGGATTCTGCACCACGATAACGCACCAGCTCATAAGGCTATTATTGTGAACGAATTTCTGGCCAAAAACTCAACAAATTTCATCGAACAACCACCGTATTCACCTGATCTGGCTCCTGCTGATTTCTTTCTCTTTCCAAAACACAAGTTACCATTTCGAGGCACCCGTTTTCAATCGATAGAAACATAAAGGAAAATTCGCGGCGACAATTGACATCGATTCCTAAAAGTACCTACAAAAAATGTTTTGATGATTGCATTATTCGTTGGCATAAACGTATAATTTCAGAAGGGGCCTACTTTAAGGCCATAAAATAAAATGTGTTGAATAATTCATTTTTTGTGGTTTATTGATCAATTCCCGGAACTTTCTTGACACAGCAGTATTTCCGGTGAATTCTCGGTATCGAATTTTTGGGTGCACTAGAATACCTTTTCTATAGTACGCTATGTACATAGTACGTATAGAGAGAGTAAAAATCCTCTACGGAATCGAACCATTACTTTCCGACTTCTTTTCACCTTTTATTGTTTATCTTGGACACTCACAACTCCTGCCTGTACTTTCAATTCTCTCTTTTTGGACAATTCCTATGAATAAATATCGTGAAATAACATGATATACTGAAAAGAAAATCATGTTACAAACTTTTAAAATTGTTATTGACAAAATTAGGTGAAAGCTTACTGAATGTATGAAACAGCACATTGGCCGCTTCAAGTACAACGATAACATTTTTTAAATAAAACTTTTGAAGAAAATTTGCCCACACCTTTCAAATGTGTTTGAAGTCGGTACAGTAAGAAGAACCTCTGTCGAAGTGCTGCTTATACAAAGATGAAATCTTATACACGAGTTTAATACTTACTCACATCATTTCAAATCGATACACAATAAGGGCAATGTAGATGAACAGCTAAGAAACGTGAATTTTACTTTCTCTACTCTTACTATGTACATAGTGTATAGAGACGGTATTGCACTCCACCCAAAAATTCGATACCAGATTTCATCGGAAATATGTGTTTTAGGTTCCATAGTATCCAAAAAAAGTATTTTCAGAAAAAGGTCCTTTGTGTTTGAGTCCGTGTGTCAGTATGTTCGTGTCTCAGTGTGTCTGTGAACACGGTAACTCAAAAATTAAAATTCGGTAAAATACCAAACTTGGTATTTAAGTTCAGTATTTTCCAGAGAGGCGACACCAAATGTTAGAGAAAAATCCCCCTACTCTAAACTATCCTATACATGGATTTTTTTTTCCACATTTTGATTTTCTCAAAAGTGATTGATTTTGATTAAAGTATCGTATATTAAAAATGTTTACCTGACAAATAAAATGTATATTTTGAATTTTCTGGGAATAGCCTCTGAAGATTACTTTATTCTGGATGAATTTTACGGAATTTTGCATTACTTCTAAGCCGTAAGAGATGGACAAAAACTTAGCCCATAAAAAATGTAGAACACGTTAAAACACACATTCTATTTAATATGCATTTTTTGTCGTGGAGTTGATCATTTTTGAGATATTCCTTGTTTTCGGTTTCACCTTTGATAAAACTTAATTTTTCTCATACAGGAATTTGTCAACTCCTGTCCATACAAACAAAGGAACTTCAGTCACATAGCAACCAGCTTTAGACTATCACTTTAACCTATGCTACTCCCTTATTTCGCTTCTACTTACAAGGAAGTGAGTAATAAGACTATTTCTGCTAATTTTTTCTCGATTTGCATGAATAAATAGAAGCATAAACTTTTAACAATAATTTGTTGCAGTTTTCTCAAAAACTTCGTGCCGCATTCCTGGAAGGTTTGGTATTTTACCGACTTTTCCTTTTTGAGTTATCGTGTTCACAGACACACGGACACACACACACACACACACACACACACACACACACACACACACACACACACTCACACACCAGCGGACCTTTTTGTGAAAATACTTTTTTTGGATATAGGGCAATTCTGTATACACTATGTACATAGTAAATGTAGGGAAAGTGAAAAACCAACGTATAAAGCTCTAGTGCTAAAAGCACGGGTTACAAAAACAGCAGAATAGACATATAATCACAGCATTTGCTTTTGAGGCCTGTACGCCACTGCACTATACTTAATGTGATCTATAAAAGATTTTTTTTTTTTTTTTTTGCATGCACAAAAAACAAAGAGTATAAAAAATTAGTGTTAAATGTATAAATAAATATAAATTCATTATATGTAACACTGATGTAATGTCAGATGATAGTTTTCTAATTATCGACATAATAGTTAGTGCCAGTAATTATATAAAACTAAGGTATGATTATTGTATTATGTACTCTTCATAAATGTTAACAAATTACAATACATATTTACAAATATGTTATAGAATTTACAATGCAGAAATTTACAATTATGTACTAGAGTGTAAAATATCAAAGCATCAGTCTTTACAGACCTTGTGTCATTGCTAAATACCAAAAAGTCCAAGTATACATCAATTTAATTTGAATATAAAACACGCACACTAATATGGAATACATGATAATACTTATCAATACGGTATAGTCAGATTTATCACTTAAATATTCATGTATAGAGTAAAATGATTTATTGCTTAAGGGAAGCCTTAAAAGGCCTGAAATTCCCAACAATGAGGGATTGAAACTAGAGACTTGAGCGGAGTTTGATGAGACGTGTTGTGAGACTGTCAGTTCATGCCATTACTCGAAAAAAAGAATATGCATTAAATAGTTATATTTAAAATTCAAACCTGTGAATGTGTACAAGTAAATGAAAATAACTCTCAGTAAAACTTGGGCAAAGGCTTCAATTCAAATTCTGGATTTAATTTATCAAAATAATGGGGTCAACAATGCGTACGATAGCGTTTCAAAACGTTAAATTATTAATAGTAACGTCATAGATACACAATCCTCCATACGGTTATTTATTTTTAAGACTGTGGAAGTCATTTTTAGGATGGTCTGTGTATGTTCTGTATTTAGTTCTCTTGTTTCTGCATTTGTCTCCATAGTTTCATACGCAAGGAACGAACTTTTCTTACTTTTGGTGTCGATTTCATAATGAAATTAAATGGGCCTGAATCACGTGTAAATTTTTGAAATGATGCTAAAATGATCTCGGGTCCATGGAGCTTCAACTTACTTGACATTTGTTTTCTCAGAATAAGGGGAAACTAAGAGAGAGAGAGAGAGAGAGAGAGAGAGAGAGAGAGAGAGACACACGTAACTTTTTTTTTTTTCAATAAAAAAAATACAGTTCCGGAGGCTTGTCAGGACTCCGGCGCTGTATTCCTTTTCTTTCTCTCCATTTTTTCCAGTTTCCTATATTTCCTTAGTAGACCTTATTATTCTTAACGTTTTCCTTTACATATACATACACAAACATAGACACATTTACAAACACAGAAACACCCATGCCCAAGACGGGACTCGAACCCACGATCCTGTTCACCACGAAGCGCCAAAGTGAGTCACTTTAGCGAGCGCGGCCACCGCGATCGGCATTAACTTAATCGGGTAACTCGCTAACCGTGAATCGATCTCGGGACCTCTTGAATGTGAGTCAGACACACAACCCCCACACTAAAGAGGCAGCCCAACAACACTGAAATAATATACCAAATTATTGAAAAAACTAATAAGAATGATAATTAGTTATTTTATATAAACGGTGTCTTTTAAAGAACTGTGGAGTATGTTTTTATGTATCTTTTGCAGTTTATCTGTTATACAAAATATCATGGTTATGGCAAACAAAACAAGGTGTAAGCAGAGTTTATTTGTGATGTAACCACCTTAAATACCTACATGGCAATTTATTCCATCTCGCTAGAGTTTTTTAAAGCTGATATGCAAATGGTAGTGTGTGAGATATTGAATTTAAATACCACGTTTTGATAAGTATCAAACATTTCATTTCTGAGTTAGTTATGCGGTTCAAGAAGGACAACTGCGTATAAAATAGGAATAATGAAACAGGTGATGAATTAATTACTAAATAGGATTTCCAATGAAGAAGAATTAAACCCTATTTACATTAAAACGCTCTTGCTTGTTCGTGTGTATACCTCAGCCTGTTAGGTGAGGTTAGATGTACTGTAAATAAAAAAAAATCTGATGTGTTCCATTCACATGACTTTCTCTATATCACTGCAACAAATTATTCTATTTACTTCACCTAATGAAGGAAAAATGAGCAGAAATAGTCTTATTACCTGCTTCCTTGTTAGACGAAGCGAAATAAGGGGGTATCATAGGTTAAAGTGATAGTCAAAAGTTGGTTGCTCTGCGACTGAAGTTCGTTTGTTTGTATGGACACGAGTTCACAAAGTCCTGTATGAGAAATGCATAAGTTTTTATAGCTGAAACCAAAAACAAGGAATATCTAAAAGACAATCAACTCCACGAAAAAAATGTATATAACATAAATTGTGTGTTTTAAAGTGCTCTACATTTGTTGTATGGTATGTTTTTGCCCATCTCTTACGGTTTAGCAGTTATGCAAATTCCGTAAAATTGACCCAGAATAAAGTAGTCTTCAGAGGCTATTCCCAGAAAATTCAAAATATATATTTTATTTGTCAGGTAAATATCTTTAATATACGATATTTTAATCAAAATCGTTAGTCATTTTCTAGAAAATCAAAATTTTCGAAAAAGTTCCATATAAAGAGCCGCTGGGGGTGGGGGAATTTTTCTGAAAATCTGCGTGTCGCATCCCTGGAAGATACTAAACTTAAATACCAAGTTTGGTATTTTATCGACAATTTTTTTTTTCGAGTTATCGTGTTCACAGACACACAGACCCACTGACACACGGACACACGGACGCGCATACACACACACACGGACCTTTTTTTGAAAATACTTTTTTTGGATACAGGGGACCCTAAAGCATATATTTCCGGTGAAATCTCGATATCGAATTTTTTGGTGGAGTGGAATACCTTCTCTATACACTATGTACATAGCACGTATAGAGAAAGTAAAAAGGGGGAAAAAAAATTCAACATCGTCTAAACCTTTATTTTCGATGCCTTTTTCCTTGGTGAATTTTTTATGGGTTTATTCACAACTGAGCATTGTCTAAATTTAATGCAATTATACATCATTTTTGAGAAAACTGGTGTATGGATGCTGCAATAACCTTAACATTGTATTGTCTGTGCTGCCCTTTAATCTTATCGGAATTCTAATTTTAATTTCTAATATCTCAAGGCAGCCATATTGGAGTAATTTGTGCACAAGGTAATACTGTTCGAAATTATAACTTTGGTATTTTCTCACCTGTCGTTGGATACCTTGAAAATCAGTTTTCACCCGATTCATTACTTTCTCTATACGTACTATGTACATAGTGTATAGAGAAGGTATTGTATTACATCCAAAAATTCGATACCAAGATTTCACCGGAAATACATGTTTTGTTACCTCCTGACTCCAAAAAAAGACACTTTTACAAAAAGATCCGTGTGTGAGTGTGCGTGTGTGTGTCTGACTGTGTGTCTGTGTCTGTGGACAGCATAGCTCAAAAGCGAAAAGACCGTTAAATACCAAACTTCGTATTTAAGTTTGGTATTTTCCAAGGATGCGACACAAAGATTTTCAAGAAAATCCCCCCACCCCTAATCTCCCTTTACATGGAACTTTTTTCGAAAATTTTGATTTCTCAAAAATGGCTGTAACGATTTAGATTAAAGTGTGAAATATTAAAGATATTTACCTGACAAATAAAATGTATATCATGAATTTTCTGGGAATAGCCTCTGAAGACTACTCTATTCTGGATGAATTTTACAAAATTTTGCATAACTGCTAAACCATAAGAGATGGACAAAAACTGAAAATGTAGAGGACACCAAAACACACAATTTATGGTTTACACATTTTTTTCGTGGAGTTGATGTTTTTGAAATATTGTTTGATTTGGTTTCAGCTTTGGAAAACTTATAACTTTCTCATACAGGAATTTGTCAACTTCTGTCCATACAAACAAAGGAACATCAGTCACGTAGCAACCAACTTTTGACTATCACTTTAACCTATAGTACTCTCTTATTTCCCTTCTACCTACAAACAAGCAAGTAATAAGACTATTTCTGCTAATTTTTCTCGATTAAAATGAACTAAATAGAAGCACAAGCTTTTTAACAATAATTTATTGCAGATAAGTAGAGAAAGTCATATGAATGGAATACATCACATGGAATGTGTGTGAGTGTCTATCTCTGTGTGTGTCTGTGGCTCAAAAACGAAAAGACTGTTAAATACCAAACTTGGTATCTATGTTTGCTATCTTCCAAGGATGCGACACGAAGATTTTCAAGAAAATTCCCCCACCCCAACTACTCTTTACATGGAACTTTTTTAAAAAATGTTGATTTTCTAAAAAATGGCTCTAACGATTTTGATTAAAATATCTTATATTAAAGATATTTAACTCGTGAATGAAATGTATATCTTGCATTTTCTGGGAATAGCCTCTGAAGACTACTTTATTCTGGATGAATTTTACGGACCTTTGCGTAACTGCTAAGCCGTAAGAGTTGGACAAAACCTTACAAAAAATGTTGAGCACAGTAAAACACACAATTTATGTCGTATACATTTTTTTCGTGGAGCTGATCGTTTCTGAGATATTCCTTGTTTTTGGTTTCACCTTTGAAAACCACGCTTTTCTCATACAGGAATTTGTCAACTCGTGTCCATACAAACAAAGGAAGTTACTCTGCTTACACGGAAGTAAGTAATAATACTATTTCTGCTAATTTTTTCTCAATTAGTATGAAGTAAATAGATGCATAAGATTTTTAATAATAATTGGTTGCAGAGATGTATAGAGAGTCTTGTGAGTAGAACAAATCAATTTTTTTTTCCTGCTTTTCCAAGTGCGACAGGCGTTTCTGATGCAATTCGATATAAATTTCAGTAAATCTGAGGCAGCATTTCATTTTAGTGACTTACATTACTATACAGTTTGTTTTCAAACACAATTAAATAGCAAAAGTAGTTAAAAATGAATAATGAATAACGAAAAGTGAATAATGAATAACGAAAAGTGAATATGTGATTTCTCTCATTATTAAGTAGGTAACCAATCAGAATACCACATTCCAATGTATTGCGCGTTTACAGGAGCATCTGGAATCACAATCCGTACAACATAAAAAGGAAAGGATGTTGTTCTTCTCTTCTTCTTCTTCTTCTTCTTCTTCACTGGCATTTAGGGAATCCAGATACTCCGTTGTTAGTTTTGCTGTATGTGAAGATGCGTTCCCATGATGTAAAATTATTTTTCTTTGGCGTTTTCCAGGTTTTCCAAAGTGTACGGAAAACAGGCATTTTTGTACCACTCAGCAGAATTGTCTATCTTCTAATGCTACAGCAGCAATATGGCCCGTTAAATATTAAAAAACAAACACAACAACAAAAACACTACCATATTTTCCTCAGCACTGCGAATTCGTCGGGCTTTTTGAGGGTACTTTTCGATGGCCATTGAGGCGATGGATATTCTTTTCGGCAATGATATTGCAAACCACATCTGAAGTGATTTCTTGAGTTGCTCTGCACCAATCTATGCGTCATTGTTTTTGATCGGCAATCAGTTTATTTGTGTTTTATTTAAAATTCATTGTTGCGTTTTTATATGGCTGTGTTCGAGGTACATTACTTCGATATCAATATGATAAGTTAATACCTATATTTATTGTGAAGGGAATCATGGACAACAAAGTGCTTTCATGTTTAACAGTTATGTAAAATGACTGCATTTGCCAAATGCATTTGACTCATAGCCCAAGAGTAAATTAATAAGATGTCTGATCTTCAAGCATTGCTCGAAGAGCGGAAAATTTTCATCAGCAACGGCAGAACTTGCACGCCCTTCACGAGGTTCATTGGAAAAAAGCCCTCCACTTTTGAATTCGTTGTAACAACTATAAATTGTTACCTTAGATGGGGGCTCTTTCGATAAATGCATTTCTAAGTCGATCTTGACATTGTTGAGCTATTAATGACGATTTAAAAATCTGAAAATTTAATACGGTATTGTTCTCTGGGAACATAAAATCTTAAAATATTTGAAACTAAAAAAGAATATTAGAGCTAACCGAATAAACTACCGGAATTCAACTCACAAATGATTAAAACTTAGATGACAAGAATAAACTGATTAAATTTGTCAATAGGTTCTAAAATTCTTCTGTGTCGCCCTCATACAAGAAAAAACTAATGTGTTCCATTCACATGACTTTCTCTATATCTCTACAACAAATTATTGTTAGAAAACTTATGCTTCTATTTATTCCATGCTAATTGAGAAAAAATTAACAGAAATAGTCTTATTCCTTGTTTTACATGACTCATTTTGTGAACATCTTGTATTCAGTAGTAATGATAAAATGTTCGTCTCCACTTTAAAAAATTCGAACATCAAATTCACAATGAGATGATTTTAGTTTTAAATGTACAGTAAATACAAACGATAAGACATGCTGTGGAATTTTCAAAATTGTTCATTTCAGTATTTCACATTGTTTGGACATTTCACATAATTCTCAGTATTTTCATGTGTAGTATTTATAAACTTATTGTATATGCATTTAGTTGAGCATCTGTAAATACTGAGGTAAAATGACGTTGCTAATTAACATCCAATTTTTACGACTTTGTAAATTTTTGTTTCTACCAAACATACCTAATTAATTTGGATAGTATTTAAAATAATAATGTCCTTTCTGTTAATTTAACTGTAGAATGTTTTAAAGCAAATTCATTAGGTACTTTCCAGAGTCGCTATTATGTTAACTGCTTAGTATGTTATTTTTTCAATTCTTATTTTGAATATTACGAATTGGAGTTAGCGGATATGCATATGGAGCATTTGAGGAATGAGTTTAAGCAGCATGTTTTACAAATTATCATTCTGACTTACATTTCTGAGATTTCTAAGGGGTGAAAAAGCTGAGGCGAAATGGAAACTGGGGGTAAACCTCATTTATTTTAAGAAGAGTAAGAATTTCGTTCCACCCAAAACTCTGTACTGAGATTACACCGGAAGTAGATATGTTGTTCATACTTAAACTCAAAACAATCATATGTGTTCTATTAACATGATTTTCTGTAGCTGCTCTACAAACAAACCTTTTACAAAAGAGTACTCTTCTTTCCACACAATGCTAAGCGACATAAATATTAGCAGAACGTTCTGTTCTACTAGGGAAAGGCGCCAGGCAAAGTGATAGTCAAATGTTTTAAAATCTGTCGTTATGCGATTGTCATCGCAAATCGCTTCTTTGCTTGACCAGGAGTAGAACAAAAGAAAACGGACACTTCCTGACTGAGAAAAGAATAAGTACTTTACAATTGAAATAAATAATAAGGAATATCTCGGAAACGCTTTCCTCCACAACAAAAACGCATGGAACATAAATTCTGTGTTTTGACGATATCTATACTTTTGTTGTGGTAAGTTTTTGTCTATCTATTACGGTTTAGCAGTTAAGTAAAATACGGCAAAATTCATTCAGAATAAAGAGGTCTTCGAAGGTTATTCCCAGAAAATTCAAGATATAAACTTTATTTGGGATGTGAATATCTTGAATATACGAGATTTTAATCAAAATGGTTAGATCCATCTTTGAGAAAATCAAAATTTTTGAAATTTTGCCATGTAAAGGGTAGTTTGTGATAGGGGGATTTTCTTCAAAATCTTTGAATCTCATTCTTGGAAGATAATAAACCTAAATATCAAGTTTGGTATTTAATGGTCTTTTCAATTTTGAGCTAATGCTTTTTTCCTCCTCGGGGGACCCCAAAACATATTTTCGGTGAAATCTCGACATCGAATTTTTGGGTGGAATACAATACCTTCTACTGTAGGTATACATTGTACATTGTCATTTTTAGAAAAGCCTCCATGCCTTTGTGCGTGTATATATATTTGTGTGTGTGTGTGTGTGTGTGTGTGTGTGTCTATAAACAACGTAAAAAAAATGGAAACTTCGGTTAAACACCAAATTTGACTTTTAGTTCAGCGCCTTCCAAGGATTCGACATGAGGATTTTTAACAATCCCCCCACACTCCAAATTACCCTTTAGATAGAAAACTTTTTTTGTTTCTGATTTTAGAAAAATAGCTATCGATTTTACTAACGTCCCAAATGTTATAAGACATTTGTGTGATAAATGAAATGAATTTTCTGGAAATAGCTTGAGAATGACTTTTGTAAATAGAGTAACCGTAAAAGAAAGATAAAATCTTACTATGCAAAAAATGTGATCCCCTTAAAGTACACAATATATTTTATCCAAATATTTTTGTGGCACTTCCGAAATATTCCTTTGTTGTTTTGAATTTGCAAACAGATTGTACCTACTGTTTTCAAGTGGTAACTCTTTGGTGTTTTTTTTTTTCCGTGATGATGTACATAAAGTGGAATTTTAAAGCTATTTTCAGTGACCCGATTTTTAAAACGTTGACTACAGCATTAGCCTATTGTACCCTTAAAGCTACAAAATGTTTAAATGTAAATAGTAATTTTTTTCTAAGAAACTTTATATAAAAGTCAACTGAGAAAACCATATGAATGCAGCACTCAATTTTCTAAATTTATTTTTTAAACTGTAAAACTACCAAGAGCTAGGAAATATTGCGGATGATAACTACTGCCAACACGCAAGGTGTGGAATACTTTACGGTTCTCCATTTTTACCGTTTTGCGATAGCGTTGACAACCGGCGCATAAAAATTACAACTGCACACGAATCTCAAAAACTTAAAGCATTTTCGCAACACACTTATTTCAAATTGCCGAATTAAATGCGTGTTTCGAAACATTTGTTACCGATTAAGGTTTAATATTTGCAAATAAGTTAAAATTTAAAATAATTCATGAGTAAAAACAGCTCGACACGCTTAGTTTTTCCGTTCAAATAATTTTGGGTGTTTTTGTAACAAACTTATTTTTAATTGTGGAATTAAACACGTTTTATCGAATCATTAATTAGTGTGTAAAGATGAACATTCCCAAATTAAGTTAAATTTTCAAAAAATATTCCCGGAAGATTTTAAGTAAAAACAACTCCATATGCTTAGTATTTCGTTAAAATACTTTTAGGTGCTTTCCTGCAATATTCAAAAGGATTTATGACATTAATATTCCTGAATTTTCCTGATGTTAAATGCAAGTTTTAACTCAACTCTCGTCACAAACATAGATGTTCTAACCTATTTCATACTAAGCAACATTATTACAATTTTTAAAGGAAATGTTAAAATAGACTTATGTTAATATGTATTTTTACTTCTCTACACGTACTATGTACATAGTGTAAAGAGAACGTATTGTATTGCACCCAAAAATTCGATATCGAGATTTCATCGGAAATATTTGTTTTGGGTCCCCTTGAATCCAAAAAAAGCATTTTCAGAAAAAGGTCCGTGTATGTATGCTTGCGTATATCTGTTTGTGTGTGTATCTGTGGACAGCATGCTCAAAAACGAAAAGACAGCTAAATACCAAACTTGGTATTTATGTTTGGTATCCTCCAAGGATGCGACCCGAAGATTTTCAAGAAAACCCCCCCACCCCAAACTACCCTTTACATGGAAAAAGTTTCGAAAATTTTTATTTTCTCAAAAATGGCTCTAACGATTTTGATTAGAATATCGTATATTAAAGATATTTACTTGACCAATAAAATGTATATCTTAAATTTTCTGGGAATATCCTCTGAAGATTACTTTACTCTGGATGATTTTAGGAATTTTGCATAACTGCTAAACCGTAAGAGATGGACAAAAAATTACCACACAAAAAATGTACAGCACTTTAAAACACACATTTTATGTTATGTGCATTTTTTTCGTGCTGGTAATCGTTCATGAGATATTCCTTGTTATTGGTTTCAGGTTTAAAATACCTTTCTCTCATGGAAAGCAATAATTTCCTGGCCCTGCATACAAACGTTTTTCAACCGCATGGCAACCAGCTTTTAAATGATTTGGCTATCGTTTTATCCTAGTGTATTCCCTATATTCCTCTACTTACAAGGAAGCAAGTAATGAAGACAATTTCGGCTAATGTTTATCTCGATTATCTATAAAGTAGATACAAGAGTACGCCTTTTAACAACAATTTGTTATAGCAATGTAGAGAAAGTCATGTGAATGGAACACATCAGATTTTATCGTGGTTATTGCAAATTACACGGGAAGAAAGGACAATTTGGGTACCCCGGGCAAAGCGAAGTATAATTCATCAACTATTTCCTTGAAGTGTCGACGCTTTTTGTCTAACAAACTGAGGCTTGTTAACTTCTGCAGCCAAGTGTTGCTTGAGCTGTGTATATAATTGCTTTAGTAAATTTATTTTCATAATTTGTAGCGCAAACAATATGTCAATCAGCACAAAATATAAGTAATTAACAATCATTCTAAGCAATAGCTAGCATATTTAGAGTAGTGTCTATTTTATGAAGTGATTTGATTAGAAAATATTTTAAGTCCCAAAGTGCTCTGGAGTAAAATGAGATAATCTGATGTGCTCCATTCATATGACTTTCTCTACATCTCTGCAAAAATTCTTGTTCAAAACTTATGCTTCTATTTATTTCATTCTAATCGAGAAAAAATTACCAAAAATAGTCTTATACTTGATTCCTTGTAAGTAGAAGCGGAATAAGGAAGTAACATAGGTTAAAGTTATGGTCAAAAGCTGGTTACTATGTGACTGAAGTTCCTTTGTTTGTATGGACACGAGTTGACAAATTACTGTATAAGAAAAGTTAAGTTTTTCAAAGCTGAAACCAAAAACAAGGAATATCTCATAAACGACCCACTCCACGAAAAAAATGTATGCAACATAAACTGTGTGTTTTAATATGCTCTACGTTTTTGTGTGGTAAGTTTTTGTCCATCTCTTGCTGTTTGGTAGTTATACATTTCGTAAATTCACCCAGATTAAAGCAGTCCTCAGAGGCTATTCCCAGAAATTTCAAGATTTACATTTTATTGGTCAGGTAAATATCTTTAATATACGATATTTTAATCAAAATCGTTAGGGAATTTTTAAGAAAATAAAAATTTTCGAAAAAGTTCCATGTAAAGGGTAATTGTGGCGGATTTTCCTGAAAATCCTCGTGTCGCATCCTTGGAAGATACCAAACTTAAATACCAAGTTTGGTATTCAACGGTCTTTTCGTTTTTGAGTTATGCTGTCCACAGACACACACATACACGCGCGCGCACGTACCTTTTTCAGAAAACCCTTTTTTTTGGATTCAAGGGAACCCAAAATATGTATTTCAGGCGAAATCTCGGTATCGAATGTTTAGGAGCGTGTAGAGAAAGTAAAAACGATAGGAAGTTGACATTTACCGAGGGTTAGTCGATGATGCCAGGCCCTGAAATGTTATCGTGATCCCATCATTAATACTCAGACGGTAGCAGCGGTGTTGCACGAATGTGAACATAAGAAGAGCGCTAAGCGCTATGTTAAGAGCTGCAGTTATTGATGAATTAATTAATAATGTATCTGTAGGTGTTAATACAGCTATATCAAGAGGCAATACTACAATAGCTAATAAACAAATCAAGATTTTTAGACAGCTTTTTATTCCAAGGAACAGTAAGAATTTCAGCAAGAGTAATGTTCACCACTCCTTTCTTATTCTGACATTTGGGTACTGGAAGCTTCAAAATATATATTTAGAAAGCGTATACCCTCACAAAGTGCCGATACTCTCCAGTTCTATACCCATATATATGTTGGTATATCACGAAACTTTAAACAAAGTATACTCCACAATATATGTTCAAGATAGCGACTGTAAGGCTACATTATTGATGGATACTCCTTAACTTCCAGGGATGATTGTGTTTCTATAACAACAAGCTGACTCAGGTTGGCAAGTGACTGAATATTTTGTTACAGGCAGATGATCACAGCAAATGTTTAACAAACAAAGTTACTTTATAATAGACATGTAACCAAAGCTAGAACAGCTCATAGAAATAGAACTAACGGTGTTAGAAACATGAGTGAGATTTTCACTAGTATGTGCACAGAACAGAATATTTTCTTCTTGAAACAACTCTGCATCTGAAGATTCCACATTGAAGACTCCATCTGAAGAAACAGAAAACAAGATGTGAAGTGCACCATGAGGAGGCAATTGCTGAGGACTGGACCCAGAGTGAGTGACAGTGGCATGTATACCGCTCTTATTTTGTTCATTGGGAATGAATTCCTACTTTGGATTCATTGATCATTTCCTTAGCTAAATTGTAGTATTTAGGCACGTTGCGTGCTCTTAGGCTTTGCCCTTATTTCCTGTATTTTTGAGAAGTCTGATGAAAGTATTATCTACTTTTCTGCTGCTGTTGTTTTGTGAACATGTAGACGATATTTTAATAGAATACACTCAAAATAAGTTGGTTTCGTGTCAAGTAGGTAGTCCATTTATTTTAGTACGTTTACCACAGTTCTCAAAAACCAGTTTGCTAAAATTGATTAGTATGCGAAATAATCCTGTAAGTATATAACTTATTATACATACTCATAAACTAAACTAACATCTTACCAGCTGAGGCCATTATTATCGCATTCCTTAAATTTCGACTCAATTTTTTTTAATATCCAGTTAGATTAATCACCGAAGTTAACAGAAACTGTTGCCATGAATTGATTATGTATAATTATACCTTAAGTATTACTTTATTCATAAGCGTTTTAACACGATTGACAGCTGCATATGTTGTCAGTTAAAACGACGTAACACATTGATCCCTGTACACCCCTGAGTATACTTTATTGCCGCTATCCCTTTAGGTAAAGAACAAACATGGCAACCTTGAGGCAGCCTCTGCTATATAATTAGAAAAGGAGCTATAATTTATTCTTTCTCTGCCCTGTACAACCGTAGGAACAGAGTAGGGTCGCCGCATTGATAAAATGGCGGCACCTAACATATAATTCCCTCTTCCATTATTGGCAGAGAACAGTGTGTATATTTACACATCATTATGCGCTCTCTAACGGCCAAATCATGCAGCACACCTCGAAACACACATTCATTTGTTTTCTGTAGCTCCCGGCAACAAATATGGCTACCACAGCCAGCAAGTTTATGTTCCTCTAGAATCTAAACTAATTAACAGCCAGCTCGTTCTGAAATACAGTGATTATGTACTAGTTTATAAGTTCCGAATGCCCACTAACTGAATATGACGAAAACATCTACAAGACTTCATATATTGTTAACATTAACATTAATTAATATTGCTGGTATTCACAAACTCAAATGATAATTTTTACTTTCTCTACACGTACTATGTACATAGTGTATGTATAGAGAAGGTATTACACTCCACCCAAAAACTCGATACCAAGATTTCACCGGAAATATATGTTTTAGGGTCCCCCGTATCCAAAAAAAGCATTCAGAAAAAGGTCCGTGTGTTTGTGTGTCCGTGTATCTGTGAACTCGATAACTGAAAATCGAAAAGTCGGTAAAATAGCAAACTTGGTATTTAAGTTTAGTATCTTCCTAGGATACGACACGAAGATTTTGAGAAAAATCCCACCACTACCCTTTACATTCAACTTGTTTCGAAATGTTTGATTTTCTCAGAAATGGCTCTAAAGATTTTGATTAAAATATCGTATATTAAAGATATTTGTCTGACAAATAAAATGTACATCTTGAATTTTCTAGGAATATCCCCTGAAATGCTCTTTATTCTGGATTAATTTTACGGAATTTTGCATAACTGCTAAACCGTAACAGATGGAGAAAATTTGGCACGCCAAAAATGTACAGCAGTTAAAACGGACAATTTACGTTATATACATTTATTTCGCGGAATTTATCGATTTTTAGATATTCCTTGTTTTTGGTTTCAGCTTTAAAAAACTTATACTTTTCTCATACTCCAGTCCATTCAAACAATGAAACTTCAGTCAAATAGCAACCAGCTTTTGCCTATCACTTTAGCCTATGATACTCCCTTATCTCGCTTCTACTACAAGGAAGCAATCAATAAGACTATTTCTGCTAATTTTTCTCTAATAGCAGGAAGTAAATAGAAGCATAAGCTTTTGAACAATAATTTGATGCAGATATGTACAGAATGTCATGTGAATGGAACACATCAGATTGGAGTGTAAGAGAATATTTTAAATACAATTTCAACGATAGTTATTTCTTAATCACGGGCGTGCCTGTGAGGTTAAGTGTTTTCTGCCGCATGATCAGCTGGCTTGTTTGCGAGGCGCTCATAACGAATGAACTTTGCCCGCACCGAGGCAAAAGTTTCTGTGCGCAATGCCAGACCACAGAATAGAAAGTAAACTCGCGTCTGATGTGCTTGAAGTCAAACGCTGCGCTACACGTCATATTGGGACCTAGTAAATACAAGTGAACGCTGTTTATTTCATACCATTTTAAGCAGATTAAAACATGTAAAATAAAAATCTGAAATGTTACACTCACATGAATTTCTCTAGCTGTTCTACAAACTTCTTACATAAGATTCTTCTTCTTTCTGCACCTTGCTAATCGAGGTACTCATTAGCACAATGCTCTTATTACTTAGTTCCGTATAAATAGGAAGAAAATAAGGGAATACACTAGGCTAAACCGATACTCAAATGTTTTAAAAGCTGTCGTTATGCGATTATCATTAGAAATCATTTCTTTTCTTGGCCAGAAGTAGAACAAAAGAAAAACGGAAACTCCCGTCTGAGAAAAGCATAAGTACTTCACAACTGAAACTAATAACACGGAATACTCGAAAACGGTAAACTTCACGAAAAATATGCAATTGACATAACTTGTGTATTTTATCAAGACCTACATTTTTTGTACAGTAACTTTTTGTCTATCTCTTACAGTTTACTAGTTATGCCAACTTAAACAAAATTCATCCTGAATAATCAGATCTTTAGAAGCTATTCCCAGAAAATTCAAAATATACATTTTATTTGTCAGGAAAATATCTTTAATATACGATATTTTAATCAAAATCGTTAGAGCCATAATTGAGAAAATCAAACTTTTCGAAAAAGTTCCATGTAAAGTGTACTTTGGGGTGGTTTTTTTTTTCTCAAAATCTTCATGTCGCAACCCTGGAAGATACTAAGCTTAAATACCAAGTTTGGTATTTTAGCTACTGTTCGTTTTTGAGTTATCGTGTTCACAGACACACGACACACGGACACACACGGACTTTTTTCTGAAAATGCTTTTTTTGGATACGGGGGACCCTAAAACATATATTTCCGGTGAAATCTTGGTATCGAATTTTTGGGTGGAATACAATACTTCTCTGTCCCTATGTACATTGAACATACCGGGCTAGAGAAAGTAAAAAAGCACGAACATATGTAATAACAATCTCATGTGTAGCATCACATGACTTTCTCTGCTTGCTCTCCTACAAATTATTTATACGGCTGCTTATTCTTCTGTTTCTTGGTAATAGAGATATATTTTAAATGCGTATGTCCTTATAAGTATAAACAATAGTCAAATATTTTCGATGCCGGCAGCTATGTGATGCTTTGAAATCCCATTCTATTTGCAAGAACTTGAAAAAGAAAGGGAAAAAAAAACCTGAGTGGTAATTTCCACGAAAGAAAATGTGTAGGTATGCATTTGAAAATGTTTAATCAGTAACGGGGAATTTCGAAAATGGTTAACACCTTAAAAAATATAGATGACAAATTGTGGATTTGAAGAGGATCTACATGCTCTGTGTAGCAAATTTTTGTCTATCTCTTACGGTTTTGATTAAAATACCTTATGTTTAAGATGTTTTTATGACAAACGAAATGTATAGCTTAAATTTTCTGGGAAGAGCCTCTGAAGACCACTTTATTCTAGATTACTTTTACATAACTTTTGTATAACTGGTAAACCGTAAGAGATAGACAAAAACGTAGTGCATAAAAATCTGATGTTTGCCATTCACATAACGTTCTCTAGCTGTTCCACACACAAATTTTTCTTATAAAAGATTATTCTATTATCTACGCCATGCGAATCATGATAAACGTTAGTAGAAATCGTCTATTACTTGCTTCCTTGTAAATAGAAAGGAAATAAGGGAATATATTAGGCCAAAATGATTGTCAAATCTTTTAAAAGCTGGTCATTATGTGAAACAATTGTTGTTCGGTTCGCTTTTATGGTCCCGTTGGAGAAAAGTTAATTAGTTTAAAATTGAAACCAATACCAAGGAATATTTTAGAAACCATCAGCTCTACATAAAAACGTATAAGACATACATTTTGTGTTTTAACGAGATCAACATTTTATGTAGTAAGTTTTTGTCTATATCTTACGGTTTAACCGTTATGCAAACTTTTACAAACCCCAACCAGAATAAAGAGACCTTCAGATGCTATTCCCAGAGAATTAAAAACATACATTTTATTTGTATAAAATGAAATATACGATACTTTAATCAAAATCGTTAGAGCCATTATTGAGAAAATCAAAATTTTCGAAAAATGTTCTATGTAAAGGCAGCTGATGGTGTGGGGATTTGCTTGAAAATCTTCGTGTCGCTTGCTTGGAAGATACTTGACTTAAATACCATAGTCACAGGCTTTTATAAGATTTGACTAACGCTTTAGCCTGTGCATTCTCTTCTACTTACAAAGAAGCAAGTATTAAGTGAAGTTCTGATAATGTTTATCTTGATTAGCTAATGTAGATAAAAGAATCATCTTTTGTAAGAAAAGTTTGTTTGTGAAACAGTTTGAAAAGATCATACAAATGGAACACATCAGATTTTGTTTGCTGTGCATATCTACAAAACAAAAAAAAAAACCGAAGCGACATGAAATTATGGTTAGGAAAATATATAGATAGAAGTAAATAACCAAGCTTTATTTGATAAAATAATAAAAAGGTTTAATACGTTGAATCAGTAAATATGATTAGGCAGAATGAATCAGTCATATCATAGAAACAAAGAAAGAAAGAAAAAAAACAAAAACCAAAACTGAAGCTTGGTGCAAACACACGATAAACCACATCACTAACTTTACATGAGACATTCCATGTTTCTTTGCCATATTAATTGTATTTGAATTATTTTTGCTTTAGAGTCTAGCACCATTGGCCATATTTTCTCTTACTACCGCTCATTATAAGAGCAGTAAAGCTTCAAGAGTCAACAAATATTCTAACTTAACCGTTCAGTACAGTATAATCCCAGTAGCTAAAATACACAATTAATAACATTAACAAAATATATATTACGAAGTGAGTAACTTCAACAACATAGCTGTTTACTCGGTCCAAGTAAATTCGGGCTTGCGCACTGCATTTTGGCGCACGGATTACGACAGAGTTTCCTTTCTGTATACTCTCTATTCTGTGGCCATACTAAGAATAACACTACAAGAGTTCCAGTCGCGAACACAAAATCGGCCACATTAACGCCCCCCCCCCCCCTCCAATAGTGAGTGCTTCCAAGAAAAACACTGAACTTTTAAAAATTACTCATATATGTAAGTTATTTCGGCTAAATAATAAATACTGATATTTGCAAGGAAAAATAAATTATTAGTGGATCACTCTAATTTGCAAATATATTTTTCTTCTTTCCCTTTGGCCTATGGTTGAGAAAGCCGAGACACAGGTATTTTTATTCTTTATCAAATTGCACAAATAATAATCAAATGACAGCTCGGTCTGAACATCAATTGAACAATGGCCACTACTTTACTTTCTCTACACGCACTATGTAGCAGTGTATAGAAAAGATATTGCATTCCACCGAAAAATTCGATACCGAGATTTTACGGCAAATACACGTTTAAGGGTCCCTTTATTAAACAATCTGGTGTGCTCCATTCACATGACTTTCTCTACATCTCTATAACAAATTATTGTTAAAAAGTTTATGCTTCTGTTTACTTCAATTAGTAGTACTTGCTTCCTTGTAAGTAGAAGCGAAATAAGGGAGTACCATAGGTTAAAGTGACAGTCAAAAGCTGGTTGCTATGTCACTGAAGTTCCTCTGTATGCACAGGAGTTGACGAATTCCTGATTGAGAAAAGTAAAGTTTTTAAAGCTGAAACCAAAACAAGGAATATCTAAGAAACAACAATTTCCACGAAACAAATGTATATAACATAAATTGAGTGTTTTAACGTTCTCTACATTTTTTATGTGACAGTTTTTTCTCCATCGCTTACGGTTTAGCAGTTATTTAAAATTCCGTAAAATTCATCCTGAATAAAGAGAACTTCAGAAGCCATACCCAGAAAATTCAAGATATACATTTTATTTGTCAGGTAAATATATTTAATATACGGTATTTTGATCAAAATCGTTACAGCAATTTTTAAGTAAAACAAAATTTTCAAAAAAAGCTCCATGTAAAAGGTATTTTGGGATTAGGGGATTTTTCTCTAAATCTTCGTGTCCCACCCCTGGAAGATACTAAACTTAAATACCATGTTTGACATTTTATTGGCTTTCGTTTTTGAGTTATCACAGACATACGAACACACACAGGGACCTTTTTGTGAAAATGCTTGTTTTTGGATATAGGGGACCCTAAAATATATATTTCCGGTGAAATCTCGGTATCGAATTTTTGGGTGGAGTGCAATACCTTCTCTATACACTGTGTACATAGTATGTATAGAGAAAGTAAAAAACGTATTTTCAGAAAAGGGTCCGTGTGTGTTCGCGTATTCATGTGTCTGTGAACACGATAACCCAAACTTGCATTTAAGTTTAGTATCTTCCAAGGATGCGACACGGAGATTTTGAGAATATATATACTGCTCTTTACATGGAAAAAATTTCGAAAGTTTTGATTTTCTAAAAAATGGTACTTGCGATTTTGATTAAGATGTTTATATGGCAAATAAAATGTATACCTTGAATTTTTTGGGAATAGTCTCTAAAGACCTCTTTTTTCTGAATGAATTTTAGCTAAATTATGCGTAAATGGTAAACCGTAAGAGATAGACAAAAGAGATAGACACTACACAAAAAAATGTAGATTACGTTAAAACACACCGTTTATGTCATATACGTATTTTTTCTTTGAATTGACCATTTCTGAGATATTCCTTGTTATTTGTATCAGATGTAAAATACCTACTTAAATCTTTTTCACACGGGAAGCTGTAATCTCCCTGCCCTGCATTGAAACAGATTTCATCCACATGGCAACCAGCTTTTAAAAGATTTGATTATCGTTTTAGCCTAGTGTATTCCATTATTTTCCTTTTACTTCAAGGAAGCAAGTAATAAGACAATTTCTGTTAATGTTTATCTCGATTAGCATGAAGCAGATAGAACAATATGCTTTTTACTTTCTCTACACGTACTATGTACATAGTGTATAGAGATGGTATTGTATTCCACCCAAAAATTCGATACCGAGATTTCACCGGAAATACACGTTTTGGGTCCCCCTGAATCCAAAAAGAGTATTTTTGGAAAAAGGTCCACGTGTGTGCGTGTGTGTGTGTCTTTGTGTGTCTGTGGACAGCATAGCACAAAAACGAAATGACCGTTAAATACCAAACTTGGTATTTAAGTTTGGTATCTTCCAAGGATACGACAGGAAGATTTGGAAGAAAATCCCTCCCCACCCCCAACTACCCTTTACATGGAACTTTTTTTTTTAAATTTTGATTTTCTCAAAAATGGCTCTAACGATTTTTATTAAAATATCGTATATTAAAGATATTTACCTGACCTTGAATTTTCTGGGAATAGACTCTGAAGAGTACTTTATTCTGGAGGAATTTTGCATAACTGCTAAACTGTAAGAAATGGACAAAAACTTACCACACAAAAATGTAGGGCACATTAAAACACACAATTTATGTTACATGATTTTTTTTTCGAGGAGTTGATGATTTTTTAGACATTCCATGTTTTTTGGTTTCAGCTTTGAAAAACTTATACTTTTCTCATACAGGAATTTGTCAATTCGTGTCCATACAAACAAAGGAACTTCAGTCACCTAGCAACCAGCTTTTGGCTTTCACTTTAACCTATGGTACTCCCTTATTTCGCTTCTACTTACAAGGAAGCTAGTAATGAGACAATTTCTGTTAATGTTTATCTCGATTAGCATGAAATAGATAGAACAATATTTATTACAACGATGTAGAGTAAGCCATGTGAAGGAACACACCATATTTTTAGTGTCTTTGTGCGATGTGCAGAATAGAGGAGGCAATAAAAGCAATAGATGCATTTATTTGCTCCCAACGATTAGAGTCAATTAGTGTATTATACTACGTGATTGAAGTATTTCTGATAGATAGTTTGAAACTCTTTGCTTCGTGTTAGAACAAGGAAAACCCTCATGAAAGGGAATCTTATGACATGTGGCAAAAAAGTTAATACAGGAGAGTTTAACACTTAAAGACAACGCGGAATACCATGAATTTCTTTACAACGGAATACCGTCAGATGTTTCAATATCTAGGTAACAAAATAAAATCTGATGGAAGAAGCAAAATAAAAAAAAATGTGCTACATTCACATGGCTTTCTCTACCTGTTCTGCACACAATCTATTCTTACAAAATACGAGGTATTAACATAGCATGCTAATCGAGATAAAATGGTCTCATTGCTTTCTTATTAATAGAGGGTAATAAGGGAATGCACTAGACCAAAGCATTAGTCAAATGTTTTAAAAGATGATGGCTAGGTGATGCATTTAAAATTCGCTTCTCTTTCCACTGCCAGGAGTAATACAAAAGCGATATAAAACGAATAATGACTCGTTTGAGAGAAGTATAAGTATTTTAACATTGAAACTAATAACAAGGAATATCTCAGAAATGGTTAACGCTAGAGAAAACAAACGTATAAGGCATAAATTGTTTGTTTGAACAAGGTCTGCATTATCTATTTCTTACAATTTTATAGTAATTGAACCACGGCTTCCGCATTCCTTATAACAGCATTCATTCTGTCAGGAGGCGATGTTGACAATCGTTCCACTCGGATTAAATTGTTTCCTTACCCTTCCCTTTGCACTAGTCACCCTTTGTTCATCAGTCATTGCTTGTTGTCGGCTTGAATACAAACCAATAGGATATTGACAAGCCCAGGACTGGTGTGGAGCACAAATGAAAACATTACATAAATGAACACCAAAAGACTCTAACAGCACCTGCACATTTCCCTACACCGGGCTATACATAGTAGGTAGAGAAGGGAATGTATTCCACTGAAAAATTCGGTACAGAGATTTCACTGGAAATATATGTTTTTAGGACAGCTGAATTCTAAAAGAGCAGTTTTAGAGAAAGGCCAGCAAGGTTGTGTATGTGTGTGTATGTGTGTGTGTGTGGTGTCGGTGTATTTGTGGACATATGCTGGAAACATTTTCGAAAAAAATCGATTTTTTTAAATAGTTTTCTAACGTTTTATTAAAATACCGTACTTTAAGGATATTTAAATGATAAATAAAATGTATATCTTGAATTTCCTGTGAACAGCCTCTGAAGTCCTTTTTATTCTGAATAACTTTTGCATACTTGGTAAGAGATAGACAAATCTGTAGACCTCGTGGAAACAGAGAATTTGTCCATGTCGTGTACATTTTCATTGTAGAGCTAAGATATTTCTTACTATTGGTTTCAATTTTAAAGCACTTATACTGGCCTTGCAAAGAAGCGAATTTCAATGACAACTACATAGCGACAGGTTTTAAAACATTTGACTAAAGTTTTAGTGTAGTGTATTCCATTAGTTCCTTTCTGCTTATATGGAACCGCAATAAGGCAATTCAGCTAATGCTTATCTCGATTATCATGAAGTAAAAAAACCTGATGTGTTCCATTCGTTGCCACTCTCTCCCTATGGTGATGAAGTCCTTCCTACCGGTGCATCCTTCCCCTGGAGGTTGGAGGCTGTGTGATGGTGGTGTGAAGATCGGTCCTGAATCCTTCCTGAAGTTAGTGGAGTTGTTTGGAGATGGATTGATGAAGTTGGTGCTGCAGCTCTCGAAAGCCGACGACCGAGGCCTCAAGAGACCGCACCCTGTCGTCGCTGTCCTTGACAGGCGGATTAACGAGGTGGCTCTCGATGCGCTCCAGCTTGCGCTGGACGGACGCAAGCACCTCGCCCTTTCCGTCTGCATCTCTTGCTGCTTTCTGGTGCTCGACCTTCAATGCCTCGAGTCGTTCATTGGTTGCCCTCTGAAGTTCTTCCGGACGGAGGCCGAGTGTGTGTGTAACCGTCAGGATGTCGGCAATGCATTCTATGGCGTCCCTCAGGAAGATGTCTGTCGGTAATGTGTTCTCTTCGGTGATGATGCCAGGAGAATGGTGTGGTGATATCGGGGTAGATGGAAGATGTCGCTCAACTGGGTGGTGCGGGTTCTGCGTCTGCACTGGTTTCCTGCTCCGGGGATACAGGGGGCACTTGACCTGCCCTGTGCAGTGTGTGCGACAGGAGCACATGGTGCAGAAGTGGCGTCGACGGCGGAGATCATGCTGTAGGCAGGCGGCTCTCAAGCGACCCGCACCACAGTAGTGGCACCTCGGTGCAGTGGTTCAGTCCAGAGTTGCTTGCTCATAGGCAGAACAGCGTCGGCAGCGTCCGGTCTTTCGCTTCTGCTGGCCTCAACGTGCAACCGATGCCCTAGCAAGGGCAGGCGCGACGCGTCCTAACCGAAACCAAGGTGAAGCCGGAGCAGAGATGTGGGACCCCGGGTCGAAGTGATGCGATTGGCCTTTATTGCTGAAGGCCAAATCTGTTGAGCGGCTTCCAGAACGAAGCGAGCTGGCAGGTCCCGGGGCACGTTGCAGATGACCACCGTGTGATGACCATCTGGTGCGTGTTGTTGCCCGGCTCCGGTGGAGTAGCAGGCACGGCGGAGTGTAGTGTTGAAGGCCGGTCCGGTTCCCGGCGGAAGAGACCGAGCCGGTTCCCGGGGGGGTTCCGGTACGGCCGCGACGGCTGTTGGTTGAGGAGCCACCTGCTCCAGGAGATTAGGTGGCCTGGTAGTCCGCGGTGTAGGAAGAGGGGCTGGGTGCATTTTTACACTGCGCGGCGAGGCGGCACACTAGTACCCCTGTGCACGCCAAATGCGGTTCCGGCGGCTCCTCTCTCTGCGCGCTCTCCATCTCTTCTCTGCTGCAGGTGCGGTAGTGGGAGAAGCCTGCGTCGAATGCTGCCTTCAGCGCTGGATCCATGCTCTCCTCTGGGTTGAAACGGTTTTTAACGTTTTAATAGGTTTCGGTGATGCAAAATGAAAACAGATGAAATTAAAAAGCAACATTTAGGTATTTTAAAATAATTTCTAATAAAAAAAACATATCATACCGAAAATGAATAGGTATATAAAATATAATCTCCTCCCAAAGAGTGCATTTCTTTTTCACTGTGATAATAATACATTTTTCCTAATAGCAGTAGTCCAAGACATTGACGTCAACAACAATATTGATTGAATACGTATATATATAATGAACTATATATCTAAAGAACACCCCACAAAACAGTTTCACCACATAGTACTGAATGTGGTGATGTAGGTACCTACTTGTAATAGAACCATAACAACAAGAAAGCGTCTAAATAATATTAAACAGGAGCGCCCAGATTCATCCTTCAGTCCGCGGTTATACCAATATACCGTATGCAGGCACAAGAACCGGAAAGCCCGATTTACTCCTACCGTCCCCACCTCTATCTGAATGAGCTACATTGTCAAGATGTGGTGCTGGAATTCTCGGAGATCACGTCTCACGCCAGATATTTGGATACCTTCTGCTGAAGAAGCGAATACCATAGTGACTAGTGAACGAATCACTAGTATGATATTGCACCCTGGGGCGGTAACGTGGTTACGTGTTCGTATCTCGGACGCAAGTTTTGGGTATTCGGAATGGTGTGGATTTGTGGGTGCCCTAGCTCAGGATTTTTTTACTACCGTGGTAACTCTTTCAGGGTGTGGTACGACACAAGCACTTTATTCAATTAGTTCGGCCTTTTTCCGGCGTCGAACACACACACGCATTCTTCTTCATTTTCTCCTGTGAAACTATACTTTACGAACTCGCGACTATTGTTACTTATTTTGGGGTCGTGATTTATTCCGTACTCTGGTCAGTATTAAAACAACTATTTCCGTCACGACTAAAGGTAGCCTTTTCGACTCCACCAAGGACCCTAAATTTCACATCTTGGTTCTGCCAATGCCCCGCGCCAAGTGCACCAAACAGTGTAGCCTGAACAGCGAACATTGTTTTGTCTCCCGTTATGTTCCCCTTGGGAATGTCCACTCATCCCCTTCGGTTCAATGCACTACCCTCTAACGGCATTTTCGGCGTCCCTCGCCGGCTCGTGACAACTCGGCTACTTAAACGTGTTTGAAGCCGAAGTCGCGTACCAACCGCCTTGGCACACCACACACGACATCGCCACACCCCCAGCAGAGGAACCCAGGCCTGCTCACATAGAGTGGATTCCGGGGAGACCTCAACCACAATGTGACGCACACGTGCCAACGCCACCAAAAGAAGCACCAAGAACCACAGGAACTTCCGCTGGGAGTCAGCATACCGTCACCACAGAGATAGAGAGGCACTCTCCCTGCACTCCATCCCACAACCACATAACTGCAACGTAATCCCAGCTTCCACTCCGCAGGAGGCCGGCTGGGCCTAGGTCAAGCCGGTCTCCTAGCAACAATCCCTTTACCCACAAGACCCCATGTGGACCAGTACACCTTCACCAACAATTCGCGGGTGCTACTTGCGGGACCGCATCACTCTTTTCCTCTACTTCCGGTTGAGGGTGTTTTAGTCGGTAGGCCCATTCAGGGAGACCCCGACACTCCGAACTAGACAGCCCGGGTTAGTCCTTAAGGTGGATTTTTCCCCTCCACTCGAAAAAAAAATCTTTCTTCCTTTCCCGTTTTCAATGTACATTTATGTGTCCCTTCTTGATATAATTTATATTCTTAGCTATGATTTATCTTTCTCTTCTTTCTCTTGCCCCGTGACAAGAGATGTACTGTCTCAACCCTCTCATTACTGAGTGACAACATATCAATACCGTCTATGTGGGGTAATGGATAGGGTTGAATGGATTTTCTCGGTCGCCGAATTTTGATCTCGTTGGATATTTTCTTTGAGTTTCCTTATTATTTAGAGATGAGGACACAAAATTCCACACTCGGTGAATGGGAAATGAGTCGACGATTTGTCGCGCCGTGTCCACATCCTTTTGGAAGAGTTTCGCTACGTGTATCTGCGATCGCAAGGATGTCAGCGGTGATACCAGTCACACTTAACAGTCTCCTTATCCTCCGCACCTTAGTAGATATCTTGTCAGCTTCTAGATGTTGCCATTATACACTACATGATTAAAATCAGCTGATTTGGAAATAAATCATAACATTTGTGTAAAGCATTACAAGTGCATATTTATAACTCCTTTCTTATGTCATGTATACAGAACAAACAAAGGCAGGACAATTAAGCTACATTTGTGTGCAAGAACAGAACAAATCATTAAAGATATCGCAAACAATGTGATCTCATTAGCAACGGTTGTTATTACAGATCTTTTGGAAAAAGTCAAAATCATATATACCAACCAGACTCTTTATAGAAATTACCCTTATTTTTTAAACATTTAAAACAAATTTGAATGTTTTGAAAAGATCATCTGAAAAATAAAACTTTAAATAAGTGCAGCAGTTAGGCTGAAAATCGTAAAATGGAATGATCCACAAATAAACAAACCTTGAACCTAGTTTGAAAATATCTATAGTAAATTGTCATCTCTGCGTACACATTTGTAACTAGACCTTTAATTTTTAATAGGTTTCATACAAATAAGCCTCACTTTTATACCAAATTGGGCATCAACGTGTATGAACCGTCAGCTTCGTACGCTTGTTACGACGAATCACCTTAAAATACCCCTAATTCAGCAGCCGTTTCAGCCAAATAAACTTTGTATAAACATTTTATTGCCACTTATATAAAATATCGAATTCAAGCTTTGTTTCGTGTTTACACAATCTTAAACGAACCGGCATATGGGATTGTTCTTTCACTTAAGTTGTGTGTAGGAAAATGCTGGAAAGGTAGAGCCAGACTGAAAAATGCAATGCCATAGCTGGAATTTGAATCACGGATCATCGAATTTCCTTGTGGTTGCTCGCACCAAGTGCGTTACTGTAGCAACATGCTGAAGGATTAGTAGCCGGGAAGGGCCGAAGTATTCAAAAGCAGCGCCTAGATATGGAAGTACCATCTGATTCATTCTTCGTTTGGGATCAGAACCGGAAAACCCCGACTTACTTGTTGGTTCTACCACTAGGCTGAAGTAGTTACATTGTCCATATATGGTGTTGGACTTCTCGGAGATTGCATCATCGGTTCCATTTTCTCCCTCAGTCGCCAGATATTTTAACAATTCTGCTGAAGAAGCTAATAGTCACCACTGGTAACGAATCACCAGCTGGCTACTGCGCCTTCTCATCTGGGTTGAAGGCATGTCAATAGCAATGTCAGTGGGGTGGAATGTAAGTCAGGGCGATATTAGTGCTGCTTTGTCAGCGACAAAGTTCTCGTGTTAATAGCAATGCCAGTGAGGTAATGGATCGGTGTATATTTGTGCTGCTGTGTTAGTGACAAAGTTCTCGTGTTAATAGCAAGGCCAGTGAGGTAATGGATCGGGTGGATATTAGTGCTACTGTGTTAGTGACAAAGTTCTCGTGTTAATAGCAATGTCAGTGAGGTAATGGATCGGGTGGATATTAGTGCTACTGTGTTAGTGACAAAGTTCTCGTGTTAATAGCAATGTCAGTGAGATAATGGATCGGGTGGATATTTGTGCTGCTGTGTTAGTGACAAAGTTCTCATGTTAATAGCAATGTCAGTGAGGTAATGGATCGGGTGGATATTTCTGCTGCTGTGTTAGTGACAAAGTTCTCATGATAATAGCAATGCCAGTGAGGTAATGGATCGGGTGGATATTAGTGCTCCTGTGTTAGTGACAAAGTTCTCATGATAATAGCAATGCCAGTGAGGTAATGGATCGGGTGGACATTGGTGCTCCTTTATGAACGACAAAGTTCTCATGTTAATAGCAATGTGAGTGAGGTAATGGATCGGGTGGATATTTGTGCTGCTGTGTAGGTGACAAAGCTCTCATGTTAATAGCAATGTCAGTGAGGTAATGGATCGGGTGGATATTTGTGCTGCTGTGTTAGTGACAAAGCTCTCATGTTAATAGCAAGGCCAGTGAGGTAATGGATCGGGTGGATATTAGTGCTCCTGTGTTAGTGACAAAGTTCTCGTGTTAATAGCAATGTCAGTGAGGTAATGGATCGGGTGGATATTAGTGCTGCTGTGTTGGTGACAAAGTTCTCGTGTTAATAGCAATGTCAGTGAGGTAATGGATCGGGTGGATATTTGTGCTGCTGTGTTAGTGACAAAGTTCTCGTGTTAATAGCAATGTCAGTGAGGTAATGGATCGGGTGGATATTAGTGCTGCTGTGTCAGTGACAAAGTTCTCGTGTTAATAGCAATGCCAGTGAGGTAATGGATCGGGTGGATATTAGTGCTCCTGTGTTAGTGACAAAGTTCTCGTGTTAATAGCAATGCCAGTGAGGTAATGGATCGGGTGGATATTAGTGCTCCTGTGTTAGTGACAAAGTACTCATGTTAATAGCAATGTCAGTGGGGTAATGGATCGGGTGGATATTAGTGCTGCTGTGTTAGTGACAAAGTTCTCATGTTAATAGCAAGGCCAGTGAGGTAATGGATCGGGTGGATATTAGTGCTGCTGTGCAGTGACAAAGTTCTCATGTCAATAGCAATGTCAGTGGGGCAATGGATCGGGTGGATATTAGTGCTGCTGTGTCAGTGACAAAGTTCTTATGTTAATAGCAATGTCAGTGAGGTAATGGATCGGGTGAATATTAGTGCTGCTTTGTCAACGACAAAGCTCTCATGTCAATAGCAATGTCAGTGGGGTAATGGATCGGGTGGATATTAGTGCAACTGTGTTAGTGACAAAGTTCTCATGTTAATAGCAAGGCCAGTGAGGTAATGGATCGGGTGGATATTAATGCTGCTCTGTTAGTGACAAGGTTCTCCTGTTAATAGCAAGGCCAGTGAGGTAATGGATCAGGTGAATATTAGTGCTGCTGTGTTAGTGACAAGGTTCTCATGTTAATAGCAATGCCAAAGAGATAATGGATCAGGTGAATATTAGTGCTGCTGTGTTAGTGATAAGGTTCTCCTGTTAATAGCAAGGCCAGTGAGGTAATGGATCAGGTGAATATTAGTGCTGCTGTGTTAGTGACAAGGTTCTCACGTTAATAGCAATGCCAAAGAGGTAATGGATCAGGTGAATATTAGTGCTGCTGTGTTAGTGATAAGGTTCTCCTGTTAATAGCAAGGCCAGTGAGGTAATGGATCAGGTGAATATTAGTGCTGCTGTGTTAGTGACAAGGTTCTCACGTTAATAGCAATGTCAGTGAGGTAATGGATCAGGTGAATATTAGTGCTGCTGTGTCAGTGAGAAAGTTCTCAGGTCAATACAATGTCAGTGAGGTAATGGATCAGGTGAATATTAGAGCTGCTGTGTCAGTGAGAAAGTTCTCAGGTCAATACAATGTCAGTGAGGTAATGGATCAGGTGAGTATTAGTGCTGCTGTGTCAATGACAAGGTTCTCAGATCAATACAATGTCAGTGAGGTAATGGATCAGTTGAATATTAGTGATGCTGTGTTAGTGACAAGGTTCTCAGATCAATACAATGTCAGTGAGGTAATGGATCAGGTGAATATTAGTGCTGCTGTGTTAGTGACAAGGTTCTCAGATCAATACAATGTCAGTGAGGTAATGGATCAGGTGAGTATTAGTGCTGCTGTGTCAATGACAAGGTTCTCAGATCAATACAATGTCAGTGAGGTAATGGATCAGGTGAATATCAGTGCTGCTGTGTCAATGACAAGGTTCTCAGATCAATACAATGTCAGTGAGGTAATGGATCAGGTGAATATTAGTGCTGCTGTGTCAATGACAAGGTTCTCAGGTCAATACAATGTCAGTGAGGTAATGGATCAGGTGAATATTAGTGCTGCTGTGTTAGTGACAATGTTCTCCTGTTAATAGCAATGCCAGAGAGGTAATGGATCAGGTGAATATTAGTGCTGCTCTGTTAGTGACAAGGTTCTCATGTTAATAGCAATGCCAGAGAGGTAATGGATCAGGTGAATATTAGTGCTGCTCTGTTAGTGACAAGGTTCTCATGTTAATAGCAATGCCAGAGAGGTAATGGATCTGGTGGATATTAGTGCTGCTGTGTCAATGACAAAGTTCTCAGGTCAATACAATGTCAGTGAGGTAATGGATCAGGTGAATATTAGTGCTGCTGTGTCAATGACAAAGTTCTCAGGTCAATACAATGTCAGTGAGGTAATGGATCAGGTGAATATTAGTGCTGCTGTGTCAATGACAAAGTTCTCAGGTCAATACAATGTCAGTGAGGTAATGGATCAGGTGAATATTAGTGCTGCTGTGTCAATGACAAAGTTCTCAGGTCAATACAATGTCAGTGAGGTAATGGATCAGGTGAATATTAGTGCTGCTGTGTCAATGACAAGGTTCTCATGTTAATAGCAATGCCAGAGAGGTAATGGATCAGGTGAATATTAGTGCTGCTGTGTCAATGACAAAGTTCTCAGGTCAATACAATGTCAGTGAGGTAATGGATCTGGTGGATATTAGTGCTGCTGTGTCAATGACAAGGTTCTCATGTCAATACAATGTCAGTGAGGTAATGGATCTGGTGAATATTAGTGCTGCTGTGTCAATGACAAGGTTCTCAGGCCAATACAATGTCAGTGAGGTAATGGATCAGGTGAATATTAGTGATGCTGTGTTAGTGACAAGGTTCTCCTGTTAATAGCAATGCCAGAGAGGTAATGGATCTGGTGAATATTAGTGCTGCTGTGTCAATGACAAGGTTCTCAGGTCAATACAATGTCAGTGAGGTAATGGATCAGGTGAATATTAGTGCTGCTGTGTCAATGACAAAGTTCTCAGGTCAATACAATGTCAGTGAGGTAATGGATCAGGTGAATATTAGTGCTGCTGTGTCAGTGAGAAAGTTCTCAGGTCAATACAATGTCAGTGGGGTAATGGATCAGGTGAATATTAGTGCTGCCCTGTCAATGACAAGGTTCTCATGTTAATCGCGCAGTCATTTATTCATATCTTCTTAAAGTACTTTTACTACGTTTTTGCCTCAGTATTCGCCAGGCCTTCAATTCGTTTATGCCGATTCTCCATACTGATTCTTCTCTCTGCCTTCCTTTTTAATTCTTCATGTGTTCTACAGTTCATGTTTTTAATTTGTTACGTGTCTATAATTTTGCTTCCTTTTTGCTATTCTTGTTCCTGCCTTTAATTGCGGTCTGCAGTTGTTTAAATGAAAGACTTGTATGCCTATATGTTGCAGAAAATCTTATAGAAGTCAGGAAGTTTATTTTAGAGAGATCTTTGGGCGGTTGATGGTTGTCTGACCTTTTGATATATTTCGTTTCAGCTCCAGACGTAACTTGAATCTTATAATTCCGACTATGATAGAAACGTAGATATATTAATTTATTTGTACTCATATCCTATTCCTAATAAGCCATTAGGTCAAGTCGCTGTCAAGTCTGCCACAAATGAACGTATCTCCACTATACCACTTGAACTTATCTTCAGCCTTGACGGTTACATGCGGGTAGAGAAGCAGCGCCACCTTTAGCAACACTAGCGCTGCAAATTTGTACAGTAAAGAAAGTTATTCTCATTCTTTCAAAATACATCGTAATTTGTAGCCCTGCCACGTTTTTACTTTATCTACACGTACTATGTACATAGTGTATAGAGAAGATATTGCACTCCACCTTAAAATTCGATACCGAGATTTCACCGGAAATGTATGTTTTAACGTCCCCTGTATAAAAAGAAAGCATTTTCACAAAAAGGTCCGTGTGTGCGTATGTGTCCGAGTGTCTGTGTGTCGTGAGTCTGTGAACACGATAACTCAAAACGAAAAGTCGGTAAAATATCAAAGTTGGTGTTTAAGTTTAGTATCTTCCAGGGATGCGACACAAAGATTTTGAGTTAAATCGACCCACCCCAAACTACCCTTTACATGGAGCTTTTTTCGAAAATTTTGATTTTGTGAAAGATGGCTCTAACATATATTAAAGATATATTTACCTGACAAATAAAATGCATATCTTGAATTTTCTGGGAATAGCCTCTGAAAACTACTTTATTCCGGATGAATTTTACGGAATTTTGCATAACTGTTAAACCGTAAGAGATGGAGAAAAACTTACCACACAAAAAATGTAGAGCACTTAAATCACACAATGTATGTTATATGCGGTTTTTTCTTGGAGTTGGTCTTTTTTTTTTTCTTTTTTAGATATTCCTTGTTTTGGGTTTCAACTTTAAAAAACATACTTTTCTCACACAGGACTTGTCAACTTCTGTTAATAGAAACAAAGGAACTTCAGTCACATAGCAACCAGCTTTGGACTGTGATACTCCCTTATTTTGCTTCTACTTCAAGGAAGCAAGTAATAACGGTATTTCTTCTAATTTTTTCTCAATTAGCATGAAGTTCATAGAAGCATAAGGTTTTTAAAAATAATTTGTTGCAGAGATGTAGAGAAAGGCATATGATTGGAACACACCAGATTTTTAATAAATATAGTGTACCGTCGTCGCTCATAGCTTTGTACACGCAAAACACAATCCGAAAGAAAAGAAACGAAAACAAGTAAGGTTTGCAGTGTTGGGTTGACGCGCAAAGGATGCAAGTTTTCTGCTCGAACCAATCGCATGCTTCCGCCCCATGTGCCAGCATTGCATTTGCAACTATTGCCAATTCTCTTCTAAGCTGGTCGTTTGCTTTAGTCCAAGTTTTGTATGTCTGTGCGATTTACTGCCTTGTTATTATTATAGTTCTTGTTATTGTTGGTAACAATAGGCAACAATGCAAAATGTCAAAGCCGGAGATACCTACAACGGCGATATGGATCCAGGAGCATTTATTTACAGATAAAGATTTCGCTCCATATAATGTGGCAGATCAGAAAATCTATGACCAGATTTTTCCCGAAAACCATGGTTCATCCCTTGCCTTGTGGCCAATAATTCCTGTGGTGTTGCATAACCATCCTCTAGCAACATTGATGGTCAGGTCTGCATGAGACACCTCAATTTCGTCTTACCAGTTTCTACCAGCAATGATTTCCTAACATCTGCAAAATTCCTCTAAGAACAGTTATTATGTAATATTTCCAGCTGAAATCAGGCCTCTCTGTAAGAGATGCAAAAGGCGGGGTCAGAGGTCTGAAACCATTACAGGCTAAAGTGACTACAATGTTTTACATACATACATTTTTAGGTCATTATTGTATTATGGTTTTATACATTGTGTGTATATTATGTGTATTTATTTTTACTTTCTCTATACTATGTACATAGTGTATAGAGAAGGTATTGCATTCCACACAAAAATTCGATTCACCGGAAATACATGTTTTGGGTCCCCCTGAATCCAAAAAAAAAGCATTTTTAGAAAAATGTTCCTGTGTGTGTCTGTCTGTTTGTCTATCTGTCTGTCTGTGTGTATGTGTGTGTGTCTGTGGCAGCATAGCTCAAAAACGAAAAGACCGTGAATACCAAACTTGGTATTTAAGTTTGATATCTTCTAAGGATGCGACAAGAAGATTTTCAAGAAAATACCCCACCCCCAACTACCATTTACATGGAATTTTTTTCGAAAATTTTGATTTTCTAAAAAATGGATCTAACGATTTTGATTAATATATCGTATTTTAAAGATATTTACCCGACAAATAAAATGTATATCTTGAATTTTCTGGGAATAGTCTCTGAAGACTACTTTATTCTGGAAAAATTTAACGAAATTTTGCACAACTGGTAAACCGTAAGAGATGGACAAAACTTAGCATAAAAGAATGTAGAGCACATTAAAGCACACAATTTATGTTTTTTTGTTTCAGCTTTGAAAAACTTATACTTTTCTCATACAGGGATTTGTCAACTCCTATCCATACAAACAAAGGAACTTCAGTCACATAGCAAACAGGTTTTGAGTATCACTTTAACCTATGTTACTCCCTTAATTCGCTTCTACTTACAAGGAAACAAGTATTTGTGCTCATTGGATTAGCATGAAGTAAGTGGAAGCATAAGCTTTTTAATAATAATTTGTTGCAGAGAGGTAGAGAAGGTCATGTAATGTAATTTATCTATGCTTCTGAATAAGGTGTACTCTGTGATGTAAATTTAAATTGCTGTATCTGAACGTCTTCATATTTATCCTTTTAATTCTTTGTTGTTGTTTTAACATTGCTCTTTAGTGTGTATTTCAAACGCACGTGCGATTGTTGAAATTCTAGGTATGATATTGTTATACTAATAAATACACTTATTCATTCTTATGGAGATATGGGTCTGCATTTCCCATATACCAGGTACACGCACGAAGACAAGCACTTGAGATCATAAACGGAGCAAGTTTAAAGGCATTGCCTCTGTGTTGTTGTGCACAACAAGGTCGGAGCAAAAGGCCCTCGGCTACAAATACTTAAAATGACCCGTAATTGAAAGAAATCGCCTTAATAGCTCAAGTCGTTAAGGCAAGGCGCCCTTGGGCTTTCTTCAGATCCATATCTGTGGATGTGCATTGCACACACAAATGGCGCGTTCGTAAGCTGCAGTCAGACAAGTTAAAAATTAGAATCAAGTATATTGGAAATTTAAAACTGTTTACATAACCTGATGTACAGATACGATGTGCAAGCAGCTGAATCATGTTATTGCTTACCATCCCGACAGAGGGTGTACATGTGCAATAATAAAACATGATAAGAGTAAAAAACTACCAACAATGCTGAGATTTTCAGATGTTAATTATAATTACCTCGCGCAAAATAATTATTAAAAAGCTACTGTATGTCATTTATGGTAACTCAGAAAATCAATTTACTTTTAAAAGCACGTTCTAAATAAAAATTTAATGTGCAACATTTGCATTCCTTCCTCCATGTACTAACATTTATTCTTATTTAGCTTTTACAAACTATTCTTACTGAAGTATATTCTTTTATTTGAAAGTAATCAAGAAAAATCTGATGTGTTCCATTCACATGACTTTCTCTATATCTCTGCAACAAATTATTCTATTTACTTCATCTAATCGAGAAGAAATTAGCAAAAATAGTCTTATTTACTTGCTTCCTTGTAAGTAGAAGCGAAATAAGGGGTACCATAGGTTAAAGTGATAGTCAAAATATGGTTGCTATTGACTGAATTCATTTGTTTGTATGGATAGGAGTTGACAAATTCCTGTATGAGAAAAGTATAAGTTTTTTAAGGCTGAAACCAAAAACAAGGAATATCTAAAAATCGATCAACTGCACGAAAAAAAAAGGTATATAACATAAATTGTATGTTTAAATGTGCTGTACATGTTCTGTTTGGTAAATTTTTGTCTTATCTCTTACGGTTTACCAGTTACATAAAATTTCGTAAAATTCATCCAGAATAAAGTAGTCTTCAGAGCACATCCCCAGAAAATTCAAGATATACACTTTATTTGTCACGTAAATATCTTTAATATACATTATTTCATTCAAAATCATTAGAGCCATTTTTAAGAAAATCAAAATATTCGAAAAAAGTTCCATGTAAAGCATAGTTAGGAGTGGGGGGATTTTCTTGAAAATCTTTGTGTCGCATCCTTGGAAGACACCAAACTTAAATACCAAGTTTGTTATTCAACGGTCTTTTCGTTTTTGAGCTGTGCTGCCCACAGTCACACACACACACGCGCGCGCGCGCGCGCGCGCACACACGGACCTTTTTCTTTAAATGCTTTTTTTTTTTGGATTCAGGGGGACCCAAAACATGTATTTCCGGTGAGTATGTGTGTGTCTGTCTGTTGGCATAGCTCAAAAAACGAAGACAGTTAAAAACCAAACTTGGTATTTACGTTTGGTATCTTCCAAGGATGCGACACGAAGATTTTAAAAAAAAAATCCCCCACCCCCAACTACCCTTTACATGGAAAAAAAAATTAAGAAAATTTTGAGTTTCTTAAAAATGGCTCTAACGATTTTGATTAAAATCCAGTATATTTAAGATATTTACTTGCCAAATAAAATGTATATCTTGAATTTTCTGGAAATAATCTTTAAAGACCTCTTTATTCTGGATGGTTTTTATTGAATTTTGTATAATTGGTAAACCGTAAGAAATAGACAAAAACTGACTTCACAAAAAATGTAGATCACGATAAAACACACAATTTATGTCATTTACATTTTTTTGTTCTTGGAGCTGATCGTTTTGAGATATTCCTGTTTTTTTGTTTCAGCTTTGAAAAACGTACACTTTTCTCATACAGGAATTTGTCAACTGCTGTTCATACAAACAAAGGAACTTCAATCACATAGCAACCAGCTTTTGAGTATTAGTTTAAACCAGCTTTTGACTATCAGTTTAATCGATGGTACTCCCTTATTTCGCTTCTGCTTTCAAGGAAGTAAGTAATAAATCTATTTGTGCTAATTTTTCTCGATTAGCATGAAGTAAATAGAAGCATAAGCTTTTTAACAATAATTTGTTGCAGAGATGTAGAGAAAGTTGTGTGAAAGGAGCGCATAGATTTTTTGTTTTGTTTTAATAAGCATGTAATGTTTTGCGCTTGGAAATAAATACGTTATGGGCCAACATATCTGACTGTGTTGATCTCATTGTAAGTATAAATGAGTCCAGTCCAGTCCAGTGTGATTGGCAGGCTGAGGGCAGCCCGAGGTGTGTTAGACGTGTCCCTGTTCTCGGAGAGAACTTAACCACGTTCTGACGGGATTGTGGGTTTTGTAGGCTGGCGGGTGTGTATTGGGGTTGTGGAGTGACAGGAGGAGGCGAATATTGCTCCTCGACGGTTGCCTTGATGGTGCAACGGCCCTTGTGCACCGCTGGTGTGTTTTTATCAAAATGTTTCTTGAGGTTAAATTTTGAATCCAAGCAACTCTTGAAGGATAATAAGGAGCTTAGCCGTAGCAGCTGTTGGTGGTGCTCCTTCGTTACCGGGGATGCCCGCAAGCCATGCGGGGAAGCCGATATCGCCTGAAGCGGCGGTTTGTGGGATCGTAATCCCCAAGAGACCTAACGAGGGCGCTCCGATGGAATGGTAACCCTTCGTTGAATTTTGTTGCCCGACGCCTAATCTCGTCCTCCAGGTATGGTAGACCAGAGGCTTTGTGCAGGAGTCTCGTTGGAAAGCCTCGAGGCACAGAATAGATAGCCCGGAGACACCTATTCTGTACCCGCTGAAGCAACAGCAGACTGGAGTCTGCCGCCATGCCCCAGATCTCACAGGCGTAGATTAATAAGGGGATAATAAGAGCCCTCAAAAGGCGCAACTTAAGGGGAACCGTCATCGAGGACCTCAGCATCGGGTACAGTGAGGCCGCAGCCCCATTGCCCCGGCACCACAGCCCCCGGACATGCTCCCTAAAAGTGACGCCCTTGTCGAGCTTCACCCCCAAGTAGGTGATGGTGTTGGTCCATTGTATCCTTTCGTCTGAGGTACGTGAATGTGGGGAAGTTTGCGGGAAAGCGGCGCTTGGTGAAAAGAATAGCGTGGCTTTTCTCCGGATTTATGGACAATCGCCAACGCTCGCACCACTCTTGGATGAGGCAGAGGTGTCTCTGGATAGGGTTGAAGGCTCTGCGTGGGTGTTTATTTGTACAGTATAACAGCACGTCATCAGCATACTGAGCTATGTTGACTTGCTGCACTGTTGGTAGGTCGGCCATGTAGACGCTAAAGAGCGTAGGGGAAAGTACAGAGCCTTCGGGGACTCCGCCTCTTACTGGCCTAGGTGTTGATTTGTGTCCCGCAACTGAAACTACAAACAATCTGTGTTTGAGATATGAGTGTAGTAGGTGTATGATGTGTGTCGGGAGCTCCAGTCGGATGAATTTGAGGAGCAGACCCGCGTGCCAGGTCGTAGAGAAGGCTTTCTCCACGTCCAGCGACACTGCCGCAGTGTAGGCTCTGTCCTGGAAGCCCAGGGCAGCGGCCTCCACCACTCTCAGTAGTTGCTGGGGTGTAGAATGCCCAGGGCGAAAACCAAATTGGTGATCTGGGATGGCATGAATGTCGCCCAAGAGAGGGGACAAGCGGGCTAGTATTAGCCTCTCGAAAACCTTCGAGAGAACTGATAGGAGACTGATGGATCGGTAATTGGATGGGTGTAACGGGTCTTTCCCCGGCTTCAAGATGCATATCACCCGGGCCTCCCTCCACTCGCGTGGAAAGTGGCACAAGGTGAGGCACATGTTGAAAACCTTGGTTAGAAAGAGTACCGCCTTGATGGGAAGGCATCGGAGCATGGCGGGGGTTAGTCCGTCAGGACCCGCTGCCTTTTTGGGGTTGAGGCGCCGGAGTGCGCCCTGGAGTTCACTGGGTCGGATGACGGGAAGTCGGTCCGCCTCGTCGGGGGGCGCCGAAGGTATCGACGCACCTCCCGCCGAGCACGGTCCGAGAAGTCTTCGTCCTGGGGGTCTTCTCGTGGCCTCATAGACCTTTCGAGGTAGTCAGCGAACACATCAGCTTTGGCTCGGGGTTCATAAGCCAGGCCTTGGGTGCCTTGGATTGGAGAGGTGATTTGACCTCCGCGGTGCCGGAGAGCTTTGGCAATCCTCCACACGTCGCCATCCTCGAGCCTCAAGCGGGTCATAGTCTCCTCCCACGCTCGCACCCTGTGCTCGCGTAGTCGGGTCCGGACCTCTCGGCGTAAACGCCTCAGGAGTGCTCGGTTATATGGCGTGCGGTGACGCTGGTATAGTCTGCGGGCAGCCCAGGAACGGCGTACAAGCAGATGGAGTTCTAGGGGTAGGACATCTGGGTGTAGAGGAGCTGGGGTGTGAACAGTTAGGTTATGGGCAGTTCGCACCACGATGGAGGTAAAGGATTGGACCGCAGCCTCTAGGGATGGGATGTCTATGATCCTAGGGTTCGGCGGGATGGAGTCGTTGAGGCAAACCCTGACGCATTCCCAGTCAACGTCGCGGTTTTGAACCGAGACGTCGTGACTGGCAACCCGTGTGTTAACCTCAGCTAACACGGGATTATGATCGGAATGAAGTGCGTTGATCGATGTGAGAGATGTATGAAAAGGGAATTGTTTGATGATCGCGAAGTCAATAACGGATGCCCGTCCTTGACCTCGTGGATGGTGTGTGGGTTGCCAGGGGCCCTCTACTCTGAGTTGAGGGTCCGCATCTATCATGCGTATGATGTCATTGCCTCGGGCGTCCGCCCGGGGGCCGCAATGCCAACGCGGATGTTTGGCATTGAAGTCCCCGGCCAGGATGACATTAGGATGAAGGGCTAGGATGGAAAGGTAATCGTTTAGTACGAACTGCCTATGGGGTGGATGGTATACAGACACCAGTAAAACTTCCGTACCGCCTAGGTCAACACAGACAGCCGTGGCTTCCATGGTTTGAAGAGGTGGGAGCTGGATGGGTTTGTGGACTACCCTGTTTCTCACGAAGATCGCTGTGCCACCTCCTCGGCGGCCCACACGATCCACTCTGAGGCAGTTGTAGCCCGGAAGTCGGAAAGGGGTATCTGGACGGAGATGTGTTTCGCTGACTAGCACAAGGTCTAGGGCAAATGAGCCGGCAAAATGCTGGAGCTCACTCCCCTGACCGTTCAGGCCACACGCGTTCCAGAACGCGAATCGAAAAGAGGTACGAGACCTATTTCGACTCGCCATTCTGGGCGGTCTGGACGATCACGGTCAGGAGGGCAAGTCCCTCCATGGCGACAGCCATCTTTGCGGCTGGGTCTGTGGCATATAGGAATCTGACCAGCAGATCACAGATGCTCCGGCCGTGGTTCAGCAGTAGCTGCTGTATCCACGCCATCACATCCGACATCTGCAGGACAGGAGGAGTGGTGGGGGTTATGTTTCTGGGTGAGGGTGTAGGAGTGCTTCGGGGCGCCGGCACGCCGCCAGCCGCCTCCTGCCCCTGCTGTCGCTCGGGTACGGGAGTGCCGTTCCCTTGCGCAGCCCTGGGGGAGAAGTTAGGCTGCCTGGCCGGCCAGCGCACCTTAGCTTGGGTGGGGGGCTTTTGTTTGGGTTTGGCTGGAGCTTCTTTGTTGCGTGGGGGTTGGTGGGTGTTATTACCATCCCGTGGCTTCGCAGGGCCACGCTCAGCCCTTTGCGCCGTAGTGGTGTTGGTGGCTATCCTTTGTTGCGCCGGCTGTCTTGCAGGAGGGGCAGGTGCAGATGTTGGCGCCTCTGGTCGCTGGTTGGCTACCGGTACTGTTCTTGTGACCTGCTGTAGTTCTGGCGGCGGTCTCCTGGCCGCTATGACAGCGATCCTCTTATGACAGCCACCATAAGATGCAATATGTTCGCCACCACAATTTGCGCAAGTCGGCTTCGCGGTGGGAGATATCTTGCAGACCTCTTTAGGGTGGGCGCCTCCGCACCTTAAGCAGCGCAGGTTACGGAAGCAAAAGTGACTGGAGTGGTTAAACCCCAGGCACCGGTGACATTGAGGGGGCCCGCCAGAGCCCTTGGATGGTTCTATTTTGACCCTGAGGTAACAGATGGCGGTGACGCCATCTATCTTGGCCTCAGGGTCATTGGCCCGCTCCACTACTACGAGGAAGAGGGGGAGGGGAGATTTGGGGCCTTGCCCATCTGGAGCGGACCTGGTGAGCTGCTTCACCAGTCTTGGGGTGATGCCCTGGCGGATGAGGTCTGTCGAGATATCCTCCACCGAGGTGTCGACTGGTAGGCCACGAATGACCCTGCGGATGTCACGCGACTTATCCAGTCCAAAGGTAAAATGGGGAACACTTTTCCTCTTGAGGGCTTGCAGGATGAGATTATAATCCTCTATAATCTTCGCCTGGAAGACGTAGCGGTGCTTGTTCTTCCGAACCGTGCACTGACTCGATAGGGATGGCATAACCTCCTTGAGGAAGCCTACCACCCCCTTAAAGTCGTCCACGATAATCGGTGGAACGTGCCTCCTTGACCCAGGATTCTGGGCGGGCCCAGAATCTCCGGGGCGGGATGTTGCCTGGGATTGGCCAGAGGGCACGCCCTCTGCAGCCAATCGGGTTTGCCTCTTCTCCTTCCTCGAGGCCACTACGCGAAAATCGTCCTCTCCGTCTGTGGAGAGGCCGGAAGAGGACTCCTCATGATCTACCATCATGGAGGATGAGTGGTACGACAGGACCGAGGTCCTGCCGCTGCGATGTGAAATATTACTGCACACGCTGGCGCAGTCGTCGTCGGAGTCGTGCTCCGGAATTTGGCCTGCACGTGAAACTGGTTCGCGCGGGAGGCCCTCGTTGGTGTCTTGCTTGGATGAGTCCAAACAGATAATCTTGCCTTTACCGCCTTGGCGTTCCTGGCTAGATCTCTTTTTGCCCTCTACAGTAGCAGGGCCACTGGAGGGCAGGGTGGCTGCACCAGTGCTGGTGCTGGCAACGGCCGTTGCTTCATCATAGGCAGGCCCGCTTGGGGCTTTGCCTTTGGATGGTTTTGTTTTGCTCCTGGTCATGGTGGAAGAGGACGAGGACAGGGATACTTGCCCTGCACCCTAGGGTGCAGTGCACAAAAACACACCTTGGTTTACCCTCACCTGCAGGCAGCAGGGGCTAAGAAGCAGGCCGAAACAGAGGACCGGACGCTTTGATTAGCGCGCCTTACCCGAACCTAAGAGGTTGGGTGGCTGTGGCCTTGTTTCGGCAACCCGCTGCCTTTGCACTTCCGATGGTCTGGAAGTGCACTCCGCTCTTATTGGAGTGGTGGCCGGCCAATCAGGGTCCTCGGTGTTTAGTTGGTGTTGTTTAGCTGGCGTCTGCGGTTGGTAGCAAGGAAGGCAGGCTTCTGCATGTGGCGCTAAAAAGTGCCTGGAATGCCAGAGATGGCCTGAAGAGCAGGAACTGAAGTACCCAGAACAGCGCTCCTCTCCGACGGGGGAGCGTCGAAACGTGAAACCGAAACTGAAACAACCGAAACCGCGTATAAATGAGATATCACTTAATCTGCATATGAAATGGTTCTTCAAATTGTAAAATCTTGTTTTTAAGGGTATATAATTGTTAGGCATGATTTAGTTTGTTTTATAGTGATAATATAAATACAATTTGGAGCTGTTGCAGCAGTGATTCCGGTAAGCCAATACCCAATATTGTCTTAGTAAACCCAAGCACAATGGCTGAAGGGGAATCTTTCTTAAGCGGCTCTTCTTACTGCTCTTACTAAAAGTTCAAAATATTTAGAGGGGGATTTTGATAGCACTGTTACCGCCAACGATGATCTGAGATGTCCCATATTCAAGCAGATCACGATGTATTTTCATCTTTTGGATGCCTAGGAGTCACAATTATGGATCTTGTACGGAGTTTACCTTTAACTGTGAGTTGTTTTCTTTTAGAACTGACAAGTTTTATTACTTTCTCTACGTGAATAGAGAAGGTATTGTATTCCACCCAAAAATTCCATACCGAAATTTCTCTGAAAATATGTTTTGGGTCCCCCTGAATCCAAAAAAAAACATTTTTACAAAAAGGTCCCTGTTTGTGTCTGTGTGTCTGTTTGTGTGTGTGTCTGTAGACAGCATAGCTCACAAACGTAAAGACCGTTGAATACCAAACCTGGCATTTAAGTTTAGTTTCTTCCAAGGATGCAACACGAAGATTTTCAAGAAAATCCCCCACCCCCAACTACCGTTTACATGGAAATTTTTTCGAAAATGTTGATTTTCTTAGAAATGGCTCTAACGAGTTTGATTAAAATATCGTATTTTAAAGAAATTTATCTGAAAAATAATATGTATATCTTGAATTCTGAGACTAGCCTATGAAGACAACTTTATTCTGGATGAATTTTACGAAATGTTGCATAACTGCTGAACCGTAAGAGATGGACAAAAACCTACCACACAAAAAATGTAGAGCACGTTAAAACACACAGTTTATGTTATTTAATTCTTTTCGTGAAGATGATCACCTTTTAGATATTCCTTTTTATTGGTTTCAGTTTTGAAAAATTTGTACCTTTCTCTTACAGGAATTTGTTAACTCGTTTCCATACAAACAAAGGAACTTCAATCACATAGCAACCAGCTTTTGACTATCACTTTAACCTGTGGTACTCCCTTATATCGCTTCTAATTACAAGGAAGCAAGTAATAAGACTATTTCAACTAATTTGTCTCAGTTACCATGAAGTAAATAGAAGCATAAGCGTTTTAACAATAATTTGTTGCAGACATGTAGAGAAAGCCATGTGAATGGAACACATCAGATTTTTTTCTCGCAATTTTGTTTCTCACTTGCCATAATGTGAAATTTACGTCTTGCTTTCAGTGACCATTTGGTGGTATGTCGTATCACTCGGATGGCACTAAGTTCATTTTCTGAGAACATAAAAACTTAAATTGAGTTTTATTTGTGGACGCTCTTTGACTGGTATGGTTCTCATAATCTCTCTGCTTAATTTTTCTCAAGGACGAGGTTATTTTACAAGCTGTAAATCTACGTCACGAGGCTACTGGCTTTATGCCCCCCCCCCCGAAAGAAGCATGGACAGAATTTTTACACCCGAAACAAATCCACAACCCTCCGCCGGGTTTGACCCAGGGACCTTGGAAACCAGAGGCTAGCATGTAACCCCTAGATCACGGATGACACTACTTCCCTACAAGGTATTACCGAAGAAATACTCTGTTTTCTTAGAGGAGTGTCAGCGAGAATTCTTTTTGTATGAAGGAAGTTCATAACAACATGTATATGAATGGAGAACCAAAATGAGAGAGTTTAACATACAACACGAATTCCTCGGTAAACGTTGAGGCAAAAAAATATACGTGTTTCTAAATTATGCATTCTAATAATTTTAAACTTTTATTGTAAACTAGCTGCCCGCCCCGGCTTCGCATGGGTGGTGTATCTAATGAAAAGAACTCAGACAAAATCTTCCGTTTACAATGCGACCACGCAATGAAGTAAAATTACAGTTAAATAGTTTGACAATACTTTATTGTAATTCCTTGTAATGCACAATTTTTCTTCCGAAGAGAAAACAAATAGCGCCGATGGTTTGCCGACTCTCGAGCACGCAACGTACCCATTCGAAAAACACTACAATTTAAGGTATATTCCACAAACTTCAAACGATTGACCTTGGGATTTATTGTTATTACGAATGCAAGGCGCGCTTAAATTCAAAAGGAAAGTCGGTTGACATTAGTGGTATTCTTGGTATAAGTGTATCCTCGCCTTTGAGCTTTCCTATGTTATAGTAACTTAAATCAAAATGTTCATAATTCTTTTTAACAGTGAATTTTGTTCCGCTGCATAATTTTCGCTGATTGAGATTGCATAGCTTAATTATCACCGTGTCAACCTTGAGCTGTAATTTGTGTGGCGGTATTCCTGGCAAATCCAATGGATTTAGGATATCAGTAAGATAATTGACGACTTCGTTTGGATTGGTAATGGAATCAACTTAAATGCAAGCATTTGTCCATCAATTTTAACCTGAATTTTTATATTCAAATAATGTACATTCTCATTAGTTGCTGCTAAAATGACTCGTTCGCTCAACCAAGCACAGTTTTGGTAATTTGTACAAATATTTGGAAACACTTTCGATATTAATTCTTCCTTTGACGAAGTGAAGTGACAAAAATGTGATGGAAATGAAATAAGGCCAGTAGAAGTGTCAAATTTACCATTGCAAATTTCTAATAATGCCTTTGAATCTGAAAAGCGCAATGAAGCGCTATGATCTGCGAAATGTAGCATATATAGTTGGTATTGCGAAAAGGACGAAGTCAGAGCACCCATAAGGTATTGTGGAAAGGATGACATATGCAATTAACAGCGTGGGCAACCAAGATGTCGTTGACATAATAACAGTAATGGCAGCGCATAGTGTGGCGGGTATACGCTGGCATAGGTAATGAATTACATTAAGAAAAAAGTCACAAAGTAACATTCATGCTTCTTCCGAATCTCTTTCTTTCCATTACTCCTAATATTATCCACCGCTTTCTTTATTTTCTCCTATGTCAAAACATCCATTTTTACGGCTAACAATGACATAACTAAAGAGCAAGTGGATCTGGTTGGGAGTTGATCAGTTTTTATTTAATGATAGCTTTGCGTATTTTTTCTCCATTTGACCCAAAACATTACCTGATCAAATGTGTTAAGAGCACCGCAATTGCAGTGTGATGATGACGCGGGTATCTTCATGTTCTTTAGCTAGCTCATGTACGTCAAAAAACCAACATCTGCATTAGGAAGTTAAACCTAAAACGGATCCCGCCATTTCTCCGCCATTTTCAGATTCCAAGAAGGGTTAATGGTTATGCGCATTGTTTATAACTTGTTCATTTTAAAGAATTATAACAAAAATATACTTGTTTCTTTATTTAAACGATGTGACCAGGGGAACCATAGTTATACGTAAGAAATATATTTGATTGTCACAGTTACCTTGCATCATTATCTCCATAACCGCGTGCATTCCCTTAGCATTGAAGAAGAAAAATAAAGTACTACGCCATCTGGTGACAAATAAATAAGTACATATTTTAGGTGTTCGTCGAAGAGCAAGTAGATCTGGTTGGGCAATTGTTAATCTTTTATTTCATGATAGCTTTATGTATTAAATTTCTCCATTTAACCCAAAATGTTACTTGATCAAGTGTATTAAGAGCACCGCAATTGTATTGTGGTGGTGACGCGGGTATCTTCATGTTGTGTACCACACGTCAAATAACATCATCTGCAATAGGAAGCTACACCTAAAATGGATCCAGTCATTTCTCCGCCATTTTCAGATTCCAAGAAGGGTTTATGGTTATGTGCATTGTTTATAACTTATTCGTTTTAAAGAATTAGAACAAAAATATACTTATTTCTTTATTTAAACGATGTGACCAAGGGAACGATAGTTAATACGTAAGAAATATATTTGATTTACACAGTTATCTTGCGTCATTGGCTCCATAACCGGGTGCATCCCTTACAATTGAAGAAGAAAAATAGAGCAGTAGGTAATACGGCCATCTGGTAGCAAATAATAAGTATGTATTTTAGGTGTTCGTCATCAGGAAAGCTTCTTCATTTTAAACGATAGGAGTAAGGAAAGGAAAGTTCATACATAAAAATGTATTTAAGTTTCACTGCTGCGTTGCGTCATTGTGTCGATAAGCTGGTGCGTTACCTTAACAGTGAACTACTGCGACCATTTAGCAACAAATAACCGTGATACCACTGCCATCTGGTGGCTATTAACCGAAATGCGTTCGTTTTGCACGGTTTTTATTCATATTATGAGATTTTAAATACTTTCCCGTACTATTTTTAATCATTTTCTTTTCCACAAACCTTGTCGTGACAATAACAAACACAACAACAAGAAAAAGAATTGTTCAATTTGATGTAGTCATTCGGAAGTGATAGGCGTACATACATTTCAGCGATTCATTTATTTATATATATATATTTAATTTTCTTGTCTATATAACGAAGAACCTTTTAACAAAAAAGCAAAAATCATAAAACCTTTTCTGATAATACAAAAATATAAGAGCAATCTTTTCAAGTAACTGCATGCTGATGACAGTTTCTTTCTTTGTTATATTAAAAGAGTTGAAAATAAAAGTTGATATTTGTTCAGTTTTGCGTTTTTAAGCTATACCTACTATTCAGTAAAACGTAGCCACGAATAAAGGATAGACGGATATTTTGGGATGGAATGTAGATCAAGGAACGTTTAGTTATTGATATAATGGAATTAAAAAGTTCTTAATGTGTTGAGTATTGAAAAGCAGAAGCATTTAATTAGTAGTAATGTAAAGACTAGGCTACATGTATTATGTATGAATTGCTGTTTGTCAGAAGCTTATAATTTGAAGACACGATGTCCTATCTCTTTCAGAACAATACCGAAAGCTGCAAACATGGAGTGTTTATCTGGATAAACATTGTAGTCTGACCTGTATGTTATAAGTTTACCCCGCTGATGTGTATCCTTCCATGCACAATTCTCTTTCCTTTTCCCCTGATTGATTCAGTACACCTTTGAAGGCGATAACACACCTGTGCAGTGTAAGGTCATGCAATTAAAACGATATTGGCGACTCCGTAATGATATATATATATATATATATATATATATATATATATATATATATACACACATACACATACATACATATTTGCTTTCTTCGTCCAGAGGCACGTTCAAAACGAAGGATCCTCCTATATGTATAAAACTTACGTATTTTATTGCATTAACTCTAGTTATACGAGGTGTAATCAAAAAGTTTCCGGAATGACGTCATTAATACTACATAATAGTTTATTTTGTCTCATCTGCACTGTCACTCTCGAAATAGTCTCCTTGGGAGTTGATACACTTGTGCCAGCGCTTCTGCCACTGCTGGAAGCACCTCTAGAAGTCCTCTTCTTTCAACATGTTCAGAGCCTTCTGCGATCCGCGATGGACGATACATTGTGAAGGTTGTTGCTTCGTTTCTGGGTCGTACCTATAAATCCATGTTTCATCACCAGTAATGACGTTCTCCATAAACTGTGGGTCATTTTGTAGCTGTTCTTTAAGATATGTGCAACCAATCACACGGCTTTCCTTTTGGTCATTTGAAAGCAGGCGGGGCACCAACTTGGCGGCAATTCTTCTCATGTCCAAATTGTCTTTCAAAATGCTTTGAACACTTCCACCGGAGAGTCGTAATGAGTCAGAAAGTTCTCTTATTGTACTGCGCCTATCATTTAAGACAATTTCCCTCACCTGATTGATATTTTCATAAGTTTTGCTGGTAAGGGTGGTCCCGAATGATCTGCATCTTTAACTGATGTCACACCACTTTTAAATTTCGAAAACCACTCAAATGCTTGAGTTTTGCCCATAACTTCCTCCCCATAGCTGTTCTTAACATTTCATGGGCTTTTGTTGTAGTTTTACTGAGTTTAAAGCAAAATGTGATGCTCGTTCTTTGTTCTTCGTAATCTGACATTTTTGCTACGCGGAAAAATCGCAGCAAAACACGTGGTCACTTCAGAGCATCTCCTCGTCACTGCATGGTCACAGGAAGTCACGTGACCTCTTGAATGCTGCATGTACTTGTCTGGATAAGAATTGAAGAAATCTCAGCATCAGCATTGTTGAGAAGCCATTCCGGAAGCTTTTTGATTACACCTCGTATACTATATTTGATTTATCTGATTATGAAAATGTAAATTTGACAGTTGCCTTCGATTAGGTATATTGATGTAAATATTAACGTTAAATATGGAAATACTTTGCACCGCACAACAGCTTACTCCACGATACAGTAGCCAATGAGAGGTGACTAAGCACGTGGCACTTAAATGGTGCGCGGTAAACATCTGGAAAACTCCATAGTACCAAAAACTGTGTATCACAGAGGCAAGTGATGTCGACTTCATTAGGCTTATATTGTCTTTATGTTATTACAATTTACTGAAAAGCGTGTGACTTTATCACAGACTTTTTGTGTTATCAGTAAATCAGGTTTCTTTATTTTAATCCATTTATTCAGTTTTGCTGCGGCATTAAACCCAATTGGCCAAATTGACGATGAATAAATTTGGTTAAACGATGCTCAAATGATTTCAAGGTACATGCACCTTAAAGTTACTCGACATTTGTCTTCTCGAAATAAGGGAAAACTCTGAAGAAAACCTTATCAGGTCAACTCATCCTAGGCGAGATTCGAACTCAAGACCTCTTGATTGTAGGGCAGACATGCTACCCCCTAACTCAGGAGGCGGGGTTCTTATTTTTGTAATTCTTGGTTGAAATTTTGAACTTTTACGAAAATATTAATCTGAAGACCTCCAGTAAGTTTTGTATTTACGAATATATATATAAAACCTCTAATTAAACATATGCAAATTGCTTGAAAGAATAGGATAAAACTTATAGATTTAACTTCTTGTGTAGCTCCTTCTTTAAATTTTTGGGGGAAACTGTTTTTTGTTTTTGAATAGAATAGATGGTTGAATGTGAATAGTAATATATAGAGTTGGTATTCATGCTGTATCACATGAGCATTAATCACATGCCTTGAGTGAAATGAAATATGCAACATTGCTGCATTTCTCCAGAGCAATTTCATCGGAGTTATTTCATCTAGGACACAAGTGGCTTCCCGGTAACGTGTGCGACTCGCATTCTGGAGGTCCCGGGCTCGATCTCCAAAGACCGTTCATAGTTTTCTCAGATTCGGCAGGCAAATGCTGGAGTAGTTGTGATCTACCACGATTTTCTTTCCATTACTCCCCTTATTCCGTTTCCTTCTCGTTTTTCAGGTATGCTTTCTAGATTCATAGTTCATGGCAGTGCAGACAGCTGGAATGTGTGATTTATTGAATAAGTACGCCTAGTGAACACTAGAGGCTTGCAAGACGCTTGATTGCCCTCTCTGTGCTGAAGCACGCAGTCAGTTCATTTGGCTTGGAAATCTTAGGACTACCTCGCGTCACTGTCGCTTCTCTGCCTTACGGCCCAAAATCTGCTGTGGTCCCTTTGTCTTGGGAGTGTTGCTGCTGCTACTAATGATGATGTGACTTTAATGGCCTTGCAGTAGGCTTTTATAGCTCTTTATTCAATCAAGTCCAATGATTCGTATAATATATCTTGCGGTGCCCCCTCCGATGTCTACTCCTTACTCTTGGGCGCAGGACCGAAGCCTTCAGTACCCAGGGAGCCGCGAAACCGGCGTAATTAGCCAGCAGGTGGAGTGGCTGGGTATAACTTTTTCCTTAATTTCTTTCAGTGTACGGCAAATTAGTTCACAGTTAACATGGACAGGAAGGAAAAGCTACTTCGGAGCGGTTGCACTTTAGGATTCCAGAAGTGTTTAAAAAGTGGATGCACGTGCAATGTGAAAAGTTGCAAAAGTTTTATTAAAACCTTTTCCATTGAGCAATTAGATGTTCCGGACATTCAAGAGGACCATACCACGCGGCACTACCTAGTGACAAAATTCAGGGACAGAAAGTACTTTGTGGTCTGAAGAGAAAAGCTACGGAAGATATATGTGAAAGGCCATAAAAACTAATGTAATAATCAAATGTTATAAACACCAAACTGTTACCTGTTTCGACCGGGAGACTTGGGGACTATGTACAGAGTGATTTATATAGAGCTGACACATTTATTTCATTAATTGTTTCAAAACGTGTTATGTTAGCGACAGCTTATTATACCTACCTAAATTGTAGAGGAATTTTGGGAGATTATTTACCTCTATAGCAAATGTTGAAAATGTCCTCCATCCTGCATAAGGAACAACTCAACACGTCGTTCCATGTTACTGGCCACTCGTTGGAGGACTCTGTTGTCAATAGCTTGGATCTCCTTTGTGATGTTGTGGTTCAGATCGTCCAATGTCTGGGGAGCGAGGCGTAAACCCTGTTTTTTAAGTAACCTATAGAAAGAAGACCAGCGATGTCAAATTCGAAGATTTCGGTGGCCACAGGTTCCTGGAAATTATCCGGTCGTCAAAGAAACTTGCAATTAGGTTCATGGATTTATTTGATGTATGGCATGTAGCGAGCGCCATCTTGGTGAAAATATCTTTGACTCAGCTCTACATCGTACTACATTTTCATGTTGACTACAAGAACAAAATGTCGAAACAGCTGCCAACAATGCAATTAGGAATAAAACATAAACATGTGCGCTTCTAGTGACAAGGAATCGAAAGTCCAGAACATGTTGCTTAATTTGGTGCTAAAATTGGGTAATTGAATGAATTTCCAACGGAATAATTAAAGAAAGAATTGTGTCAGTTCTACATAAATTACTCTGTAATTAGGGACATTTAAGCTCCGGGGGGCTTCGGGGCTATTTTTCTGGCCGCGAGAGGCTTCAGAACCGCACTCTTACACTTTACGCTTAAGTCGTCTAGGAAATGACTCTCTTTACCTCGAGAAGGAGTACATAGCAGCAATAATGATCAAAAGTTCTGAACTCACATTAAAATGTGTTTGAATTCAAGTTATTGGATCCTCAACCTTTATCAGGTCGAAACTAATTAAATCAATTTGCTTCTTACTTTATTTATAGTAAGTAAGGATATTTATATATCTTACTACACTGCTGGTTCAGTGTTTGCAAAGAAGTTCCCATATATCTTGTCTATACGTGTATATATTACTTCATGGTAAACTATTATTTATTATAAGACTCAAGCAACATATTCCCAGAAATTCCTTCTGTGTCAGTTATAATTGGTTACTTGTGACTTAAACAAATATAACCTGTATGTAAATCTATCTTGATTGGTTCACATAAAGGACAATAGTTCCGGATGCAGAGGTTAGACCCTAGAGCATTTTATTGTTTTACGATCTGGAATTCCAAACACGAGGTCCTCAGGCGTGTCAAGATAACAAGATAATAGCCCAAAATATTTATTTCGGGTACCTAAGAGGGAAATTGGACGCAACGTAAATAGTTAACCAACCTGGGGTCAAAAGATTTGCACTTGGGCAGATTAGATCCTGCCTCGCCCTGTATCTCCTACATAAGACAGAGGAGTAACACTTTCTCTCCAAAAGTCTGATACAGATGTTCCATGGAAATATGTTTCACAGCTCCATTAATAAAAAAATCTGATGTATTCCATTCACATGACTTTCTCTACATCTCTGCAACAAATTACTGTTAGCAAGCTTATGCTTCTATTTACTGTAACCGTAAATGTTATACGGACTGTGAAGTTCAGATTACGGTGATGGTTGTAAATCTTAAGAGTGAAACTAGCACTATAAAGATTATGTCATCAAGTTCGCGATCGTGGGAGTCGCTCGCAGGGTTAGTGCCTCAAACCAGCAACACATAATAATCAATAAAAGAAGTCATCAGTAAAATTAAGTGAAATTTCTCTTTTATTTGAGTCTAGCGACAAACCTTATGCTTCTATTACCTTCATGCTAATCGAGAAAAAATTAGCAGAAATAGTGTTATTACTTGCTTCCTTGTAAGTAGAAGCGAAATAAGAGCGTATCATAGTTAAGGTGATACTCAAAAGCTGGTTGCTAGGTGACCAAGCTTTTCAAAGCTAAAACCAAAAACAAGGGATATCTAAAAGCGATCAATTCCACGAAAAAAATGTACATAACATAAATTGTGTGTTTTAATGTGCTCTACATTTTTTGTGCGGTAGGTTTTTATCCATCTCTTACGGTTTAGCAGCTATGCAAAAATTCGTAAAATTCATCCAGAATAAAGTAGTCTTCAGAGGCTATTCCCAGAAAATCTTTAATATACGATATGTTCATCAAAATCGTTAGAGCCATTTTTAAGAAAATCAAAATTTTCGAAAAAAGTTTCCATGTAAAGGGTAGTTTGGGGTGGGGGGATTTTTCTCAAAGTCTTCGTGTCGCATCCCTGGAAGATACTAAACTTAAATACCAACTTTGGTATTTTACCGACTTTTCGTTTTTGAGTTATCGTGTTCACAGTCACACAGAGACGCGGACACACAGACACACACACCCACGCTCACGGACCTTTTTCTGAAAATATTTTTTTGGATACAGGGGACCCTAAAACATATACTTCCGGTGAAATCTCGGTATCGAATTTTTTGGTGGAGTGCAAACGTTCGCTATACACTATGTACGTGTAGAGAAAGTAAAAATATGATTTGTTGCATCCACACTATCTGTTCTGCAAACAAACCACCCTTACAAAAGATAATTCTATTAACCATATAATGCTAATCACGATAAGCGTTATCAGAAATAGCGTTTATTGTTTTAGTTAAAGCGAAATACACTAGGCTAAAGTGAAGTTGTCGCTGTGTTTTTCATTGAAATTCGGTTCACTTTTCAAGGCCAGGGAAAGACAAACAGATGTGAAACGAAGAATACGTCAATTTGAGAAAAGTTTAAGTTCTTTAAGATTCAAAAAAGTGGTATCTTTGAAAATGTTAAATCTACAATAAAAGAATGCGTCTAACATAAATTGTGTTTTAACGAGACCTGCAATTTTTTCTGTAGAAAGTATTGTCTATCTCTTACTGTTTATCATTTATACAAAATTCATCCAGAATGAAGTGGTCTTCAGAGGCTATTTCCAGTAAATTGAAGATATACATTTCGTTTGTCATAAAAAGATGTTAAACTCTTTCTATTTTAATCAAAATCATAGTCTTTTTGCAGAAAATCAAAATTTTTGGAAAATTTTCCATGTTAAGGGTATGGAGAATTTCTCTGAAAATCTTCCTGTTGCATTTTTGGAAGATATTGAACAAATTTTGTATTTAACGACTTTTCGTTTTTGAGATATCATGTTCAAAGACACACACATATACAGACAGACACAAACGCATGGACCATTCTTATGTACTGAATAGAAAAAAGCAAAAATAACAACAAAATATGTTAGGAATCCTTCAAGAGTGAACAGTGAAGAGTTTTGAAGAAATGGTCCTTTATATCTCAGGTTTGTTTCACATAACTTTGTCCCGTCTCTCTAGGTAGAATAGGGTGCTATGCGGTACAAATTACTTCCTTATTTAACATGACCATTTATCTTAATACATTCAAAAAGAATTGTCAAATGTACATTCTCATGATCGTATGAATCAAATATATTACATAAGAGAATTAATAAATAATCGAGAGTATGCAAAATATTACCCTGAAAGAGATAGAAGGATATTTTGCTTCATACTTACCTCTCCAGATGGCGATAGCATGTGTGTTCTATCATGGCAGATTACTAATATCGTTCATCGCCTAGCCTTCGTGCAACACAACTCGTTTTTCATCATTCAAAGGTGTACATTAGCTAATCAGAGGAAAGAGGAAGGTAACCCAGCGCGGATGAATACATCTCAGCGAGGCAAGCGACTATAAACAAGATTTAATATACAGGCCGTTTCAAAACGACACAAAACGAAGATAGCAGTCGATTATCTTACACTTGGACTTGTCCGAAACTCGAAGTCGCAACTTTCAAACTCTTTTATTTAAAGTTTTATGTGTGCTTAAAAATAGCACACCTTTGGGATTAGGCAGCAAAGGAACAACTGTTGTCATACGCCTCATCCACATGCAACGTTTTCCATTACTAAGGTGACCTGTGTATCAAACCACGCCTACACCACGCGACTGGAACCTTCGCTACCAACCGGCATCTCTCTTGGGCCAGGCACGAGCCATCTGGCTATGTACGGCTGCCTAATCCATGGTGATTTTATGACAGTTTTTGTATGTGCCGAATTTAGAGCTGAAAACTATATTCACGTATCACGTACGGTATGACCAACAAGGTGCACATCTTCGTGCGGTGTCGTTTTGAAACACCCTGTATTTTATTAAAATTGACTCATCAGTTTTACCGAAGGAGGAGGCACAGCGATGACGTGTACGATTCAAATTCGGGAGGCCGTGGGTTTGATTCCATGGCCGGTCTTCTAGACGTATGATTGTAGGGGGGTTTCTCCTGGTCGCAGGTGATTGCTGGGAAGGTTCATTACAGCCCCGAATGTCATGCTCATCATTTCCTGTTCCCAACACTTCCTTGGTATTTGTTTCAGGGTTAAAGGACGTAATTTTTTTCGAATAAAGTGGACTTCACAGCATTTTATTTTCCATTTTTTTTTTTTGATAAATATCATTTACTTTTTTTTTTTATTTAATCACAAAAAGTATAAGTTATATTATAAGTACAGTATATCAATCCAATTTTTTTTTTTTTTTTTTTATAACTTAAGGACTCATTTATTAATTTTTTTTAATTTATATACTTATATTATGTTTTTATATAGTTGTGAACTATGTTGTCTGTGCGTTTATATTAAACTTGCCCAGGAAGACGGTAACAAAATGGGAAGATGTACGCGCTATAGAACGAGCAAAGCGAAAGCCGTTGCCGACTGCAGCGAGAGACGCTTAGATCTTCTCTTGCTGCTCTAAGATGACAACGTAAACCGTCGACGCTGGGATGTGTTTCAGACAGCAGATAATGCTGAAAGCCTAGAGCGAGCCACACCAGTAGTACTTCGAGTCTCTAGTTGTAGTAATGTGCGAGCATAATCGTTTGGATTTTGCGAAGGAGCAAGACGGTGCAACTGCGAAACAATAATGACGGTGGACGGGGAGAAGCGACTTGTGCACTGCAAATGTTTATTCCTGGCGGCGTCGTAGGACCACTGCATCGGGGGCTTTCTGGCATCGGAGGAGTTCAATGTGGACCTATCAGGATTCCGTCCATGCTTACATTCGGAACTGGTCTCTTCGGATCTCTCTCCCTCCCAGTGTTCACGTAACTCCTAAAGGGCACAAAGTTGGTTCTCTGTCCCATCCATGAGATAATCCTAATCCTTATGAGCTTTATTTATCTGTGATGAATATAATGCTTATCGTTTCAAATCGTTTCACTGGTATTTGTAGGTTCTAAAGTGGTGAAGCTTAGGTAGAAGAACGTTATTACTTTCTCTACACGTACTATATACATAGTATACAGAGAGGGTATTGCACTCCACCCAATATACCGAGCTTTCACCGAGATTTAACCGGAAATATATGTTTTAGGGTCCCCTGTAACCAAAAGAAGCATTTTCAGAAATAGGTCCGTGTGTCCGTGTGTCTGTGAACAGATAACTCAAAAACAAAAAGTCCGTAAAATACAAAACTTGGTATTTAAGTTCAGTATCTTCTATGGATGCGATACTAAGATTTTGAGAAAAATCCCCCCACCACCAACCACTTTACATGGAACTTTTTTAAACAAAATTGTTTTTCTCAAAAATGGCTCTAATGATTTTGAATAAAATATCGTATATTCAATATATTTATCTGACAAATAATATATCTTAAATTTTCTGGGAATAGCCTCTGAAGACTACTTTATTTTGGATTAATTTTACGGAATTTTGTATAACTGCTAAACCATAAGATTTGGACAAAAACTTACAACACAAAAAATGCAGAGCACCTTAAGACACACAAATTATATAATAATACTTTTTTCATGGTGTTGATCATTTTTTAGATATTCCTTGTTTTTGATTTCAGCTTTGAAAGATATACTTTTCTCATACAGGTATTTGTCAACTGCTGTACATACAAACAAAGGAACTTCAGTCACATAGCAACGAGCTTTGGACTAACACTTTAACCTATGGTACTCCCTTATTTCGCTTCTACTTACAAGGAAACAAGTAATAAGACTATATCTGCTATTTTTTTCTGATTAGCATGAAGTAAATAGTAGTATAAGCTTTTTAAGAATAATTTGTCGCAGAGATGTAGAGAAAACCATATGAATGGTACACGTAAGATTTGTTAGGGACGTCTCTAGGTTGCATGGGCTAATAAAGCGGTATATGTCACTGCTCTTGATCTGCCTGAACGAAAAATGTAGATTACTTTCTTTTCTGTTTACTTTTAATTACTTTTATGAATATGCCTATGACTAACTTCTTATAAGAGTGAACAAGAAATCCAATCTTATAACTTAAATTAAGTAAGCGCTAGGATTCAGAACAGGTTACAGGATATTATAGTGCAATTATGTAGTAATATTTTACAAATATAATGGTGTATTACACCATTTCATTTGAAATACTTATTCATACTGCAGAAGTTAACATTCGTGGCCCAGCATTTAGTTTTAGATAACATATAATAAACATAAGTATTTACTTTTAAATAAAATAAACGAATGATTTTAACTTATATTTTCCGCTTTGCTTTTTTAACTAATGACTTAAATTTAGGCCTAGAATGTTCCTCTCAAATTTCTCAATTCTCTTTTTCTCTTCCCAATTATCATTTCATTTCACCTATTATTAGTGTCCACAGTCTGTGTTTCGTATTCGAAAAACTTAGGCGTTAAACATTTAATAGTAGTAATAATAATAATAATAATAATAATAACAATAATAAACAACTGCCTCACTTTCTCAAAATTTCGAGTGGATAGGGGACAAATTCGTGAAAGCTGATTAGGTACATATGAAAGAATGTTGTGTTTTTAGTGAAGCAGTTCATTTAATATTACAGATGTTCAAATCTGGTACCAGTGTATTGTCACGTTGCACGCCAATATGTCACTATCTTTTGTCTACCTTGGAGTTGGTCTGGATTAGCACCAGTGCATCGCTTATATACCTAAAATCTCCAATCTTGAAGCTCATCCCTGATTGGTTGAAAAGAAGCGCGAAAATAACGTTGTCACGTGATTCATTTTGTAAGTTCTTTGTATTCCATTCACGTGACCGTTTTTTATAATGGAAAAGTCCCGAGCTGCTAACTTTTAGGGGAGAGACCTTTCTCTAAAAAATACCCTGTTACTTATGTCTCTAATGTGCTAATCTTCCTCTTCAAAGGCAATTGTGTTAGTAAGATTATTTAAGAAAGTAACCTTGGCGTGCACAATAGCAACTTCTCACCCTAAGGTTTTGTGTTCTACAATCTGCTCAGTCTTGGCTGCTGAAGCAGATATATTTCTTATATTAAGCCTATGCAAAAGTAATAACTAAACTAATAAAGCACACCGTTGGCTAACATACTGTTGCATAATGATATGCACTGACGATAAGTAAAAGCACAAATACTAACCTATATCAGCATAAACGTAGTTTATTTTTGGTGAATGTGATATCCGGGTACAGGTGATCAATAATGCCCACAGAAGAAAAACAAAGGGAAAAGAAACAAGCACTTAAATTTGGAATCGAACTGGAACTGTAAAGTTAAAGGTTGCATTGTGTTTGTGTATAATCACAGAATCTGACGTATATTAATTATGAAGGATCCTGCTGAGGCTTCAAAGACAATGCGGCAGGGGTTTGATAAAGATCCTCACTGACTCGACCTTGGCAAGTTGTTGCGTCAATTGAATTATCTTGTCCGACCGCTTTTGTTTCGGGTCTCTGTTGGCGTTCACCTGCACTACTGTATTGCTCACAGAAAACAGAATAAGGATTAGCAGAGGCTTTAAAAGGAATTAGAGGAGAAAAGGGGAAACATAAAAAAGTGGAAAAAAGAATTGGATATGAAGTTCCAAAGAAACAGAGACGCAAAACTAAGAACAAAGATACAGAATATTCTTATAGCTCTTAAAGCTGCCTATGGAGATATTATATAGTAAAAAATCTAATGTGTTCCATTCACATGATTTTCTCTACAGCTCTGCAACAAATTATTGTTACAAAGTTTATGCTTCTCTTTTCTTCATGCTAGTCGACAAAAAATTAGCAGAAATAGTCTTATTACTTGCTTCCTTGTAAGTAGAAGCGAAATAAGGGAGTACCATAGGTTAAAGTGATAGTCAAAAGTTAGTTGCTATGTGACTGAAGTTCCTTTGTTTGTATGGACAGTAGTTGGCAAATTCCTGTATGAGAAAAGTATAAGATTTTCAAAGCTGAAACCAAAAACAAGGAATATCTCAAAAACGACCAACTCCTCGAAAAAAATGTATATTACATAAATTATGTGTTTTAACGTGGTCTTCATTCTTTGTGTGCTAAGTTTTTGTCCATCTCTTACGGTTGAGCAGTTATGCAAAATTCCGTAAAATTGATCCAGAATAAAGTAGTCTTCAGAGGCTATTCCCAGAAATTTCAATATATACATTTTATTTGTCAGGTAAATATCTTTAATATACGACATTTTAATCATAATCATTAGAACCATTATTAAGAAAATCAAACTTTTCGAAAAAAGTGTAATGTAAAGGGTAGTTTGGCTTGGGGGGAGTTTTATCAAAATCTTCGTGTTGCATCCCTGGAAAATACTAATCTTCAATACCAAGTTTGGTATTTTACCGAATTTTCGTTTTAGAATTATCGTGATCACAGACACGCGGACACCCACAAACACGGACCTTTTTCTGAAAATGCTTTTTTTTTTGGATAAAGGGGACCCTAAAAGATATATTTTCGGTGTAATCGAGGTATCGAATTTTTGGGTGAAGTTCAATACCTTCTCTATACAATATGTACATAGTGCGTATAGAGAAAGTAAAAATGGACTTCTGTGCATTTTCACTTTGAATCGTCAAAGAAATTTTGACTAGACGAAGGTTTTAATCTGAGCTTAGTTTTACCAATGACACAGCTGCTAAGCACAGATGCTGTTGATGCTTATGCTAGATCTTATTGCGGTTCACAACTCAACTGTTTGTGTGTGTTTATAAGTGTACTTATAAAGCGATTCGTTTTCACCTATTTTAAACTCGCAACCAACAGGTCTTCTGCTCAATAAGCTTGTAACAAAGAAACCATCATTATCTATAGCTGTGCTTCTAAAACACACTTGTAGATTAGCAATCAGTTTATGAACGCTCACGGAGATTAGCGTTTGAACAACTAAAATTTAATTGATGAGAAACTGATTGCTAAACAGCAACCGGGTAGTAAAGTTCAGTCTGATTTACCATCCAAGCAAACGTTTGAAGAGAATACGATTCTCCTTTTTACTTTCTCTATACGTACTATGTACATAGTGTATAGAGAAGGTATTGCACTCCACCAAAAAATTCGATACTGAGATTTCACCGGAAATATATGTTTTAGGGTCCGCTGTATCCAAAAAAAGGTATTTTCAGAAAAAGGTCCGTGTGTGTGTGTCCGTGTGTCTGTAAACACGATAACTCAAAAAGTTAAATATAAATATTTCGGTAAAATACCAAACTTGGTATTTAAGTTTAGTATCTTCCAGGAATGCGACACGAAGAATTTGAGAAAAATCCCCCCACCCCAAACTACCCTTTACATGGAACGTTTTTAAAAAATTTTGATTTTCTTAAAAATGGCTGTAACGACTTTGATTAAAATATCACATATTAAAGATATTTACCTGACAAATAAAATGTGTGTCTTGAATTTTCTAGGAATAGCCTCTGAAGATTACTTCTGAACTAATTTTACGGAATTTTGCATAATTGCTAAACCGTAAAACTTAGATAAAAACTTACTACACAAGAACTGTAGAGCACGTTAAAACACACAATTTATGTTATATACATTCTTTTTGTGGAGTTGATCGTTTTTAAGATATTTATTATTATTGGTTTCAGCTATGAAAAACTTACTTTCTTATATAGGAATTTGTCAACTCCTGTCCATATAAACAAAGGAACTTCAGTCACAAAGCAACCAGCTTTTGACTATCACTTTAACCTATGGTACTCCCTTATTTGGCTTCTACTTACAAGGAAACAAGTAATAAGACCATTTCTGCTAACTTGTTCTCGATTAGCATGAAATAAATAGAGGCATAAGCTTTTTAACAATAATTTGTTGCAGAGATGTAGAGAAAGTCATGTGAATGGTACACATAAGATGTTTTTACATTCGTACTTAGTACATATTAGGAAAGATATTGTATTCCACCCAAAAATTCGATACTGAGATTTGACTAAAACACTTTTAGAATAACGCCCGAGTGTGTCCGTGTCTGAGAATACGATAAGTCAAAATCGATTAAATGTTAAACTTTATATTTCATTTCAGCGTCTTGCAAGGTTACGACACTAATGTTTTCAAGAAAACTCCCCCATTTTACAACTACCCATTACATGCAAATAATTTCGTACATTTTTTTTTTATCAAAATGGCTCTAACAAAAGGTATTGCCTAAAATATCGCAAATTAAAGATAATGAAATGACATATTTTTACTTTCTCCATACGCACTATGTACATAGTGTATAGAGAAAGTATTGCACTCCACCAAAAATTCGATACCGAGATTTCACCGGAAATATATGTTTTAGGGTCCCCAATATCCAAAAAAAGCATTTTCACAAAAAGGTCCGTGTGTGTGTGTTTGTGTGTGTGTGGGTGGGTGTCCGTGTGTCAGTGTGTCTGTGAACACGATAACTCAAAAACGAAAAGTCGGTAAAATACCAAACTTGGTATTTAAGTTTAGTATCTTCCAGGGATGCGACACGAAGATTTTGAGAAAAATCCCCCCACCCCCAACTACCCTACATGGAACTTTTTTCGAAAATTTTGATTTTCTCAAAAATGGCTCTAACAATTTTGATTAAAATTTCAGATATTAAACGTATTTACCTGACAAATGAAATGTATATCTTGAATTTCCTGGGAATAGCCTCTGAAGAGTAGTTTATTCTGGATGAATTTTACTAAATTTTGAATGACTGCTAAACCGTAAGAGATGGACAAAACCTTACTACACAAAAATGTAGAGCACTTTAAAACACACAATTTATGTTATATACATTTTTTCGTGGAGTTCGTCGTTTTTGTGACATTCCTTATTTTTGGTTTCTGCTATGAAAAACGTATACTTTTCTCATACAGGAACTTGTCAACTCCTATCCATATAAACAAAGGAACTTCATTGACATAGCAACCAGCTTTTGACTATCACTTTAACCTACGGTTGTCCCTTATTTCGCTTCTACTTACAAGGAAGCGAGTAATAAGACTATTTCTGCTAATTTTAAGTATTAGCTTTTTAAGATGGAGAAAGTCATGTGGATGGTACACATCAGATTTTTTGCGAATAGCCTCTGAAGTCCTCTTCATTCTGAATGACTTTTGCACAACTGATAATCCTTAAGAGACAGACTAAAACTACTACACAAAAAGCTGATGTGTTCCATTCATATGACTTTCTCTACGTCTCTGTAACAAATTATTGTTAAAAACTTGATGCTTCCATTTATTTCAAGTTAATCGTGAAAAAGTTAACAGAAGTGGTCTTAATACTTGCTTCCTTGTAAGAAGAAGCGAAATAAGGGAGTACCATAGGTTAAACTGATAGTCAAAATTTGGTTGCTATGTGACTGAAGTTCCTTTGTTTGTATGGACAGGAATTGACAAATTCCTGTATGAGAGAGGTATAAGTTTTTCAAAGCTGAAACCAAAAAACAAGGAATATCTAAAAAAACGATTAACTCCAAGAAAAAAATTTAGATATATTACATAAATTGTGTGTTTTAACATGCTCTAAATTTTTTTGTGTGGTGAGTTTTTGTCCATCTCTTACGGTTTAGCAGTTATACAAATTCCGTAAAATTCATCCAGAATAAAATAGGTTTCAGAGGCTATTCGCAGAAAATTCAAGATATATACTTTATTTGTCAGGTAAATATTGTTAATATACGTTGTTTTAATCAAAATCATTAGAGCCATTTTTAAGAAAATCAAAATTTTCAAAAAAACTTCCATGTAAAGGATAGTTGCGGGTGGGAAGATTTTCTCAGGTTTGGTATTCAATGGTCTTTTCGTTTATGAGCTATGCTGTCCACAGACACAGACAGACACACACATACACACACACACACGCACGCACACATAGGACCTTTTTCTGAAAATCTTTTTTTTTTTTTGATTCATGGGGACCCAAAACATGTATTTCCGATGAAATCTCGGTATCGAATTTTTATGTACATAGTACGCGTAGAGAAAGTAAAAATGTAGATCTCCTTTAAGCACACAATTTATACCTTTTACAGAGTTTTCTTTTTTTTCTTTCTTTTTATAGACATCTAAGATATTCCTTGTTGTTCGTTTTAATTTTAAAATACTTATTATTTTCTAAAACGGGAAGTCCTCACACGTTTCAAATCTCTTCTGTTTTGCTCCGGTCCTGTTCTGTCAATGTTTATCGAACAGCGAAAGTGTTATCAGCATTTGACTATCGCTTTAGCTTACGAATTCCCTTGTTTCCATTCTACATACAAGGAAGTAAGCATTTAGGCATTTTGTGTAATTTACATCTTGATTAGCATGGCGTGGACAAACGATAATCTTTTTAAGATTCTTTTTTTTTTTTTTTTGCAGGATAGGTGGACAAATTCTTGTGCTTAGAACACACCAGAGTGTGAGTATAGTTTAGGCATGTTTCCAAGAGCCTTTTCTCTTGGAAACAATTTAGGGCTGACACATTTCTTTCTTTAATTATTCCGTTGGAAATTCATTCAATGGCCCAATTTTAGCACCAAATTAAGCAGAGTGTTCTGGAGTTTAGACTCCTTGTCACTAGATGCGCAGATGTTTATTTTTTATTCCCAAATGCATTGTTGGCAGCTGTTTCGACATTTTGTTCTTGTAGTCAACGTGAAAATGCAGTACGATGTAGAGCTCAGTCAAGGATATTTTCAGCAAGATGACGCTACATGACATATATCAAATGAATCCATGTACCTAACTGCAAGTTTCTTTGACGACCGGAAAATTTCCAGGAACCTGTGGCCACCGAGAGCTCCGGACTTCTTTCTATGGGGTTACTGAAAAGACAGGGTTTACGCCACACGTCCCCAGATATTGGACGATCTGAGATTCTAGCTATTGACAACAGAATCCTCCAACGAGTGGCCAGTAACATAGAACGACGTGTTGAGTTATGCCTTATGTAGGATGGAGGACATTTTCAACATTTGCTATAGAGGTAAATATTCTCCCAAAATTCCTTTACAAAATTCCTCCTATAATAAGCAGTCGCTAGCATAACACGTTTTGAAACAATTAATGAAATAAATATGTCACCACTATATAAATCACCCTGTATAAAAGGGATGAAAATGCATGTTACATGTGATGCATGTATTTTCAAAATACAAATCGGATAACTTTCAAACGTTGTGTTAAAATCGGACATCAGATAGATGCTTGCTTGTTGATAATAGAGAATATCTTTCTACGTTTACAGACCACAGTTTATACCGTCAGTACTGCGTATTTATCAGGAAGAGGAAGTATTCTACCAGAAACATAGATGTCGAAATTTCAATGGAAATGCTTGTTTAAACAGCCGTTGAATCGAAACGAGCCTTTTAGATATCGCTCCGCACGCGCGCGCTCGTTTGTGTGTTTGCAAACAACATACACAAAAACGAAATGACTCATATCTATTTAGAAAGGTCACTATATAAAAGCATGTTAGTTACACTATTTATAACTCAAGAACGACTGAACCGATTTTGCTGAAAATCGGTGGGCAGGTAGCTGAGAACCAGGAGACGGGCATAGGATACTTTTTATCTAGTTTCCGTGGGACGTGACATAAAACGTGGTATAACAAAACGCAACAGACAGCTAAACGCATTGTTGTGTATGGTGTTTGTTTCGAGTTTTTACTAGCTTATAGTGCCGATATTATCATTAACAATGCCGCGACCAAGACAATCGAATCTTTCCCGACCAAGCCGTAATGCAACTAGGATTCGAAACATTGCGAATGAAATTGCACGTGAAGAGCAACTATCCAATTAAATGTTTAAACTCCTTGGATGTGCCTGGCTTACCACCGCACAATTTACGACTAAAGGCTGGCTCCGTAGTAATCATGCTTCGAAACATAAACCAACCAAAACTGTGCAACGGAACGCGTTTGGTGGTAAGTAAATTGATGAACAATGTGATTTAGGCGACGATACTCAAAGGAAAATTCGAAGGTGAGGAAGTTCTCGTTCCGAGGATCCCGATGATCCCAACCGATTTGCCGTTTGAGTTTAAACGACTTCAATTTCCGATCCGTCTTGCATTCGCCATGACCATTAAAAAGACACAAGACCAATCCTTGAAAGATGTGGTCTGAATCTACATGTTTTTCCCATGGTCAATTATATGTAGCATGTTCACGGGTCGGAAGACCATCTGCGTTATTTGTTCTTGCGCCTGATAATAAAACAAGAAATGTCGTGTATCGCAAGGTGCTTCACTGAAGAGTGTGACCCATGCACCAAAATACATGGTCAATAAAGAATCATTAAAATACTTGGTTTTTTGTATTTATATTTATTATCCTAATAAAAAATTGAACTTAGTAAAATCCAAAATCTGCTCATTTATTGCTTCTAAGGCGGAAGAAATTTCGCCGGGTCGTATATATATAAACGTACGAAATATGTGACCCAAAAGACTGCCATTCCCCACTTAAACATTATATGGAAAACATTCATTAAATTTTACGTTGCTAAAAATAGGTCTAACGTATAATTTTAAAATGCGCTATATATATATATATATATATATATATATATATATATATATATATATATATGAACCTTTCTTATAGTGAAGCGAGTCTGGTAGCCATCAACAGCCGGTCCCCATGGCCACGCTCGCTAAAGCGTCTCGGTTTGGTGCTTCGTGGGCAGGGGATCGTGGGTTCGAGTCCCGCCATGGACATGGGTGTTATATGTTTGTGCAATGTGTCTATGTTGGTAAAAACAGTAAAACCAGTAATCAGTAAAACCTACGGGGGAAATGCAAATGGGGATACAGCGCCGGAGTCCTGACCAGACTCCGGTACTGTTTATAAAAAAAAAAAAAAAAACTCGTTCCCGCGGAGCTATGCAGCAACCTGAGGGATTACAGCGGTATAGAGGAAGTTCCTCTCCAATTTCTTTACTCTTATTTGCATTTTCTGCTGCTCAGTCGCTTTTTCCTAGAAACTGTATAACATCAAACATTTCCTTTGTTAGGCGTAGAACTAAAAGTGTTAATGGAGCTCAACTTGCATGACATAAGAGCTGTTTTCATTCTGACTACAAATAAATAAGGGCAGCTGACACATCCGTTTAGTAACACGATACATTAATGTTCAATGTCTTAGTCTCATTCGTTACATTAAAAATATTTATAAAAATCTGATGTGTTCCATTCACATGATTTTCTCTACATCTATGTAAAAAAAATATTGTTAAAAAGCTTATGCTTCTAATTACTTCATTCTAATTGAGAGCAAAAATAACATTATTACTTGCTACCATGTAAGTAGGAGCGAAATGAGGGTTCAAGTGTAAGTTAAAAGCCAGGACCTATGTGACTGAGTCATTGTTTATATGGGCAGGAATTGACAAATTCCTGTAAGCGAAAAATACGTTTTTTAAAGGTGAAACCAAAAAACAAGTAATATATAAAAAACAATCAACTCCACGAACAAAATCTATATAGCATAAATTGTGTGTTTTAACCTGTTCTACATTTTTTGTGTGCTAGGTTTTTGTTCATCTCTTACGGTTTAGCAGTTAGGAAAAATTCCGTAAAGTTGATCCAGAATAAAGTAGTCTTCAGAGGCTATTCCCAGAAAATTCAAGATATGCATATTATTTGTCAGGTAAATATCTTTAATATAGGGTATTTTAATCAAAATCAATAGAGCCATTTTTAAGAAAATTAAAATTTTCGAAAAAATGTCCATGTAAAGGGTAGATACTAATGTTAAATACCAAGTTTGGTATTTTACCGACTTTTTGTTCTTTAGTTATCATGTTCACAGACACACAGACACACACACACGCGCGCGCGCGGACCTTTCTCTGAAAATCCTTTTTTTGGATTCAGGCGACCCTAAAACATATATTTCCGTTGAAATCTCGGTATCGAATTTTTGGATGGAGTGCAATTCCTTCTCTATACACTATGTACATACTACGTATAGAGAAAGTAAAAATCTAATGTTTTCCAGTCACAAGGCTTTTCTATATATTATGCAACACACTATTCTTACAAAATCTTAATCTTCTTCATTGTAATTTAGATAAACATTAGCAGAAATGGTTTTATTATTTAGATCCTTCCAAGCAGAAAGGAAATGAGTGAATGCATTAGGCTAAAGTTATAGTCAAATCTTATGTAATACAATTGAAACTCCCTATTTTACGTTTAACCAGTTATTTAAAAGTCCCTTATAATAAAGAGGGTTCAGAGATGATTTCCAGAAAATCCAGAACATAAAATATTCTATTTGCCATGTAAATATCTTTAATATAGGGTAGTTGAATCAATATTATTGTGCTTTTTGAGAAAATCTAAAATTACGAAATACGTACCATGTGAAACTTAGTCTGGGGGAGAACGACTGTCTTTTGGAAGATACTAAACTTGAATATCAAGGTTACGCTTAACGTACTTTTCATTTTTGAGTACACAGATAAACGGATACGCACACAAACACGAACCTTTCTCTAAAAATCTGAGATGTTCCATTCACATAACTTTCTCTACATCTCTGCTACATATCATTCTATTTACTTCATTTAATCGAGAAACAATTAGCAGAAATAGTCTTATTACTTGCTTCCTTGTAAGTAGAAGCGAAATAAGGGAGTAGCATACGTTAAAGTGATAGTTAAAAGCTGGTTGCTATGTGACTGGAGTTCCTTTGTATGTATGGACAGGGGTTGACAAATACCTGTATAAGAAAAATATGTTTTTCAAAGGTGAAACCAAAAACAAGGATATCTAAAAAACGATGAACTCTACGAAAAAACATTATATAACATAAATTGTGTGTTTTAACATGCTCTATATTTTTTGAGTTAAGTTTTTCTCCATCTCTTATGATGTAGCAGTTACACAACATTTTTGTAAAATTTATCCAGAATAAAGTAGGCCTCAGAGCCCAGAAAATTCAAGATATACATTTTATTTGGCAAGTAAACAACTTAAATATAAGAGATTTTAATCAAAATCGTTAGAGCCATTTTGAAGAAAATCAACATTTTCGAAAAAAGGTCCGGATCGTTTAGGGTGTGGGAATTTTATTTAAAATCTTCGTGTCACATCCTTGGAAGATACCAAACCTAAATACTAAGTTTGGTTTTTAACAGACTTTTCGTTTTTGAGCTATGCTGCCCACAGACACACACACATACACACAGACACACACGGACATTTTTCTAAAATGCTTTGTTTGGATTAAGGGGTCTCAAAACTTATATTTCCGGTGAAATCTCGGTATAGAATGTTTTGGTACAATACAATACCTTTTCTATACACTATGTACACAGTACGTATAGAGAAAGTAAAGATGCTTTTTTGGGACTCAGGGTAACTCAAAACATACACTCACGGTGAAATCTCGGCATCGAATTTTTGGGTGGAACACAACACGTCCTCTACCTACTATGTACACAGTGTGTGGTAGAGAAAGTGAAAAGGGAAGCATTTGTGCATATAAACACAGGTTTCCAAAAAGTAATTGTATTCTCAATGCACACGGTTAATGTATGTTAACATTTCACAGCACGCCTACGCTTGAGCCGTTTGTGCCTTTTTGGGTTCCAGGCATGAAGCTGCAGCGCCAAGTGAATAACAAGTGAGGAACAACTGTTTCAATAAATTGCACAACATTATTGCAAGGCTCTGTATCAGTAAACAATGGGTATTAGAGGGCTTGAGCAATTTGAAGGGCTACTTGATGGTGATAATTAGAGCCCGACTTTTTATGTAATTTCATATTTGAGATCCTGCATAATACTTCAATGAGAAGTAAAAATGTTGGCGAATTATGTTATTGGGACTCCCTTAAAAATTTTATTTTACATTTTTTTTTTTACATATTTTGCACACTTCTACATATTTTAACGATGTTACATAAAACGTATGTATTTTCTGGGTTTCGTTACAATGTTATTACTTTTTAAAAATATTGTAGTCACATTATAAACTACTGTTTTCACAAGCTTTGCTGAAAGCAACAAAAATCAATCTGCAAATAGGATTCAAATTAAATTAACAATGCGATAATAACCGCCTCGCCTCGTGCGTGCGTGCGTGTTTGGTAGGTTCGTGGTGAGCCTGGGTGTTGTTGCTGTGTACCTACCCTGCCTCGTTCTGATCGTTGTCCATTTATATCAAAGCAGGTGCCGCTCGACAATGTTGACCTGCAGTGTCACGTTTCTCGTAGCGCTATGGCCGTTTACAAGGACTGGAGAAATTGATTGTTAGCATTGTCGCGGTAGACGGCATCTTGTAATACAATAGCTGCGAGGAAACAAAGTGAGCCGCTGGACAACCATCAAAATATAGCGAGGCGATAATACTGCAGTTAGTTTCTTGTAATACAATAGCTGCGAGGAGCCGCTCGACAACCATCAAAATATAGCGAGGCGATAATACTGCAGTTAGTTTCTTGTAATACAATAGCTGCGAGGAGCCGCTGGACAACCATCAAAATATAGCGAGGCGACAATACTGCAGTTAGTTTCTTGCAAGTCTTAGTAAAATGGCACCAGTTGCGTCCTCGCTGTCCCGCAAGTTCAATTCATGGCTGAAATTAGATAGCGCCTTTACAACCGACAGAAAAATAACAGTCTGTCAAGCTTGCGGTAAAAGAATTGGCTGTTCCTGAAATCTCAATTGGAACAACATATCAAGAGTGCTCTTCACATACGCGACAAACACCCACAGTCTTGTAGAAAGCAAGTTCTGTTGACAAAACATATCAAGAGTGCTCTTCACATACGCAACAAACACCCACAGTCTTCTAGAAAGCAAGTTCTGTTGACACAACATATCAAGAGTGCTCTTCACATAGCAACAAACACCCACAGTCTTCTAGAAAGCAAGTTCTCTTGACACAACATATCAAGAGTGCTCTTCACATACGGAACAAACACCCACGGTCTTCTAGAAAGCAAGTTCTGTTGACACAACATATCAAGAGTGCTCTTCACATAGCAACAAACACCCACAGTCTTCTAGAAAGCAAGTTCTGTTGACACAACATATCAAGAGTGCTCTTCACATAGCAACAAACACCCACAGTCTTCTAGAAAGCAAGTTCTGTTGACACAACATATCAAGAGTGCTCTTCACATACGGAACAAACACCCACAGTCTTCTAGAAAGCAAGTTCTCTTGACACAACATATCAAGAGTGCTCTTCACATACACAACAAACACCCACAGTCTTCTAGAAAGCAAGTTCTGTTGACACAACATATCAAGAGTGCTCTTCACATACGGAACAAACACCTACAGTCTTCTAGTAAGCAAGTTCTCTTGACACAACATATCAAGAGTGCTCTTCACATACGCAACAAACACCTACAGTCTTCTAGAAAGCAAGTTCTCTTGACACAACATATCAAGAGTGCTCTTCACATAGCAACAAACACCCACAGTCTTCTAGAAAGCAAGTTCTCCTGACACAACATATCAAGAGTGCTCTTCACATAGCAACAAACACCCACAGTCTTCTAGAAAGCAAGTTCTCTTGACACAACATATCAAGAGTGCTCTTCACATACGGAACAAACACCCACAGTCTTCTAGAAAGCAAGTTCTGTTGACACAACATATCAAGAGTGCTCTTCACATACGGAACAAACACCCACAGTCTTCTAGAAAGCAAGTTCTGTTGACACAACATATCAAGAGTGATCTTCACATAAGCAACAAACACCTATAGACTTCTAGAAAGCAAGTTCTCTTGACAAATGCAACAGGAACCGTCCGGAAATGATTTTTTAAAGACCTGTGCAGTGCAATGGTTACAGCTAATATTCCGCGGCATAAACTTCAAATTCCTAATTTCGCTCCTTTCCAGAAAAATATTGCAATAAGGCTATTTTTTTTTTTTTTTTTTTTTTATTCTTTCATTTGTATAGCCCCCTTTAACTTCAATGGTCATATCGGGGGCTTTGACTTGTGAAACAGCTCGTATTACTGTAGGTTAGAACATTAGGTTAATCATTACTGCATTACTAATACACACGCACATTCATACTTCCAGACTCTGTGGGGAATAAATCTGGTTAAAGAAAAACAGCCGGGAAGCGAACCCGGGACCTCCTGGTGAGAATTCAGCTCGCTGACCACTCGACCACGGAGGCAAGTCGAATCTATTCTGAGGAAAAAGTATCTTAAGTTCTGAAGTGTGTTATGGAGAAGCAGTTGCTCATATGGAGACTCCTGTATTTGGTTTGCCGTCGATGAAACTACAGATGACATGGGTCGGTACATAGCAAATTTAGTAGTAGGAAAACTAGGTTCCGAAAGTCCAGCAAAACCGTTTCTAATCTGTTGCAAGGTGTTAGAACAAACAAATCATTCTACAATTGCAAGATTCATAAATGATGGGATGAAGAATCTGTGGCCAGAAGCTGTGTGTGTGTGTGTGTGTGTGTGTGTGTGTGTGTGTGTGTGTGTGTGTGTGTGTGTGTGTGTGTGTGAGGAAAATGTAATAATTATGTATTCAGATGCCGCAGCGTACATGATTAAAGCTGCTCTTAAGGTTTTCTACCCAAATTTACTTCACTTCACCTGCTTGGCCCATGCATTGCAACGTGTTGCTGAAGAAGTAAGAAGTAATTTTTCCTGTGTGAATAAGTTGATATCGGCAACAAAAAGGTCTTCGTGAAAGCACCGCACAGAATTCAGTGCTATAAAAATGATCTCCAACATGTCCCTTTGCCTCCTGAGCCGTACTTACAAGATGGCGTACGTGGTTAGAAGCTGTGAACTTCTATTGTGAATATTTTGAAGGAGTCCAGTCAGTGGTGAACATGTTCTCTTCAGAAGTAGCTGTGAATCTCAGGACATCTTTAAAGATCCGAAAGTGGCAAGCTCCTGTGCTTACATCAAAAGTAACTTCGGCTGGTTGCCTAGCACCATCAAGCAGTTGGAAACATCAGGTTCCCTTCTTCACGAATCTATGGCTTTAATGGAACGTGCTTCACAGAAGCTTAGTGTAGTTGTAGGTGAAAAATTCAAAGCTGGGTACTCTATGCTTGTGTCCGTGTCTAAAGTGCTAAATGGTGACAGTGTTGATTTACCAAAACATTTCTCTGCAAATCATATTCCCATGCTAAAATATGCTCCTGTTACTTCGTGTGACGTGGAGAGAAGCTTCTCTGCTTATAAGAACATTTTATCCGATAGGAGACAAACAATGACCCCTGAAAATATGGAAAAGTATATGGTTCTTCACTGTACGTTGAAAGAAGCAAAAGAATCAAAATGAAAATGCCTGGTTGTTCATTGTATGTCAAGAGATAGATAACTGAAAATGCATCCTCATTATAAAATTTAATTATTTTGAATTAATTGTCTCACTCATTGATAAATTGGTTCAGTTTTTCAATATTGATAAAATTTAAGTAACATAATTATGTGAAATGAGAAATGTTAATAAATATAATCCAAAACACATATTTCTTATTCCGTAATTACCTACTTGAAAATAAATTTTAGATAAATTCTGCATAAAAAACATTTTCCCTATAATTAATTCTATATTTATCTAGTCTTCAAAATTTAACTCATTGTAATTAATTTACGTATTTACAGACCCATCAAATTACATAATTTTGGGTAATTTGCAGCCTACATTTAGGTTTGAAGTGGAAATCTTAGCATTTAGAATCTTACACAATTTGTCATATTACACAAAAATCCGGTCTCCAGTGATAATAATGCAATAATTTTATAGGCCCATCTGCATGTTACAATGGGTTAAATATGTGTTTTTCCAATATATTTCTAAATAGTATTTAAAAAGTTGTCACAATAAGAAATAAATTTGTATCTAATCAGAGTTAAATGCTATAGGGTTGTTTCTAGAATTTCAGTTACTTTCTCTAGCACCTATGTGCAATGTATATAGTAGATAGTAAAGATATTTTATTCCACCCAAAATTTCGATACTGGGATTTCTCGGGAGTTACATGTTTAAGCGCCCTCTGAATCCCCATCCCCCAAAAAACATTACAAACAGATGTGTGTGTGTTTGTGTGTGTGTGTGTGTTTGTGTTTGTGCATAACTTAAAAACGAAAAGTTGATTAATGCCAAACCTGGTATTTAAGTTCAATATCTTCCAAGGATGCGACACGAAGATTTTCAAACTTCACCCCTAACTACCCTTAACAGGGAACATTTTTCGAGCATTTCGATTTTCTCAAAAATGGCTCTAACAATTTTTATCAAAATTCCACATTTCAAAGATATTTTCATGACTAACGAAATATATTCTTGAATTTCCTGGGAATAGCTCTTGTAGACCTTTCCATTTTTGACGACTTTTGTACAACTCGTAAACCAAAACTTACTACACAAAAATGTAGAGCTCATTTAAGCACACAATAATTAACTTACATGATATAAATCTTTTCTGTAGAGTTAACTGTTTCTGAAATATTTATTTTTATTGGTTTTAATTTTAAAATATCTTACTTTTCTTAGCGGAAAGTCAATTTTTGTTTCATCTCTTTTATTTTAGTCCAGAGAATAAAAGAGAACCGTATTTTAATTATGTCACATATCGATAGGTTTCAAAAGATTGGACTAAAGCATTAACCTTGAGCAATCCCTTATTTCTCTTCTACGTACAAGTAACTAAGTAATGAACTCATTTCTCTATTAGTAAACGTAGACAAACGAATGAACTTTTGTAAGGAAAGTTTGTCTGTGAAACAGTTAGAGAAAGCCTTGATAGCATATAGTTTGAAAAACTGAATTATTACTTTTTTGTACAATTTGGATAGGTGCAGTCAGACTGAAAAATTCAAAGCCATAGTTGGTGTTTGTTCCACGGATCTCCAGGTCTCCAGCCGGTTGCTATAACCACTGAGCCACCAAGACAACATGCTATTCCTTTCCTCAACTGACTCCCATGTTTTCCGGCAAACAATTATTTTAATTCATTTGGTTTATTACAATATAATTTTTATAATTCCTTTATGTTTTATTTATGAGATAACATAGTACAACTGCGATTTACAATCCATAAGTGTCAGTTTCACAGTTTAACCAACTATTAGATCAATTACTGTTAATTAACTGCTTTTATTTTCTCTACACGTACAATGTACTTAGGTATAGAGAAGGTATTGCACTCCACCCAAAAATTCGACCCCGGGATTTCACCGGAAATATATGCATTTTCAAGCATAAAATCATTTTCAGAAAAAAGGTCCGCGCGTGTGTGTGTCCGTGTGTCTGTGAACACGATAACTCAAAAACAAAAAAGTCGGTAAAATACCAAACTTGGTAAATAAACTTAGTATCTTCCAGGGATACGACACAAAGGTTTTAAGAAAAAAACCCCACCCCAAACTGCCCTACACATGAAACTTCTTTCGAAATTTTTTATTTTCTTAAAAATGGCTCTAACGATTTTCATTAAAATATAGTATATTAAAGATATTTACCTGATAAATAAAATGCATATCTTGAATTCTCTGGGAATAGTCACTGAAGACTTCTTTATTCTGGACGAATTTTATGGAATTTTGCTTAACTGCTAAACCGTAAGAAATTGATAAAAAGTTACCGCCCAAAAAATGTAGAGCACGTTATAACACACAATTTATGTTATATACATTTTTTTCGTGGTGTTGATCGTTTTTCAGTTATTCCTTGCTTTTGGTTTTAGCTTTAAAGAACTTATACTTTTCTCATATAGAAATTTGTCAACTCTTGTCCATACAAACAAAGGAGCTTCAGTCACATTGCAACGAGCTTTTGACTGTCACTTTAACCTATGGTACTCCCTTATTTCGCTTCTACTTACAAGGAAGCAAGTAATAAGACTATTTCTGCTAATTTTTTCTCGATTAGCATTAAGTAAATAGAAGCATAAGCTTTTTAACAATTTTTTTGACAAATTCCTGTATGAGAAAAGTATAAGTTTTTCAAAGCTGAAACCAAAAACAAGGAATAATTCAAAACCGGTCAACTCCACGAAAAAAAATGTGTATTACGTAAATTGTGTGTTTTAACGTGCTCTACATTTTTAGTGTGGTAAATTTTTGTCCATCTCTTAGGTTTAGCAGTTAAGCAAAATTCCGTAAAATTCATCCAGTATAAAGTAGTCTTCAGATACTATTCCCAGAAAATTCAAGATATACATTTTATTTGTCAGGTAAATATGCTAATATACGTTAGAGCTATTTTTAAGAAAATCAAAAATTTCGAAAAAAGTTCCATGTAAAGAGTAGTTGGGGTGGGAGGATTTTTCTCAAAATCTTCCTGTCGCATCCCTGGAAGATACTAAACTTAAATACCAGGTTTGGTATTCAACGGTGTTTTCGTTTTTGAGCTATGCCGTCCACAAACACACGCACACACAGACACACACACGCATACACACGCACCTTTTTCTGAAAATTATTTTTTTTATTCAGGGGAACCCAAAACATGTATTTCCGGTGAAATCTGGGTGTCGAATTTTTGGGTGGAATGCAATACCTTCTCTATAGACTGTCATGTGTAGAGAAAGTAAAAAAGGTAAGACTTTAAATAAATGGTAACGGTTTGAATAATTCGGAGAGTTAAAAATATATATCTCGTAAATGGTTTATATTATAAAAATGGATATTTTGAACAAATTATGTGTTTTAAGCGATCTCACTTTTTGATGCAGTAGACACGTTCTGTTTATGTCTTAACCAGTTTTACAGTCTTATACAACATTCCTTTCGAAATAAGTGCATTTCATGGTTATTCCCAGGAACTTCCTTTTCTTCCTTCTTTTTCTGTTTAACCTTTCCGTATGTAGGACTTACAAGCCAGCGCCTGGAGTCAGACGCCTGTTGAGGGGCAGAGAGTGAGCAACAGAGAAAAGCCAGGATACACGATCAGATATGAAAGTGAGAAAGTAGATTATTTGAAATGACAGTGAAAAAATATCAGGAAATATGATTATGCAATTGGTGGAATGAATGGCGGGGGACAACCGAATAACCCGGAGAAAATCCGCACAGATAACACTTCGGTCACCATAAATCCCACATGCGGTTTCCAGAGATCGAACCCAGGGCCCGAGAGAGCTTAACATATACAATTTATTTTTATGTAAATACCTTAGCAAATTTACTTTAAAAGTAAAGTAAGTCAATGTTGTTTAGGGAAAACACAATTCTATGAAGCACTTCAAGTCTCCAAAGGGCAAACAGTAATCCCATTTCAACATTTTAGTTCCGCATGTGGACTTGAGAAATTACCGACGAGGAGTAACAAAAACCTTAGTGCCAATAGAACAGGCGTATTGAAGCGAGCTCAAGGTCGTTGGCTATACTGGATCCGCCACTGTTCTGCGTGTGGCCTTCAGGTAGGCCATTAGTTAACCAAATTATTTCACGAAGCGATTGTAAGGTATAATAATAGGTTAGGCTTTACTTGTTTAAGCCTTTATTTCCTCCACTTCCAATGGATAATGGCTGTAATGCTCGCGGTAGCTTTGATTGCGTCAGCATTAGACAATGTTACCAACTTGTGGAAACATAATACGTCTCACAATTATATCGTGTTTTAGCCTCTAGTGATTCCCAGCTTGTCAGCAATATGTTGAACACTGTAATTTTCACCACATACCTAATGTCATTATGTTTTACCATATACAGACAAGAAATTTGCTGAAAATGCTAACAGCTCTGTGATGACCTTTTGCTAACATATACACACATCATAGTGTATTATCATAAAGAAATAATTCACATATGTTGACATGATTAGAATATCAAACACTAAACAACACTCAAACACATAATATGGTGCAATAATGCATCTGCTTTAATTTCGCAGAACAAAGATTGATATATACAATTCACACGACTTTCTCTACCTGTTCAGTAACCAATATTCTTACAAAAGATTTTGTCTAGATCATACTAATAGAGCTAAACATTAGCAGAAATTACTTATTACTTTTTCTCTTTAGGTAGAAGGGAAATAAGTAAATATACTGGTCAAAGCCAGGATCAAATCTTTTAAAAGCTGGTCGCCATATTGTGAAATAATTGAAATTTGGTTATGTTTGCATTCCCAAGAGTAAAACAACAGAGAGCAAGGTTTAAGTAGTTTAAAATAAAACAATAACAAGGAAGTTCTCGGAAACGGTCAGGTTACAAAAAAATCTGATGTGTACGAATCACATGGCTTTCTCTACATCTCTGCAACAAATTATTGTTAAAAAGCTTATGCTTCTATTTACTTCATGCTAATCAAGAAAAAATTAGCAGAAACAGTCTTATTACTTGTTTCCTTGTAAGTAGAAGCGTAATAAGGGAGTACCAAGGTTAAAGTGATAGTCAAAAGCTGGTTGTTTTGTATGGACACGAGCTGACAAATTCCTGTATGAGAAAAGTAGAAGTTTCTGAAAGCTGAAACCAATAACAAGGAATGTCTCAAAAACGACCAACTCCATGAAAAAAATGTATATAACATAAATTGTGTGTCTTAATGTGCTCTACATTTTTTGTGTGGTGGGTTTGTTGTGCATCTCTTACGGCTTAGCAGTTGTGCAAAATTTGCTAAAATTCATCCGGAATAAAGAAGTCTTCAGAGGCTATTCCAAGAAAATTCAAGATATACATATTATTTCTGAGGTATACGATATTTTAATCAAAATCGTTTGAGCCATTTTTGAGAAAATCAAAATTTTCGAAAAATTCCATGTAAAGGGTAGTTGGGGTTGGGGGATTTTCTTGAACATCTTCGTGTCGCATCTTTGGAAGATACCAAACCTTAGTATCAAGTTTGGTTTGTAACGGATATTTCGTTCTTTAGGTATGCTGCCCACAGACACATACAGAGAGACACACACACATGGACGTTTTTCTAAAAATTATTTTTTTATTCAGGGCTCTCAAAACATGTATTTCCGGTGAAAACTCTGTATCAAATTTTTTGTTACATTACAATACCTTCTCTATACACTACGTACATAGTACGTGTAGAGAAATTAAAAATAAAATATTCTAAATGGATGGTGTCGAAACAATCTTTTTGTGAATATCTCCATTATTATGTTAGGATTTTGCTAGATACAAATCAATGAAAATTTCATGTTTAAGAACTTTGCCTCAACGGATATTTCTCAGTAGAGTTCGATTTAACGTTAATTCACTAATACTCCATTACTGGCAATCAAGATTTATTGCAGCTATTACTCCCTAGCAACACAATTACTGCGCTGTTATAGTGCCATTATGTAGTTAGCTAATTACTCTTAATATTTCAAATAGACCAGCAAGAACTCTGGTCAGTGAATTACCTGATCTCTAACAAAAGAAAACTACAAGCAACCGTCGTACAATACAGAAGCCGTTCACCACATATAATGTAGTCAAAGAAAAATAGGAGAAACATTTGTTCATGCCAGAATACTTGCAGTAACTCTATCAGTATGGGGAAAAAGAAATTCTGATGTGTTACACTCACATGACTTTCTCTAGCTACTCCACAAACAAACTTCTTACAAAAGATAATTCTTCTTTCAGCACCACGCTAATCTAGATAAACTTTAGCATGATATTATTACTTAGTTCCTTAAAGTAGAATGGAACTAAGGGAATGTACTAGGCTAAAGAGATAGTCAAATGTTTTAAAACCTGTCGTTATACGATTGTCATTGCAAATCGCTTCCTTGCTTGGCCAGGAGTGCAACAAAGGAAAACGAACACTTCCTTTGCAGTATAAGTACTTCACAATTGAAACTAATAACAAGGAATACCTTGAAAACGGTAAGCTCCAGGAAAAAAAACGTACATGACATAACTCGTGTATTTCAACAATATCTACATTTTTTGCAAAGTAAGTTTTAGTTTATCTCTTACGGTTTACTAGTTATAACCATTTAGGCAAAATTCTTCGTATAAACAGGTCTGCAACAAATAATTGTTGAAAAGCTTATGCCTCTATTTACTTCATGCTAATCGAGAAAAAATAGTCTTATTACTTCCTTGTAAGTAGAAGCAAAATAAGAGAGTACCCTAAGTTAAAGTGATAGTCAAAAGCTGGTTGCTATGTTAGTAAAGTTCCTTTTGTGTATGGACAGGAGTTGACAAATTCCTGTATGAGAAATGTATAGGTTTTTTAAAGGTGAAACCAAAAACAGGGAATATCAAAAAACTATCAACTCCACGAAAAAAATGTACATAACATAAATTGTGTGATTTAACGTACCGTACATTTTTTTGTGTGGTAAGTTTTTGTCTATCTCTTACGGTTTAGCAATTATATAAATTCCGTAACATTCACTCAGAATAAAGTGGTCTTAAGAGGCTATTCCTAAAAAAATTCAAGATATACATTTTATTTGTCAGCTAAATATCTTTAATATACTATATTTTAATCAAAACCGTTAGAATGATTTTTAAGAAAATAAAAATTTTCGAAAAAAAGCTCCATAAAAGGGTAGTTTGGGGTGGGGGGATTGTTCTCAAACTTGAATACCAAGTTTGGTATTTTACCGACTTTTCGTTTTTCAGTTATCGTGTTCACGAATACACGGACTTTTTTCTGAAAATTTCCGGTGAAATCTCGTTATCGAAATTTTGGGTGGAATGAAATACCTTCTCTATACACTATGCACATAATACGTGTAGAGAAAGTAATAAAAAACTCCAACACAAACCATGGCATTTAAACACAAAGAAAAAAATTTAAAAAAGCTGGTGGCATATTAATTGTTTGGGCATATTGTTTAGAGTTTCTTTGTCCATGTAATATTTGGCATGGCTAGATGTCGCTACCATGTATCATTTCATTAATTAAAACAATCGCAGTAAGCATCGTGTGTTCAGGGCTGCGGTTCAAAGTGATTTACTTGCACATGTGCATCCAAGTTTATAGACAAAGAAGTGTATGGTGATAATGATAGTATACGATTTAGTAAGGAAAAGGCGCATAGTTTACAAGTAATCAAAACAAAGACGCAGTGGAAGCTCATCAATAGCTATGGAGAAGTTGAGAGCCAATGTCACTGAAAGCATTCAGAAAAACCACTTTGGACACCGTACATAGCTTTTTGGATGGAAAAGGCTTTCCATGTCATACATAGTAAATTACTATTTTTTTTTTAAATTTTCTATACCAACTAATAGTTTATGTAAGTATTCCGGCATGAACAGACTAGACTACATTATATGTGGTGATCAGCTTGTGTATTGTAGTCCTATAGTTAGAGATCTACATATTTTGTGTTAGTAAGTCTTTATTTATATCTTACGGTTTATCAGTTATGCAAAAGTTATACGAAAGTCATCTAGGACTAAGAGGTCTTCGGAAGCTGTTCCTAGAAAATTCAGGATATACATTTCCCTATCATAAAAATGTCAAACATATCGAATTTTAATCAAAGTTAATGAGAGATAGACAAAGTTTACTATACAAAACTACACTTTTGGTCAAAACTCCCAATTTATGTCATTAATTTTCTTTTACGTGGAGTTGACCATTTTTGAGGCATTAGTTTCAATTTTAAATTACTCTCAATCACATAGTGCCAGCTTTTAAAATATTTTGCTTCGCTTTAGCCTAGACTATTCCCTTATTCTTCTTCTATTTACAAGGAAGCAAATAGTAAGACCATTTCTGTGAGTGATTCTCATGTCTAGCATGAAATAGAAGATAAGCTTTTTAACAATGTAATTTGTGACAGAGATGTAGAGATGTTCACTACTATCCCTGAGTAATTATTGAACAGTAAAACTACTTAGCACTCCAAAAAACAATTCCGTTGGTATTTCTGCTTCAACGAAGAAAAGTACACGAACCTTACTTTCACCAATCGGTAAGTAAATCACTGTCCATAGCAAATTAAGAGTTTCAGCAACATATAGTAGAATCCTAAAACAATTTAAGTACCAATTGTAAAGGATTTTTTGTCGAATTGGGCATTAAACAGAGTGATTTATATAGAACTGGCGCATTTCTTTCTTTAATTATTCCGTTGGAAATGTATCCAATGACCCAATTTTAGCACCAAATTAAGCAGAATATTCTGGACTTTTAATTCCTTGTCACTAGATGCGCAGATGTTTAACCAGACTGTGAACACTGCAGAGTACCGATTGATTTTCATGGAGTTTGTTGAGCAACTGGACGATGTAGAACTGAGTCAAGGATATTTTCAGCAAGATGGCGCTACATGCCATGCATCAAACGAATCCATGAACCTAATTGCAAGTTTCTTTGACGACCGGATACTTTTCAGGAACCTGTGGCCACCGAAATCTCCGGATTTGACATCGCCGGACTTCTTTCTATGCGGTTACTTAAAAGACAGGGTTTACGCCACACGTCCCCAGACATTGGACGATCTGAAGCACAACATCACAAAGGAGATTCAAGCTATTGACAACAGAGTCCTCCAACGAGTGGCCAGTACGACGTGTTGAGTTGTGCCTTATGCAGGATGGAGGACATTTTCAACATTTGCTATAGAGGTAAATAATCCCCCAAAATTCCTCTACAATTTAGGTGTAATAAATAAGCTGTCGCTAGCATAGCACGTTTTGAAACAATTAAAGAAAACAATGTGTCAGCTCTATATAAATCACCCTATATTATTGTGCAGGTGTTCCCGAATCGCCGTCCATTTCTGGAAGTTATACCTTGTAATCGCGCGTGCGTTGTGATGTTGGTTGCATGTCAAGGTGTAAACAACGTTGTCAGTTAAGAGTTGTGGTTCTGTATGTTTAGTCAAAATAAGTTGTGATGATTCGAAAAAGACTAATGCAAATAACTTCATCGAATTCAATCAATGAAGACAGTGCAAATGGTTTGTTACATGATGACAATTAAAGAAGGAATTTACAGTAAACTAAAACCTCATGAGAGTTTGAGATTGTTGTTCACAATTTATGCCCTTAAATATATGATGATACATGAATGTCAGTCAATTATAAATTGTGTAATTTGTCATTGCATCTGCCCTTCGGTTTGCATTTGAAAGTAAAATTATGAGCCAGTAGATTACCGCTATGTTGTTGATACAGTCCCCGTGCAGTGGAATGATGTCTTCCAGAATCACCAACTGTTTGTACCGTTGTTGTAAATCTTCTTTACCTCACTGTTGAGTGACGCCCAGTGCAACAGAATTCTTGTTTATACTTTCCCTACACGTACTATGTGCATAGTATATAGAGACGGTATTGTAATGCACCCAAAAATTCGACACCGACATTTCACCGGAAATATATGTTTTAAGGGCCCCTGAATCCAAATAAAAGCATTTATAGAAACATGTCCGTATATGTGTCTGTGTGTGTGTGTGGGGGGGAGGGGCAGCATAGCTCAAAAACGAAAAGTCCGTTAAAAACCAAACTTGGTATTTAGGTTTGGTATCTTCCAGGGATGCGACACGAAGCTTTTAAGAAAAATACCCTAACCCCAAACTATCCTTTACATGGAACTTTTTTCGAAAATGTTTATTGTCTCAAAAATGGCACTAACGATTTTGATTAAAATATCGTATATTAAAGATATTTACCTGTCAAATAAAATATGGCCGCGCCTTGGCCGAGTGGTTAGACCACTCGCCTCTCACCTAGACGGCCGGGGTTCGATCCCAAGCGACCGCATGTGAGATTTGTGGTGGACAAAGCGGCGCTGGGGCGGGTTTCCTCCGGGTATTCCGGTTTCCCCCGCCATCGCATTCCACCGGTGCTCCATCACCATTCATGTATCATCAGTGTCACCGCCTGCGGTGCCATAAGTAGTTAAAGCGGGCGTTTAACACTATAAAAAAAATGTCAAATAAAATGTATATCTTGAATTTTCTAGGAATAGCCTCTGAAGACTACTTTACGGAATTTTGAATAACTGCTACACCGTAAGAGATGGAGAAAAACTTAGCACACCAAAAATGTAGAGCACATTAAAACACACAATTTATGTTAGATTCTTTTTTTCGTGGAGTTGATCGTTTTTGAGATATTCCTTGCTTTTGGTTTCAGCTTTGAAAAACTTGTACTTTTCTCATACAGGAATTTGTCAACTCCTGTTCATACAAACAAATTAACTTCAGTCACATAGTAACCAGCTTTTCACTATCACTTTAACATATGGTACTCCCTTATTTCGCTTCTACTTACAGGGAAGCAAGTAATAAGACTATTTCTGCTAATTTTTTCTCGATTAGCATGTAATAAATAGAAGAATAAGCTTTTTAATAATATTCTTGCAGAGATGTAGAGAAACTCATGTGAATGGAACACATCAGATTTTAAATATAGAAATACTTTTACTACTATAGCACCGCAGCCAATGTGACTGACGATTTTTGGATTGAAGATGGAACACCGGTGGAATGCGATGGAGAAAACTCGCTTCTGCGCCGCTTTTTCTATCACAAATATGGTCGCCCGGGATCGAACCCGAGCCGCTTAGTACAAGAGATTCAGCGCTTTTAAATCCGAGGGAATATTGTGGATACTCTTTCTGGAATAAAGAAATATTAACTATGTAGTGTATATTACAGACAGCGGGATTTGAACTCGGAACTTCTTCGTTTGAAAACTGCCGCCCTAACCACTATTACACAGAGCATAGCTGCGGGGATGTAGATTTAAGTAGCTACCTAATTATTGGATTTCTAAAGCATAACTGAGGAGATGTATTATATAATTATTATTATTATTATTACTATCATTATTATTATCATAATCATAATTATTATTACTGTGTTGTGACTTGTTATGCATAGATTATAGTTATTGCAAATGTTATTATGTTATTGTGCGATCCTAGCTTTATAAACAAGTTGTTATTATATTTAATATTGTGGATAATTGATTCATTATGGCACGCGTGCCACTACAGAAATTTTTACTTTCTCTACCAACGGTGCGAAACACCTTCATTCCAAGTTGTCGTGACATATAAAGAGAAGTTTAATCATAATATAATTAAACAATTTTGTGTATATTTTCCCTCTAATTAATGAAGATGCAGAAACCTCTAAAATTATTAAATATAGACTATTTGAGTTCATCTTTTAAGGATGCTAAAACAAAGATTTTCAGTAAAACCCTCCAACTCTAACTACGCTTTGCATGTAAAGGTTTTCGAAACTTTCGATTTTTTAAAGAATGTCTCTAAAATGCTTTATATGTGTATTAAATGTTTAGAACACAATTTAGTTCCTTTTTAAACGACTTTTGCTGAACCGTAAGGAATGGCAGTTTATATCAAATCCCTTTTTGTGGTGATAAGCTTTTACAAGATATTCCTTGTTATTGGTTTCAATTTTAAACTACTAATACTTTCCTAACATTATATGCCGTTATTCGATTTTCTTGCTCTTTTTACTTTCTCTATACGCACTATGTACATAGTGTATAGAGAAGGTATTGCACTCCACCCAAAAATTCGATACCGAGATTTCACCGGAAATATATGTTTTAGGGTCTCCTGTATCCAAAAAAAGTATTTTCAGAAAAATGTCCGTGTGTGTGGGTGTGTGTGTCGGTGTGCCTGTGAATACGATAACTCTAAAATGAAAAGTCGGTAAAATACCAAACTTGGTATTTAAGTTTAGTATCTTCCAGGGATGCGACACGAAGATTTTGAGAAAAATCTCCCCACCCCAAACTACCCTTTACATGGAACCTGTTTCCGAAAATTTTGATTTTCTAAAAAATGGCTCTAACGATTTTGATTAAAATATCGTATATTAAAGATATTTACCTGACAAACAAAATGTATATTTTGAATGTTTTGGGAATAGCCTCTGAAGACTACTTTATTCTGGGTCAATTTTACGGAATTTTGCATAACTGCTAAACCGTAAGAGATGGACGGAAACTTACCACACAACAAATGTAGAGCACTTTAAAACGCACGATTTACGTTATTTGTTTTTTAGATATTCTTGTTTTTCAGCTATAAAAAACATACTTTTCTCATACAGGACTTTGTGAACTCGTGTCCATACAAACAAAGCAACTTCATTCACATAGCAACCAGCTTTTGACCATCACTTTAACTTATGGTACTCCCTTATTTCGCTCCTACTTACAAGGAAGCAAGTAATAAGACTATTTCTGCTGATTTTTTCTCGATTAGCAGGAAGTAAGTAGAAGCATAAGATTTTTAACAATCATTTACTGCAGAGTTGTAGAGAAAGTCATGTGAATGGAACACATCAGATTGTTTTTATTGTTTCATTTATATAGCCCCCTTTAACGCCTAAGGTTATATCGGGGGCTTAGCACTTGAAACAACTCGTCTGTAGGTTCTTTTTTATTACGTTGGTTTAAATCACACACACACACACACACACACACACACACACACACACACACACACACACACACACACACACACACACACACACACACACACACACACTTCCAGACTCTGTGGGGGATAGGGAATAATTCTGGCTACAGAAAAGTTCCCGGTCCCAGTTGGGAATCGAACCCGGCACCTCCGGGTGAGAAGTCGGCTCGCTGACCACTCGACCACGGAGGCAGTCTTTCTTGCTCTTGGTGAAGCAAATGCATCACCTAGCGAAAATATTTAATAAGGTCTGAATATAGCTTAGGCTAATCTAGTTCCTTACTCCTTCATATATAAAAGAAATGCAAATATTTGGATTAACGTGAAGTAGGTAGAAATTAAAATCTTTAAAAATTGTTTGTTGAAGAACATGTGAATGTAACACACCAGAAAAACTACAACAGGCTACGAAAGGATGCACTCAGCCTCATGAGGCCCTGAGGAGGGGGGGGGGGTCAATTGAGTAGCTAGTTGAGAGAAGTAGTGACTTCAGGTTGCGTGGACCGCATTAACCGATGGCGAGAAATTAGAGGCGATAACCACGTCTCACCCTCCAGTACTGTATCCCACCCATGACAACTATACTGGGTAGAGGCGCGGATGCAGCGGGCGGGCTTGGTCCGGTTTTGGGCTGCTGTGCCAAAGAGTTTAGTTTAGTTTAGTTTTAGACCACAGTGGATTACCTGGATAAGGCTTATTCTGAGAAGATGAATATCGGGAAGATCTAGGCTCATTTGAGCATCGTTTCAATAATTTCATTCACTCATTGTCCGAAATGCCCTACCAGTTAAATAACATGGAAATGTGTGTGTAAATTTTAAAACATACGCTAACTGCTCAATGTTAGACGTTGTTCAACCCTAACAAAAATTTAGAACATTAGTAACTCATCACCACATGATGAAAATTGTCATAATGTATGATGTGCTTTCCGAGGACTTAGAATTTTAGCTCGAGCTTAAGACATACAGGTAAAATGATATAAGATTTGTATCATATATGCTTTTTACATATCCTCTTACATACTTTGCACTTTAAAACTAATCTATTATCGCGAATTTATGTTCAGGAAATGTTTTAAACTTTAGCTCTTTGTTGTGCTCTACAGTATTCAGACATTGTTAGCATTTTGATGGCCTCGATAGCTGTTTATAAGGTGGTATTTTGAACTCATAAATTCCAAATATCTTTAGACAGCAACCTCAGTGCATGCTTGCGTGCGCATGGACAGACTGAAGTTAATGCTCGCTCGCCCAGCGGGAAGGCGAACGTGTTTAAGAAAGAACAGTATTATCTAACCCAATGTACATACGAGAGGGCGACTACCACACCTCCTAGCGGCAGAACCATGAATCAGCCCCTTGTTAACCTCGCTAACCTTCTTTATTTCAGATTCCCTTGCTTAACTAGGCGTCATTTTATTCCAGTAAAAGGAATGCAACGAATTTCCACCAAAAAACAAAATAAAACAAAACACGACTGACATGCCTAATGAACAGGTATCACGGCAATGGCCGGAACTAACAAAACAAAAACGAAACGTTAATGTCTACTGCACATTCTTGTGCCATTAGATAAGTAGTCATACGTCATTCATGCGTCAGAAGCTGCAAATTTACTTCGTCTACTATGCAGATGCATGAAGAATGTCACTGATATATTAAACTGCGAAAATAATAAACTTTCTGGCTCTAGCAACTCATTTAGCTTTGCTCTAAGGTTGTACCAATTGATCTATTAGACATTGGTAAGTACATTTCTAAGGTAATTGACCGTCTTATAAAAATTCCACTTTCAAAAACAAATTTCCACGATCCTTCACCACTTCTTAAGGTACTCAAATTGTTACGATTTCGTAAAAAATAAAACTATCACGGCTCCTGAATCTAAAAATCAGATGTCTTAATTTCACATGAATCTCTCTATTTTGAGAAAATACTTCGTACAAAACATTATTCTTCAAATACTTTATGCTAACCGACATAAACATTAGCAAAATTGCCTTATTACTTTGATCCTTATAAGAAGAAGCAGAATAAGTGGATACATTAGGCTAAAAGGAAAGTCAAATGCTTTAAAAGCTGTCACTATGTGAGTGTAATTGAAATTTCGTTCTCTTACAGTGGCCATGAGTAAAATAAAAGGAACACGGATGACTTCCGTTTGAGAAAAGTATAAGCATTTTAAATTGAAACCAGTAACAAGAAATATTTCGCAAACGGTTAGCTCCACAAATGTTTAGCACATACGAGGGTTGGGGCAAAAGTCATGGCAACTAGTTTTTTTTCTTGTAGATATGTGGACGGATCACAAACGTATATGTGTCTTGTGGAAGTTCTACAGACATAGTGTGTATGCAGAACAACAGATGACTCTGTGATAGCTGGTAGTAGCGCAGTGAGGGCTGTGAAACCAGTCAGTTGGTGAGTGTCGTGCGAGATGGAAGTAACCCGTGTTGAGCAGCCCGCTTACATTAAAATAGCCGTTCTCCAAGGGAGAAATGAGATGGAATGTCACAGTGAATTAGTGGAAGCCCTTGGGAATAATGCCCTACCATACCGTACAGTAACAAGGTGGGTAGGAAAGTTTTGGCAAGATCGTGATGAGCAATGTTCGGGACGACCTGTCAGTGTGCGGACTTCCTGGTGCCACAGGTACGGCGTGGAGAAACGTCCGGATCTTGTGACAGTGCAATAATCCTGTACGACAATGCAAAACCACATAAAGCAGAATGTGTAGGCAGTTACTGCGACGTTGTGGATGGGAAGAGTTGGATCACTCTCCGTACTTTCCCGACATTTCGCCCTGTGACTTTAATCTCATTCGAAAGATTAAGGAACCATTACGTGGTAGGCGGTTTGCAGCACGAGAGGACATTGCTAATGCTGTGTGCTAACAGAAGACCCGATTCAAACGTGGTGCGGCAAATGCTGCGGTAGATTATTCAGCCTCTCCCGCATCGTTGACAGGTGTGGTGACAGTGGCAAGGGAGTACTTTGAGGGTCTTTAGGCCCAGGTTTGTTATGTCAACTGTATGTGTACTTTGTTGTCATTCTTTTGCACCCGCCTGCGGTGCCATAAGTAGTTAAAGCGGGCGTTAAACACTACCAAAAAAAAAAAAAAATTCTTTTGCACCGTGAAGGTCATATTGCCCTGCATATTACCGTAATAAATTAGTGTGTTACTATATTCAGTGCTATTCATTGTCCACACATGTAGTTAACGTCTGTATATGTCACATTTTCCAACCGGACTGGTATCTTCAAGAAAATATAAATAGTTGCCATGACTTTAGCCCCAACCCTCGTAAATTTGCATGTTTTAAAAGATCTACGTTTTTGGTAGTAAGTTTTCGCCTACATATTACGGTTTACTCGTTATGTAAAGGTTATCCAGAATGAAGTGGATTTCAAAGGTTATTCCCAAGAAATTTAAAATATACATTTTATTTGACGAGTAAAAATGTTTGTTATGTTAATCAAAATAATTATAAATTATTTTTTTTTATATAAATCTTCTAAAAAAATAAAGAGTAGTTTGGTGGGGGGGGGGGGAGAATTTTCCTAAAAATCTTCATATGACATTCTTGGAAGATACCAAAGCTAAATACGAAGTTTGGTATTCAAGCAGACTTTTATTTTTTGAGTTATACTATCCACAGACACAGAAACCTTTTTCTTAAAATGCTTTATTTTTTTTTTATCTTTTTTTTTTTATTTTTTTTTTTTTTTTTTTTTTTTTGTACTCAGAGTACTTAAAAACTCAGATTTCCGGTGAAATCTTGACATGGAATTTTGTTATGGAATCCATTACTTTTATCTTCTATGTGCGTACATTGTAGTGCAGAGAAAACAAATTTCATTCAACCTTCATTTATTTATACCTTGAATACATTTTAAAGGGATAGAAAATACCGTACGATGGAACTACATGGGAAATATCCTAACGATTAAAACGATATTCTAAATTAAAGGCATACGATACTGGGCACACAATCTGAAAGGTGAAATGTTACCTCTTTATCGTGATGGATAAGTGCTGATATTGGTGACACCTTTAACTCTTTCTGTTTTATTCTATACGTATATTAAATAGAGTAATCACAATCACACACGACATTGTATTTTTAGGTTATAGACAGATTAGGGAGCATGTTGCCTACCTGTTAAGTATTGCAGATATTTATGTGCCTAAATCAATATATAACCATACAAATACTGTTATAATAATCAAAAGAATGCATAACATGCAATAAGAAATATAACGTAATTTTAGATACATAACGTAACAAACTTTTTCAGCCCGCCTGGGTAGTGTGGTGGTAGCGTGTCTGCGTCGTGAGGAATCTCGTTTAGGGTGAGTTACCCGGATAAGGTATTTTCGGGGTGTTCCCTTATCCTGAGAAGACGAATGTCGAGTAACTTTAAGCTCAATCGACCCCGAGATTATTTGAGCATCATTTCATTCATCGTCCGATATGATCAAACCAGGTTAAAGAACGTTAAACTATATAAAAGAAAGAATTAAAAAAACTAAAAAAAAAACTTATTCAATTCTGAGGGTCAAAACTACAATATGTCGCTCAGGGTGAAACAGCTAAAACTTACACCGCAAATATTTCCAAAATGGAAAGTAGGTACTAATGAAGTGCGGTTTTCACAGTATTGGGTCTCGTTTTTTAGCTTACAAACACATTTCAATAATACATAGAAAATATATCTTTTATCAAACATACCATTTTAAATGGAACAATTCCTATTTACATAAACAAAATAAAGGTAGAATATCAATGATGTTTGTGTGAGTAGTTTACGATAAATCTTATTTTGAAACTTGTACAACCTGTGGTAGCAAAAACTAAAGAAAAACAAAAGGGAGTACACTACTTCTGAGAATTCTGAAAAGAAAGAGGAAATTGACCTTCAAAGGTTGTGTACAGATTGACCACCGGCAGCTTCAATATACGCTTCCAGTCTGCTATGGAAATTCTGCCGCACACGTTCTAGCACTTTAGCGAAAACTTCAGAGCAGGCAGCATCGAATCATATTATCTGCTGTATGCCCTTGTGTACAGCGTCTTTCAGTTTTCCCTTCAGAAAAAGTCTAATGGAGTCAAATCCGGTGAACGGGCCCGGCAAGGTACAAGTTCTCTTCGTCCGACCCAACGAGTTGGAAACAAGCTGTGGTAATTCTGCACTATGGGCTGATGGCCATCGTGTTGGTTCCTCCTAGTCTGCAGAGGAACGACTTCTAGCATCTGAGGAAAATGGTCTTTTGCGAGTTGTATAATTTCAGTGATCCTTCTGTGAAAAAGGGGCCTGTGAACTGATACTCCATTATCCTGCACACGTTTATATTCTATGGACGCTAACGTTCCACCTGTAGGTATGTATTATGTATGTATATAGGGTGTTTCTAAACCTTGGCAATAGATAGATAACCTTATGTGACTCAAATTTTGTCAAGTGACCTCTGGGCTGCGACGCTTCGTTTCAGTACAAGATGGATATGAATAGGAAGGAATTGGAGAACACAGTACACTCGTGTCAGTCCAAGAGGCGTTTGTTGTTACTACTATCACTAGGTTTGTTTACTTCCAGAGCTCACTAGCATTCGTATTGTTTACAGCGTGTTTCTTCACTTCCAGAGCTCACTAGCATTCGTATTGTTTACAGCGTGTTTCTTTACTTCCAGAGTTCACTAGCATTCGTATTGTTTACAGCGTGTTTCTTTACTTCCTGAGTTCACTAGCATTCGTATTGTTTACAGCAGTCGGTATTGTTTACAGCGTGTTTCTTTACTTCCAGAGCTCACTAGCAGTCGGTATTGTTTACAGCGTGTTTCTTTACTTCCCAGTCTGCCCCTTCTGTTTCTCTACGTACTGCTTCAGTTGTAATACGTTTTTCATTGTGAACAGAACAGTGACGTTTGGGAAGCACGGCAGACATGGAACGTTACACATGGCATGAATTGTGGACTTGCATTTGGTATACGGTGAAGCATTAACATGTGGTCGTTTGGCGCAGAGGCTTTACAGGGAAAGATTTCCAAAACGTCAGTGTGCTCACCATATGACATTTGCCAGTATTCATCAGAGACTAAGCGAATGGGGGGTCATTACACAGACGAGCAGATGGGCAAGGACGGAGGCGTGTTGTGCGAACACCTGAACTCGAGGAAGCCGTGCTGCAGTGGGTAGCGAATAAATCCTTCGTTGAGTACTCGAGAGATCGCACGACACTTTCATACTGAACATGTCACGATTTGGAGAATTTTGCAGGAAATGCTATTGCATCCATATCATCTTGAGAGAGTCCATACCCTTACACCAGGTGACTATCCACTCCGAGTGAACCTCTGTAATTGGTATTTAACAAATACATACTGCAACCACAGGTCGCAAGCCGTGCATTGTTCACACGTGAGAGGATATTCAATTCCCGCAATTCTCATGTATGGTGCCTCGAAAATCCCCAAGCCACGATTGTGAATCACATTAACAGCGATTTAGTGTCAATGTCTGGGCAGGGGTTAAGATAACTTCCTTGTGGGACCATACATTTTGCCCAATCGCCTGAACGTCAATAATTATTTAGTATTTCTTCAACATGTTCTGCCTGACTTACTGCATCCGCTTCCCCCCGACTTCAGAATGAACATATGGTTTCAGCATGATGGGGTATCAGCTCATTTTGGGAATCACGTACGCAACCATCTGACAGCTACATAGGGCAATCGTTGGATAGGTAGAGGTGGACCCACTGCCTGGGCACCGCGCTCTCCTGATTTGAAGCCAATAGATTTCATTTTGTGGAGTCACATGATGGCAATGGTTTATGAAACTGCTGTTGACACAGAGGAAACCCTTGTAGCACGAATTGCCAGCGCAGCAGCTGAAATCAGAGAAACCCCTAGCATCTTTGGAAGGGTAAAACAAGGTATGACAAGGCGATGCACTTCTTATCTGGAAGTCAATGGACGTGTGTTGCAGCACTTGTTGATGTGATAAGACAACCAATTGTCTGATTTTTTTACAGTTGGGTGAGTTTTTGAACTTTCGTTTTTCGTTATGTTTAGTTTCTTCTTGCCTACAAAATAAACACACAAATGTATGAAAAACTGAATGACTTATTATTTGCACAAACCTACTTATTTCCACTCCTTCCAATAATATCCTTCTTGTACTGAAACGAAGCGCCGCAGCCCATAGATTCCGTAACCAAACATGCTTAAATGAAGGGTATCTATCTGCTCCCAAAGTTTGTCGGTCTAATTTAGAAACTTCCTGTATATGTGTGCATGCAGTATATAGGTGTAGTTAAGTATTATTTATTTATTCTCTACAATTGGCTACTGCCCGGTGGCAGAGTTAAATGTACAAAATTCACTTACAATAACAATAATATTACAGTTAAATTAAGAATAGTAATACAACTAACATATTATATATAAATGTTTTTTTAATGCCCAACTACTTATTATTTAGTATAACAATACTTAAATATCAATTACCAGCATGTTTATAAATAGTTATTATGAATTCTCAATATTAACACTATACATTACTAATATATACCTTAATATTAATATACATTAATAATAATATACATTAATACAGTTTTTGAGATTTTCATTACTTTACAATATTTACTCAAATTAACTAAATTTATTCTCTTTAAATTATCCCTAAACTTCTTTAAGGTCAGAGGGCAACCCTGAAGGCTGCTACAGGCAATTCATTCCATTCTTCAATGGTTCTATTAATATAAGAACATTTTCCTACGTCGGTTCTGTACCTTCTAATCTTAATTTTGTACAAATGACCATTTCGTCCGTAGTTTGCCGGGTTTTATAACCTCTTTCTAAGGTCCACCCATGCATTTAAACCAGTATAAGCTTTAAATAGTCTACTAACCTGTGTGTTTTACGCCTAACTTTTAGCGGCTCCCATTTATTCTCTTCGCCTTTCGTAAGTCCAAAATCTTTACCTCTCTTTATGAATTTAACCGCCCGTCTCTGTATCTTTTCCAGCGACTCAGTTAGATTAACTCTGTATGGGTCCCAGCATGCTACTCCATATTCCATAACTGGCCGTACTAAGGACTTGTAGACAATTTCCCTGGGCTTTGCGCTCCCCTTCTTCAGTATTCTCATTATGAAGTGCAATGTCTTCCACGCTTTTCTAGATGTAGAATTTATCTGATCCTCCCATCCGGCATTACTTGAGAAGCACACTCCCAAATATTTGCAGCTGTCCACCTGTGGAATCTGCTCCCTGCCCATATGATAGCTATGAAGAACTTTCCCTTTAGTTCGACTAAAAACAATTGACTAACTTTTCCTAGCATTAATTGTCATTTGTTTGCGGCGGCCCACGTACTTATTTCATTTAGGTCATCCGGAAGAGCGGTCTCATGCATGGTATTTCGAATCTTATTGTAAATAATACAATCGTCTGCGAACAATCTACTCTGATATTTAATATTTATAGTTATATCATCAACAAAGGTAAGAAAAAGTAACGGACCCAGTACTGACCCTTGGGGCTCGCCCGAACTTATAAAACCCTTTTCAGGTAGTTCTTTACCTACCCTTACTCTCTGTGTCCTTCCTTTAAAAATTTTCTATACGATACTACGCGATTATCGATTCCTGTTTTTGCTAGCTTTCGGATGAGTAAATCATGCGGCACTACGTCAAAACTTTTAGAAAAGTCTATCACCACTACATCAAACCTTTCCCCTGCATCCACCGCATTTGTCAAATCCTGAAATAATGAGTCTATTTTACTTTCTCACGAATACTCAGATCTAAACCCATGTTGTGCTTCTCTGAACCATTTCTTTTTTGCTAACTCCTCCTGTATATATGTATTCTGTAATTAAATGTTCCATTACTTTACACACTACTGAAGTTAGGCTAACAGGTCGATAATTATTTATTTCTGTTTTATTACCCCCTTTATATATTGGAACTACAATGGCGGTTTTCCGGTATAGCACAGTTGTTAATTGTCATGGGGATAGGGAATAGATAGGGAACAATGTCTTCTCCCCCTATGTTTAAAATTTCTGAAGAATATTATCCGGTCCTCTCGATTTTCCATTCTGTAGCATCTTGATTCATTTCTGTAATTTGGATGCCAGTATTTGAAAAGTGATTCTCCATCATCCCCAAATGTATGAATGTGTAGGTACATGGTAAGTATGTATGTGTATGTATATGTATCAATGTATGTGTGTATGTATGCATGTATGTGTATGTATGCATATATGTATGCATGTATGTATATGTTCGTATGTATATATATGTATGTACGTAAGTATGTATGTACGTATGCATATATGTATGTATACATGTGTGTATGTATGCATATATGTATGTATGCACGTATGCATATATGTATGTATGTTTGTATGGGTATATGTATGTATGTATGTATGTATGTATGTATGTATGTATGTATGTATGTATGTATGTATGTATGTATGTATGTATGTATGTATGTATGTATGTATGTATGTATGTATGTATGTATGTATGTATGTATGTATGTATGTATGTATGTATGTATGTATGTATGTATGTATGTATGTATGTATGTATGTATGTATGTATGTATGTATGTATGTATGTATGTATGTATGTATGTATGTATGTATGTATGTATGTATGTATGTATGTATGTATGTATGTATGTATGTATGTATGTATGTATGTATGTATGTATGTATGTATGTATGTATGTATGTATGTATGTATGTATGTATGTATGTATGTATGTATGTATGTATGTATGTATGTATGTATGTATGTATGTATGTATGTATGTATGTATAAACTCGGAAGGAAAACTCACTCTCCGTGGTGTAACGGTTACCATGCTGACTTCATATACCCAAGGTCGCGGTTTCAAACCCGGCGGAGGAGGAAGGATTTTTTCGGGTGTAATGGCTTCTTTCGGAAGAGAATTAAGCCGTTGGTCCCGTGTCGTAGTTTTTCGGCAAGTAAGAGAACCTCAAGCCTGACAGAGAGGCCTCTGAGCAAAATTAAGCGGTCTTTCACGCCCAATTTGGAATGGGACACTGAGGACCACAGCAGTTAATAAACGTCCATAAATAACACGTAATTTACAGTTCCTCGGTTTGCAAATATGCACCCACAGCACGTGCATGACAAAATACTATTCTAATTCCGAAGCACAGTTTTATTTTAGATTTTCTTATACATATTTCTCCATCATATGGCTGCACTGCGAACAATGTCCACTTATCGAGTAACAGGTTACTAACACACCCAAATTCTTCGCAATGCGTGCGATTTCTAGACTCGTTCATTAAACGGAAAGAATGTGGTGTGAAGAAAATGATGGTTATTTCTCTTGAACACTTTAGGTGGTTAGAGGGGTAATTTGTGATGAGTAAACAATGTAAGAGCCGGGACACCTCCCCATAGCACCTCGCCTGCCCATCATTGTTTCCCAGTCAACACGTGGAACGCCCTCACGACATTGGTTTCCGTCAGCCGAGAAGGAAACGATCAGATAAAATAACATTAATCCAACTGTCCAACAACACAAAATTAACACGGCCATTCATTCTCCAAAAGGGAAATCCGGTCGCATCTTCTTCACCAAAGTACTGCAAGTGATTGATTCTTTATTATTGGGGGAGGAAGCTGGAGAAACTACTTCAAGGGCGTTCCGTTAGATTAGTTAGGAATATAAATGCAGCCATGTTCCATTCTTTTACGAGAGAACATTTAAATGTTTACTTTCTCTATACGTACTATGTACATAGTGTATAGAGAACTTATTGTATTGCACCCAAAAATTCCATGTCGAGATTTCACCGGAAATACATGTTTTGGGTCCTCCTGAATAAAAAAAAAAGCATTTTTGGAAAAAGGTCCGTGTGTTTGTCTGTCACAGCTCAAAAACAAAAAGACCGTTAAATACCAAACTTGGTATTTAAGTTTGGTATCTTGCAAGGATGCGACACGAAGATTATAAAGAAAATCCCCCCACTCTCAACTACCCTTTACATGGAACTCTTTTCGAAAATTTTGATTTTCTCAAAAATAGTTCTAAGGATTTTGTTTAAAATATCGTATATTAAATACATTTACCTGACAAATAAAATGTATATCTTGAATTTTCTGGGAATAGCCTCTAAAGACAACTTCATTCTGGATGAATTTTACGGAATTTTACAAAACTACTACACCGTAAGAGATGGACAAAAACGTAACACGCAAAATATGTAGAGCACGTTAAAACGCATAATTTATGTCATACATTTTTTTCGTAGAGTTGATTGTTTTTGACGTATTCCTTTTTTTTTTAGTTTCAGCTTTGAAAAACGTATACATTTCTCATACAGAACTTTGTAAACTCCTGTCCATAGAAACAAAGGAACTTCAGTCACATAGCCACCAGCTTTTGGCTATCAGTTTAGCCTATAGTACTCCCTTATTTCCCTTCTACTTAAAAGGAAGCAAGTAAAAGACTATTTTTGCTATTTTTTTTTCTTTATTAGCGTTAAGTAAATAACAACATTCGCTTTTTAACAATAATTTGTTGTAGAGATGTAGAGAAAGTCATGTGAATGGAACACACCAGATTTTTTTCTAAATAGTGCATACGCCTTTGTTCATATATTGCTCTTAAATTTAATTTTAGATTGAAATTATATTGAATAATTTTTTTTTCAATGCGTTTAATGAACAAAGTCATAAAATAAAAGAACAGCAGCATATTAGGGGACTTTCAGGATTTATAGTCTCTTCTACATAAAACAAAATTAATTTTATTTTTTTACTGCTTAACTATATCAAGTGCACTGTTTCATTCATCAATTCTGTACCGAGATTTCACTGACAGTTCACGAAATCACAAAAATCTAATGTGTACCATTCATATGACTTTCTCTATATCTCTACAACTAATTATTCTTAAAAAGCTTATACTTCTATTTACTTCATCCTAATCAGAAAAAATTAGCAGAAATAGTCTTATTACTTGCTTCCTTGTAAGTAGAAGCAAATAAGGGAGAGCCATAGGTTAAAGTGATAGTCAAAAGCTGGATGCTATGTCACTGAAGTTGCTTTGTTTGTATGGACAGCAGTTGACAAATTCCTGTATGAGAAATGTATAAGTTTTTCAAACCAGAACCCAAAAACAAGGAATGTCTCAAAAACGATGAACTCCACGAAAAAAATGTATATAATATAAATTGTGTGTCTTAACGTGCTCTACAGTTTTCGTGGAGTAAGTTTTGTCCATCTCTTACGGTTTAGCAGTTGTTCAAAATTCCGTAAAATTGATCCAGAATAAAGTAATCTTCAGGGGCTATTCCCAGAAAATTGAAGATATACATTTTATTTGTCAGGTAAATATCTTTCATATTTGACATTTTAATCAAAATCGTTAGAGCCATTTTTGAGAAAATAAACAAATTTTAAAAAAGTTCCATGTAAACGGTAGTTGGGTGTGGGGGATATTCTTGAAAATCTCCGAGTCGCATCCTTGGATGATACCAACCAAGTTTGGTATTTAACGGTCTTTTCATTTTTGAGCTATGCAGTCCAAAGGCACACACACACACACACACACACGGAACTTTTTGTAAAAATGTTTTTTTTTTTGTTTCAGGGGGACCCAAAACATGTATTTCCGGTGAAATGTCGGTATCGAATTTTTGGGTGGAATGCAATATCTGCTCTTTACACTATGTATATAGTGCTTATAGAGAAAGTAAAAAGGACTTTTAAAAAAGATCCGCGTGCGTGCTGTGTCCTTGTTTCCATAGAAACATAATTCGAAAATGAGCCGTCGATTAAATGCTAAACTTGGTAATTATGTCCATCCTTGCAACACGAATATTGAAATTAAGCCCCCGTACCCCAAATTATCCTTTATTTGGAAAATCTCTGATTACTTTTGTATTCTGATAAAGTATCATAGCAATTTTGATTGAAAGAATACGGTCGAGAAATATCTGCATTGTTAATAAAATGCATCCACAGAATGCTGTGTCGATTATCCTGTGAAGTCTCTTCATGCTGCGTTTTCTGTAATTTACGTAACTGCAAAGTCACAAGGGATAATTAATAAATCTTACTTTAGAGCTCATTAAACTGCACATCTTACGTCACTTGGATTTCTCTCAGTGTTAGGCGTTTTCTAAGTACTCCACGTGACTTATTGACATTTTCTCATTTACTTCGACTATCGGAGGGCTTGAAACTTTGTGCTTTTTTCTCTTCATCGAAAAGAGCCTTTCTGTTACCACTGTCAAAATGTGGATCTGAATGTTTCAAATAATTAAGCAATTGTTGCTTAGTTCTTAAATCAATGTTCAGTAAAGGTGTAATAATAATAATAATAATAATAATAATAATAATAATAATAATACTATTAGTGTTGTGTTTTTAAAACGTGTGTAACTAACATAACTCAAAAACGAAAAGACGATGAATATTAAGGTTCCTTTCTGAACCACACTCTTTTAATATGCCAGAAGAAGATTTAAAGAAAGAAACCTCATCAACAGCTGATATATATATATAGATATTTGTCATATAAATATGTTTAATATACGGTACTTTAATCAAAATCGTTAGTCATCTCTAAGAAAATCAAAATTTTCGAAAAATTTTTCATGTAAAGGGTAGTTTGGAGTAAGGGAATTTTTCCCCAACGTGGCGCAAGAATGGTACAACTGATTTGTCTACAAGTAGGAACTGAACGAGGAATGAGCAATGCTAAGTAGCGCGACACATTTCGAAACACTACGCCTGCTTCATCACGTAATAGTTATACTCTGTGTGAACTTAACCTCAATCCGGCAATTTCGTGACCCCGGACCGCGCTCTAATAATCACTACTTACACATATAAAGAGTTATGTATAGTGCTAAAGAATTATAACGAGTAGAGATACTCTGAGAGTGCTACATCATATTCTACGTGTTTATTAATCACACCATGAAGGATAGTTTTGGTCTAGTGCATGTTCTTCCACATAGACCGCGTGTATCTTAAGTTTGGAAAGTTTGAATAATACTTTTTAGTCTTTCTTTTATTGGTAGCCTTCTGTTGAACAACGTGCCTGTAATCAAGATATGAAATTGGGATTCAGTATTAGAGGTCGATATAAATTGTATGATAAACAGATTTCGTAAAACGCTTATCATACAAATTCCAGAAAGTTTATTCTGAGAGTTTACTGAATAACAACGATTTTAAGCGTTTCTACCATGAATCTATAGTAATATTGGCAGATAGAGTTCCAGTCCAACATTCTATATCGAGATTTCATTAGAAATATATGATTTTGAGGCATCCTGAAGAAAAAATCTGATGTGTTACACTCACATGACTTTCTCTAGCTGCTTTACAAACCTCCTACAAAAGATTATTCTTCTTTGTACACAATGCTATTCGAGATAAACATTAGCAGAATGTTATTACTTAGTTCCTAATAAGTAGAAGAGAATAAGGGAATGCTCTATACTTGCTCGGCCAGGAGTAGAACAAAAGCAGACACTTCCTCTCAGAGAAAAGTTTAAGACTTCACAATAGAAACCAATAACAAGGAATATCGGTTACCTCCACAACAAAAATGTAAAGGACATAAACTGTGTGTTTTGTCGTGATGTACATTTTTTGTGTAGTGACTTTTTTTCTATCTCTTACGGTTTAGCAGTTCAGAAAAATTCATTCAGAATAAAGAGGTCTTAAGAGGCTATTCCCCAAAAATTCGAAATATACATTTTATTTCGGACATAAATAGCTTTAATATACGGGATTTTAATCAAAAACGTTAGAGCCATCTTTAAGAATATTCAAATTTTCGAAATTTGTTCCATGTAAAGGGTAGTTTTTAGTAAGGGCATTTTTTTGAAAATCTTCGTGTCGCATCCTTGGAAGATACCAAACCTAAATACCAAGTTTGGTATTTAACGTCTTTTCGTTTTGGGGCTATGCTGCCCACAGACACACACATACGCACACACATACACACACACACATACACAGACACTCGCACACGGACCTTTTTTTAAAAATGCTTTTTTCGGACTCAGGGGAGTCCAAAACATATATTTCCGATGAAATCTCGATATCGAATTTTTGGGTGCATTACAATACCTTCTCTATCCCTATGTACATTGTACATATGGCGCTAGAGAAAGTAAAAAACGCCTTATATGTGTATCTAAGCCGTTAGTCGGTGTGTCAGTGTGTGAAGGGCTAAGTATAAAAATCTGATGTGTTCCATTCACATGATTTTCTCTAAACCTCTGCAACACATTATTGTTAAAAAACTTGTGCTTCTATTACTTCATGCTAATCGAGAAAAAAATTGGCAGAAATAGTATTATTACTTGTTTCCTTGTAAGTAGAAGCGAAATGAGGGAGTACCATAGGTTAACGTGATAGTTAAAAACTGGTTGCTATGTTACCGAAGTTCCTTTGCTTGTATGGACAGGAGTTGACAAATTCCTGTAGGAGAAAAGCATGTTTTTTAAACCTGAAACCAATAACAAGGCATATCTGAAAAACGACCAATTCCACGAAGAAAATGTATATTACATAAATTGTGTGTTTTATCATGTTCTACATTTTTTATGTTGTAAGTTTTTGTCCATCTCTTATGGTTTGGCAGTTATGCAAAATTCAATAAAAATCATCCATAACAAAGAGGTCTTTATAGGATATTCCTAGAAAATTCAAGATATACATTTTATTTGACATGTAAATATCTTAAATATTACAGATTTTAATCAAAATCGTTAGGCCCATTTTTAAGAAAAACAACATTTTCGAAAAATTTTCCATGTAAAGGGTAGTTTACGGTGGGGGAATTTTCTTGAAAATCTGCGAGTCGCATCCTTGGAAGATACCAAACTTAAATACCAAGTTTGATCTTTTCGTTTTTGAGCTATGCTACCCACAGACAGACAGACACACACAGACATTTTTCTAGAAATGCTTTTTTTACACTCAAGGAGGCTCAAAACATATATTTTCGGTGACATTCCATATCGATTTTTGGGTGTCTTAAAATACCTTCTCTATACTCTATGTACATAGTACGTGTAGAGAAAGTAGAAATAAAAAACTGCAATTAATAATCAAAGTTGGTATTTAAGCTTATAACGTCTAAGCCTGCAACCCGAAGTTTTTCAAGAAAATCTCTTTACCCCAATACCCTTTACATGGAATAACTTTCGAATAATTTTGATTAAAATGGCATATATAAATGATTGTTAATCCTGCTTTGAATTGTTCTATACGGAAATGTATAAATTTTAATGTTTCTAACGGAAATTATGGAAAACGAAATAAAATGGAATTCATTCTTATCTATTATATAATGCCAATAAAATATGTAATTTCATCTACAAAACGTAATACTCAAGCAACAGCTATTTATAAAGCAACATCTACTTTTGAATAACTAAAATGTGTATTTTGAACCTTCTGGGAATATATAGTTTGGAAGATCACTTCTTCGGAAGGAATTTTGTATAATCTTGTAATGCTGTTAGGTATACATAAGTGATGGACACAAAAGTTTCATACAAAAATTTAGCCCGCCTCTGTGGTATTGGATAGCGTGTCTGCCTCGCATTCAAGAGATCACGAGTTCCAATCTCAGTTAGGGTGAGTTATCCGGATAAATACCTTTTCCCGTATCCGTTTTAATATACAAATTAAATAGGCAAATAAAATTGTGAAAAAGTAGAACTAAATGTTAACATCTTTAAATTAATAGCAACTTCTCAATACTTATGGTGCTTTCATTGAATCTTTCTGAGAAGATGGAATTCGAATAACTTGAAGCTCCTTGGGTCTAATTTTATTCATCGTCGGATATGAGCGATTTATATTGAGCTGACACATTTCTTTCTTTAATTGTTTCAAAACTAAACACGACAACTTATTTATTATGCCTAAATTGTACAGGAATTTTGGGAGATTATTTACCTCTATAGCAAATGTTGAAAATGTCCTCCATCCTGCATAAGACACAACTCAACACGTCGTTCCATGTTACTGCCCACTCGTTGGAGGACTCTGTTGTCAATAGCTTGTGATGTGCTTCAGATCGTCCAATGTCTGGGGACGTGTGGCGTAAACCCTGTCTTTTAAGTAACCCCATAGAAAGAAGTCCGGCGATGTAAAATCCAGAGATTTCGGTGGCCACAGGTTCCTGGAAATTATCCGTTCGTCAAAGAAACTTGCAGTTAGGTACATGGATTCATTTGATGTATGGTATGTAGCGCCATCTTGCTGAAAATATCCTTGACTCAGCTCTACATCGTCCAGTTGCTCAACAAACTCCATGAAAATCAGTCGGTACTCTGCAGTATTCATAGTTTGGTTAAAAAAAAATTGGCCCCACTATTTATTGCGCACCAAACTAAGATTTTCACCGGGTGCATAGCTGCTTTATGGATGACATATGGATTTTCGATGGCCCAATGGCGTGAGTTCTGCATGTTCACATAACCGGATAAATGGAACCATGCTTCATCTGTGAACATGTGATGGACAATATGGCAGGATTTTGCACAATGAACGTCTGAAACCAACGACAATAATTTAATATTTTATGCTTATCTGGTTCCTGTAGCTGATGAACAACCGTAACCCTATATGGCTTTAGGTGATCACTTTTCGCAGCTCTCTGACACATTGAGTAGGTGTACCCTGTCTCCTGCGACAAACGTCTTAATGATTTTTGGGTGACTGCTCCAGTCGTGCTCTTACGTCAACAACAACCAGGAGAAGCCTAGATGAGCGATGCTTGTCTTTTACTCCCCAGAGATCCAGTTGTTTCCAGTTTGTTTACCAGTCCCAGTATTGTGCTTCATTTGGGAGGATTGCGAACACCAAATTCTCTCTGGTTGTTGATTTAATGTATACTGCATTTTCACGTTGACTACAAGAGCAAAATGTCGAAACAGCTGCCAATAATGCAATTAGGAATAAAACATAAACATCTGCACATCTAGTGACAAGAAATCGAAACTCCAGGAATAAAACATAAACATCTGCGCATCTAGTGACAAGGAATCGAAACTCCAGAACATTCTGTTTAATTTGGTGCTAAAATTGGGTCATTGAATGAATTTCCAACGCAATAATTAAAGAAAGGAATGTGTCAGTTCTATATAAATCTATATTAAAGGATGTTAAACTTAAAAAACGTTTAAAAATAAGTGAATCTTGACATTATAAGGTCAGTGTATAATGTTCAGTTCATTAACATTGTTATTTATCTGTAACTATGTCAACAAATCATAAAGATTATATTTTGTCTTTGGTGCATGAGCAGGAATATTAGGGACATCTTCATTATCCCTGTTACCTTAGCAGCTACGTATGACCGAATATGCAATGTAGCCGTTCCTGCAAACATGTATCTGCATTAAAATGAAGTAGATAGAAAAATACATTTTCCAACAAATAATAAAAAGTGGAGAAGCCATGTGAATGTAAGACATAAGATCTTTGTTGAGAATGCTACTAGCTAATGCAGACTATTGGGAAGGAAAAGGTAATTTATTGTTTTTAGTTTGCCTGCCATGAGGCGCAAGTGACATGGCGTACATACAAGAGAGGAAGGCACATAATGGCACACATAAAGAATTTCAGAGTCTCGTATATTACATTTCCATACGCCACTTTAAAATATGACGATAGATGTTGGTGTGTTAGACATATGGGAGTGCTTTGAAGTTGTTTAAGCTTGCTAAGTAAAGCTGTGAAGGTGTGTTAACAAAGAAGTTTTATTCTGGTCAAGCGCTTCTGGGCCCATTAGTGTTGTGACAAAGGGTAGCCTGGTCATTTGCTGGGTGCGCGCGTGTGTAGAAACGCTGAGTGACGGCAATAACAGCAGCCATAGCAGCTGAATGTTAAGCGATCCACTTGGCACTGACTCCTTTCTTCGAAAGTTAGAAAGTAAGGTTAAGGCGACCCTTAAGCGAGCATGTCTGCGAAACACCGTTCAAACTTATCAGCATTTCTTAAATCATCAGGGAAACTATAAAACTGTGAAGGATAAATCTTAATTAAACGTATAAATATGTGCATAAACAATCCATATTACTATTGCAAATATTACTATGCTCTTATTATTTGGAAAATACATTGTATTAAAACGGGTCCTTTGACTCTCTGAATCAAAGTTTGTGCAGTACCTATCTGCTTGGCAATCAGTAAAATATGCATTTCTTTATTTATTTGTAAAACATTAAGCTTATCAAAGAATGAAAATGAATCTCTTAAGACGCAACATGGAATTATATCTAGAAAATATTAATAAACATTTTCTTAACACACAAACACAGTGTTATTCTGAAATCAGTTTGATCAGAAAAAGCGTTTTGTACCTTTCCCCAATCTAGGTCGATGAATGTTGGAACCAAATTCGCCCATATCCTTAGACTGTGTGTTATACTTAATTCATAAGACGTTCTCAAAAGTAGTATAATACTTTAGTATTTTTTGCAGTAAGAATTAATGAATACAATACAGGAAAGTGTGATATAGTATGAAAAAATAATACAGGAAATTGTAATATAGTATGAAAAAATAAACAACCTTGTCATCCAGAGGTCCATGGTTTGATTTTCGATTGGGGCAGGGAATTTTTGTTTAACTAGAATTATTCTGTATTCTCCTCAGAATCTTTAAGTATAAATGTGAGAGTGAGTTTGAGTGTGTGGGTTAGAGTGAGTGAGTGAGTGAGTGAGTGAGGAAGTAAGCGAGTGAGTGAGTGACTGAGTAAGCGAGTGAGTGATTGAGTGAGTGAGTGAGTGAGTGAGGAAGTAAGCGAGTGAGTGAGTGACTGAGTAAGCGAGTGAGTGAGTGAGTGACTAACTGAGTAAGCGAGTGAGTGAGTGACTGAGTGACTGAGTGAGTGAGTGAGTGAGGAAGTAAGCGAGTGAGTGAGTGACTGAGTAAGCGAGTGAGTGAGTGACTGAGTGAGTGAGTGAGTGAAATTGAATACTATAGTGATTAATCCAATGTTAGCAACCCACAGTCACCAAGCTGTTACTCAAGTTAGAGCCTCCAATATAACTACAGAAGTTAAAAGGGGCCATACAAATGAAACAGTTAAAATCTGATGTGTTCCATTCACATGACTTTCTCTACATCTCTGCAGCAAATTATAGTAAAAAAACTTATGTTTTTAGTAACTTCATGCTAACCGAGAAAAAATAGCAGAAATAGTCTTGCTTCCTTGTAAGTAGAAGCCAAATAAGGCAGTGCCTTAAGTTAAAGTGATAGTCAAAACCTGGTTGCTATGTGACTTTGTATGGACACGAGTTGACAAATTCCTGTATGAGAAAAGTGAAAGTTTTTCAAAGCTGAAACCAATAACATGGAATATCTCAAAAACAATCAACTCCACGACAAAAATCTATATAGCATAACTTGTGTTTTAAAGTGCTCTACATTTTTTTTTTTTTTTTTTTTGTGGTAAGTTTTTGTACATCTCTTGCGGGTTAGCAGTTAGATAAAATTCCGTAAAATTCATCCAGAGTAAAGTAGTCTTTAGATATACATTTTATTTGTCAGGTAAATGCCTTTATTATACGATATTTTAATCGAAATCGTTAGAGCTATTTTTGAGAAAATAAAAATTTTCGAAAAATTTCCAAGTAAAGGGTAGTTTGGGATGGGGGAAATTTTCTCAAAATCTTCGTGTCGTACCACTGGAAGATACTAAACTTAAATACCAAGTTTGGTATTTTACCGAATTTTCGTTTTTGAACTATCGTGTTAACAGTTATTTCCGGTGAAATCTCGGTATGAAATTTTAGATAGATTGCAGTACCTTCTCTATACACTATGTACATAGTACGTGTAGAGAAAGTGAACAGAAAAATGAAAAGGAAACCAACGCGAAATACCAAGCATAAAATACAGAGACTAAACTACCTATTTGATGGTTGTCAGTGACCTGACTCCTCAAGTCTCAGATCCCAGATTCGAAAAAGAGGTAGAGAGATGAACTTTTCGTTAATTACAACCATTCCTGTCCTTTACAGAGTGTGGGAGAATGAGGTGAGAGTGAAAGCGGTGTGTTTCAAAGGAATAAGGAAGGTCTCTCAAAACAAGACCGTATTGCAAGGTAGAGCTTGAGAGAAAGCCGTATGAGTTTGTGAGCATTGTTTATAAGGACCTCTCTTAGTATACGTGATTAAATCGTGTAATTTATTGTGTATGTAAATTTTTATCACTGTTCATTGCCAAATTCTTTGACTAAATAATGAAATATTTTAGACGTTCCTCATTAATTGTACGTGCTGCAGGAGGACGACAGAGCACATCCTCTCACAGCGATGTACGGATACACATTTTCCGTGACAGAATGGTTTGGAACTTGAGATAAACGTAATTCTTTTCACTCTCTTCCTGTTCTGTCGCCTATCTTATGGTTTAGCAGTTATGCAAAATTCCGTAAAATTCACTCAGAATAAAGTGAACTTCAGAGGCTATTCCCAGAAAATTCAAATTATACATTTTATTTGTCAGGTAAATAACTTTGAATGTACGATATTTTAATCCAAATCATTAGAGCCATTTTTTAGAAAATAAACATTTTCGAAAAAAGTTCTATGTAAAATGTATTTTGGGGTGGAGGGATTTTTTTCAAAATCTTCGTGTCGTATTCTTGGAAGATACTGAACTTAAATACCAAGTTTGGTATTTTACCGACTTTTCGTTTTTAGTTATCGTGTTTACAGACACACGGACCTTTTTCTGAAAACGTTTTTATTTTTGTTACAGGGGACCCTAAAACGTATATTTCCGGTGAAATCTCAGAAAACGTTTTTATTTTTGTTACAGGGGACCCTAAAACGTATATTTCCGGTGAAATCTCAGAAAACGTTTTTATTTTTGTTACAGGGGACCCTAAAACGTATATTTCCGGTGAAATCTCAGAAAACGTTTTTATTTTTGTTACAGGGGACCCTAAAACGTATACTTCCGGTGAAATCTCAGAAAACGTTTTTATTTTTGTTACAGGGGACCCTAAAACGTATATTTCCGGTGAAATCTCAGTATCGAATTTTTTTGGTGGAGTGCAATACTTTCTCTATACACCATATACATAGTACGTGTAGAGAAAGTAAAAATTCTTTGATAAAATTCTTTTGAATAACTTCAATTGATTTATTTAATAGGATTTATGATATCATTGTAGCACATATATTTATTGACTCAAAAATTGTTTAAAAAATCAGATGTGTTACACTCACTTGACTTTCTCTAGCTGCTCTACAAACTTCATAAAAAATATTCTTCTTCTTTCTACACAATGCTAATCAAAATAAACACTAGCAGGATAATATTATTACTTAGTTCTTATAAGTAAAGGGGAACTAACGTAATTCACTAGGCTAAAGTGATAGTCAAATGTTTTAAAATGCTATCGTAATGCGATTGCCATTGCAAATCGCTTCTTTGCTTGGCCAGAAATAGAACAAAAGAAAAACGGACACTTCCTGTCTGAGAAAAGTTTAAGTACTTCACAATTGAAACCAATAACAAGGGATATTTTCGAAACGGTTACCTCCACAACAAAAAATAAAGGACTTAATTGTGTGTTTTGACGTGATACACATTTTTTGTATAGTGCGTTTTTGTCTATCTCTTACGCTTTAGCAGTTAAGCAAAATTCGGCAAAGTTCATCCAGAATAAAGAGATCTTCAGAGGCTATTTCCAGAAAATTCAAGATATACATATTATTTCGGATATAAATAGCTTTAATATACGGGAATTTAATCACAATCGTTAGAACCATTTTTAAGAAAATCAAAATTTTCGAAATTTCTTCCATGTAAGGGATAGTTTGTGGTGGGGGTATTTTTTGAAAGTCTTCGTGTCGCATCCTTGGAAAATACTAAACCTAAATACCAAGTTTGGTATTTAACGGTCTTTTCGTTTTGGGGCTATGCTGTACACAGACACACACACACATACACACACGCACACATCGACAGACACACACATTCACACGGACCTTTTTTTAAAAATGCTTTTTTCAGACTCAGGGGACCCAAAAACATATATTTCTGGTGAAATCTCGACAACGAATTTTTGGGTGGAATACAATCTTCTCTATCCCTAGAGAAGATTGGGCTAGAGAAGGGTCTACTTGACGTTTCGACGCGTAGACAGTTTACGGCTGCATACCGCCCATGGTTCGGTACCACTTCGTTTTTGAGCTATGTTGTCCACAGACACACATATGGACCCTTTTCTGAAAATGCGTTTTACTTTCTCTACACGTACTATGTACATATTGTGTAGAGAAGGTAGTGTATTGCACCCAAAAATTCGATACGGACATTTCACCGGAAATACATGTTTTGGGCCCCGCTGAGTACAAAAAAAGCAATTTTGGAAAAAAGTCCGTGTGTATCTGCATGTGTGTGTCTGTGTGTCAGTGGACAGCATAGCTCAAAAACGAAAAGACCGTTAAAAATCAATCTTGGTATTTAAGTTTGGTATCTTCCAAGGATGCGACACGAAGATTTTCAAGAAAATCCCCCCCCACTCCCAACTACCCTTTACATGGAACTTTTTTCGAAAATGTTGATTTTCTCAAAACTGAATCTAACAATTTTAATTAAAATATCGTATATTAAAGATATTTACCTGACAAATAATATGTATATCTTGAATTTTCTGGGAATAGCCTTTGAAGACTACTTTATTCTGGAGGAATTTTGCATACGGTTTAGCAGAACCGTAAGAATGGACAAAAACTTACCACACAAAAATATAGAGCACATTAAAATGTTATGTACATTATTTTTTCGATGAGTTGATCGTTTCTTAGATATTCCTTGTTTTTGGTTTCAGCTTTGAAAAACTTGTAATTTTCTCATACAGGAATTTGTCAACTCGTGTCCATATAAACAAAGGAACTTCAGTCACCTAGTAACCAGCTTTTGACTTCACTTTAACCTATGATACTCCCATATTTTGCTTCTACTTACAAGGAAGCAAGTAATAAGACTATTTCTGCTAATTTTTTCTCGATTAGCTTGAAGTAAATAGAAGAATAAGCTTATTAACAATAATTTGTTACACAGAAGTAGGGAAAGTCATGTGAATTGAACACATCAGATTTTTTTTGGATTCAGGGTGACCCAAAACATGTATTTCCGGTAATATCTCGGTGTGGAATTTTTGGGTGGAATGCAATACCTTCACTATACACTATGTACGTGTAGAGAAAACAATAAAACATTCTCTGCTTTTTCTGTGCATATACTTCAAGCTCTTTTACCATTTTAGTAGCCGATAATAATGTTAACTTTGATTTTATAAGCACAAATTCACAAAATATACATATCACTTAAAATGGTGCGGTTTAAGAACTAAAATTAGCTGAACTAACACACAAATTGCTGAGAGAGGTCTGATCCAAATTTCACCCTCTTATATACTTATAAAGCTGACTTATGTCGAAGTCAATGTCTTATTCTGTTACTGCCTGTATTTTCGCGCCAACATTGTCGATATAGCATCATAGGCTGCAACATTTTGTACCTTATTGGTTGCCATCAAACACTCATGGAAGTTACTGCAAAATATCCTGTTAATTAAAGCTTAGCAAATGTTTCTAGCCTTGCAGTGTCTTTGTTGTACGCAACCCAATACAACGGCTGAGCTTGGTCTCATGATTTCTCCGGAAATGTGCATTTTTGAAGCCGAGTAAACCTTGTCTTGCCCTGTATCTTACGAATATATACAACACATCTAGCTATTTACATTACAATAACAATAATAACATAGCAATTAATTAACGTCTCAAAGTTTGTATTCGCTGGCGTAACCATCATGTATGTTGATGCCACCACTGAGTTGAACCTCTTCTCTGAGCATAGGTACATTCTCTGTTCCATCTACAAGGTGAGACGAGATCATTCTGTCAGATTTCATCTGATCATCTCTCCTCACATTTGCTTTCATCCTATAAAGTTTTTATATTCTGTTACTATTAATCTAGATTGGTTATCTTTGTCCAACTCATTCATCACACTACAAAGACCAGAGTATGAGACCTGCTCCAATGTTTATCAACAAGTCGGTTCACAACCAATCTCGTTATTTTCAACGAAATGTCCACATACATAGTGGACTTCATTTATACTTCACACATCCGCTTATATTGTATTTAAGGGGGAGTAATAGAATTATTGTGTTATAGAAATAGCTCGACACAAGAAAACTTCTACTGTGGCCATAGTTTTTGTCCTAAAGCAATGACATTTAGCACAGTTAATTGCCTTGATATATTCTATGACTGTGCCATTTTATGAATAATTTTGTCAACAAATAAAGAAATTGGAATAATTGTTTTTTCACACACGCCATGTGTAGGACAGGAGTTGGATAGGTAGAGTCAGACTGAAAAATGTAATGCCATAGCCGGGATTTGAACCACGGATCTCCCGATCACTAGCCGGTTTCTCTGCCACCGAGCTACCATGGCAACGTGCCGTCATAGCATTGAATTTTCTCAATGTTTCCCGGTAAACCACAGGGTGATCTCAAATTATTTTGAGATGACACCCCCAATGGTGACTTACAATGTTGTAAGTACTTTAGGCCCAGGATTCATAGTATAGCTAACTATTACGGTCAAGTGGTATTGTCAATTATTCCAATACCAATTCCGTGCTAGAGAAGGTAAATAGAATATATATTAAGGACTTATATTAGGCTATGTAAGTTATAAATAGCTGAGTTAGTGTGAACATATCAGAAGAACGAATGAAGATAGGTTACCGAAAAAGGTGTCGGGATGAAGTCCACCTAAAGGAGGAAAAACACGACCTCGAACTTCATGGATACAGGAAGTAGGAACTGGAATAAGATCAAGAAGGCTGGAAGATAAGGAATGGTTAGATAGAGATGTGTGAAGAAAAATCTGATGTGTTCCATTCACATGATTTTCTCTACATCTCTACAACAAATTATTGTTAAAAAACTTATGTTTCTATTTACTTCATGCTAATTAAGAAAAAATTAGCAGAAATAGTCTTATTACTTGCTTCCTTGTGAGTACCATAGGTTAAAGTGATAGTCATAGGCTGGTTGCTATGTGACTGAAGTTCCTCTGTTTGTATAGACAGGAGTTGACAAATTCCTGCATGAGAAAAGCATAAGTTTTTCCAAGCCGAAACCAAAAACAAGGAATATCAAATCCGAAAAAAATATATATAAATTAAATTGTGTGTTTTAAAGTGCTCTAAATTTTTTGTGTGGTAAGTTTTTGTCCATCTCTTACAATTTAGCAGTTATGCAAAATTTCGTGAAATTCCTCCAGAATAAAGTAATCTTCATAGGCTATTCCCAGAACATTCAAAATATACATTTTATTTGTCAGGTAAATATCTTTAATATACGATATTTTAATCGAAATCGTCTGAGCCATTTTTAAGAAAACCAAAATTGTCCAAACCAATTCCATGTGAAGGGTAGTTCAGGGTGGGGGGATTTTCTTGAAAGTTTTCGTGTCGCATCCTTGGAAGATCCCAAATTTAGTTAACGGCATTTTCGTTTTTGAGCTATGCTGTTTACAAACACTCATACAGACACACAGACACACACACGCACGCACACACACACAGGACTTTTTTCTGAATTTTTTATTCAGGGGGACCCAAAACATGTATTTCCGGTGAAATCTCGGTATCCAAATTTTGGGAGGAATGCAATAGCTTCTGTTTACACCATGTACATAGCACGTGTAGAGACAGTAAAAATTCTTCAGGCAATGAAAGTATTTAAAAGATTAAAATTCTATATATAAATAAAGAATAGAATAATAATAATAATAATAATTATTATTATTATTATTATTATTATTATTATTATTATTAATGTATCATCACCAGCATTATATTTTTGTGTCTCCAATGTTCAAAAGGCGTTTAGTGAAGGAAATGCCGTCAGATGTTTATTTCAGCATTTCATATCATTTATTTAATTGTCATTTTTGTCAGTTTTTAATGTCGTTTTGAAGAAGTTGCGCTGCCGGTTTTATAACGTCCTCTCCCAATTGAAGTTATTAACCTTTTGATCTCCTCACTACAAACGCATCATCCAAAACGAGACATTTATAGTAAAATTAAGATTAAAACAATTACGATATCCACAAAAGAATATAAATGGAAATTGTTGGAAAATGTACAATTGAAGGGCTTATTTCCAAAGTGACGTATTTCCAATTTTAAAAGAATTGGAGCTGAGCATACCACAGCATTAAGAATACCTTCTGGAACGTGTAATTTGTATTAAATGTTCAAAACGACGTAAATACCAGCGTCAGGAGCCTTTGAAAGTTGATGTTATTTCCAATGTGACGCATCTCCCAGCTGTGTTTATTTCCAAAACGTCTCATCTCCTCATAGCCAATAGGATCGCTTCAACTAGGTATCAGTGATGATGATCCTGCAATGTCATTTTATAAGCAGGTATTTTCTTGCAGTCATGTAGAAGTCAGTAATGATAATAGTGATCTTAGGCCCACACTATTATTTCTAGTGATAGTAAAATGATTGACATACGCTGTTATATTAATTTTGTTTGTTTTTAAGGTTTATAAACTTGAATAATTTAAGAACACAAGGTCAGGCCACAATTAATTCTTAGCTAGTAATATTATTTTCAGTTGGAAAAAGAAGTTTGTTATTGGCTATCTTTATAGTGTGTGAAGTTTAAACATGTAATCAATTATCTCATTGGTATGTTAATGAACTAACATTTTGAAGGCTTTTGGTTTACCATTTAGATGTTACGGTGTTTAAATGACAATAAACATAAGACTGACAGCTATAGCACTTCTATTATATCAACTTCTTCATATTGCAGTGGACATCTATATAAAGCTTTAGTTTACTGCCAAAATGACTTAACTCCCTGTCATGTGATCCCAGTTCCACCATTCCTACCACTCTGCGATTTTCTTTACATAAATAGATACATTTGCAGGGATATACTGCCAAAAATTAGGCTTCTAACTTAATATGACAAGGAATTATATGAAATTTGTCTTTTGTGAAAAATGTGATTTCATGGAGATAAGTCACTTTGGAAACAAACCCTTCAATTTGGCAAAGAATTAATGGTTAAACGTTCAAAATTGTGCAAAATGTATTAAAGCTTTCTTTCCCAATACTTTTATGTTGTATACTGAAAGAAACCAGTCTCACTACTAAAAGTTTACACAAAAAATGATGTGTTACCCTCACATGACTTTCTCTAGCTGCTCTGCATACTTCTTAAAAAGATTATTGTTCTTTCAACACCATGCTAATCGAGATAAACATTAGCAGAATGTTCTTATTGCTTAGTTCCTTATACGTTGAAGGGAATTAAAGGAATGCGCTATGATAAGGTGACAGTCAAATGTTTTAAGCTATCGTTATGCGATAGTCAATGCAAATCGCTGCTTTGCTTGGCCAAGAATAGAACAAAAGAAAAACGGACTCTTCTTGTGTGAGAAAAGTATAAGTAGTTTAAAATTGAAACCAACAATAAGAAATATCTCGGAAATGGTTACCTCCGCAACAAAAACGTAAAGTGTGTTTTGACGAGATCATTTTTTGTGGAGTACGTTTTTGTCTGTCTCTTACGGTTTAGCAGTTAAGCAAAATTCACCCAGAATAAAGAGGTCTTCAGAGGCTATTCTCAGAAAATTTAATTTTAATTCGGATGAAAATAGCTTTAATATACGGGATTTTAATCAAAATCATTAGACATTTTTTAAAAAATCAAAACTTTAGAACATTTTTCCATGTAAAGGGCAGATTGTGATGGAGGGATTTTCTTGAAAATTTTCGTGTCACATCCTTGGAAGATGCCAAACCTAAATACGAAGACACTCACACTCACACACACACACACTGACCTTTTTATAAAAATGCTTTTTTCGGACTCAGCGGACCCCAAAATATATTACCGGTGAAATGTCAACATCGAATTTTTGGGCAGAATACAACAACTTCTATATCTAAATTAAACGTTGCTTTATTCGATATCCTAATGAAAGTATGGACAAAAAGCCGTATGTCCAGTAAGCTTTCAAGTCTTGTGGAATTTTATAGCAACTGGTAGCCATAGTGTGAAGGGGAAGGTTGTGGAAGATAAAATAATGCTAGGGCGATTATGGTGCGGATAATGCAAGCAGCAAGAGAAGATTGAAAATGATACACCTCTGGAGTATAGAATGCGCAGTAACATTTTTACTGCACACTGTGTATTGTGTGTACTCCCAACTATAATGATATAGCAGCCAGATCAAAAAGAAAATACTTTGGAGCACGTCGCTTCCAGCTCACCCATCAGAGGTGGTGGAAGGATTTGTGATAAACATGAGCCGTACACATATTCGTTTTGCCTCTAGTACGTCTGAGAGATCTTGAGACATGATCTACTTCTCGCTGGAAGTGGTGGCAACGGTCGTGCGCAGCGATCTACCACTGTCTCTGAGCGAAAAGTGTGGTGACCATTTCTAGGTCACAATCAGCAACAGATGCTTATTCAGATACAGTGATTTTTATTGACAGGGAAATATGTACATTATTATGATGTGTTTAGTGCTGTTTATTTTGTTGGTTTTCGATTTGTACCAAGAGTTGGAGACGAGAGAACCCTGTATGAAGGGATTTTAGGGAGGCTACATTTTCGTTTTTGGAGTATCTGGAAGTGGTACGTTTTGAGATTAGTCAGTCAAGGCTTCTTACAACGTCGAGGGCAGTACTGTGCGCGTGTTACGGAAGGGTCATTCTACACTGCAGCCTTGGGGAGGAGTGTAATTTCAGAGGGCGGCAGACATCCAGACAATGAGAGATCCGTCGTGAAGGGTCCTTAACAATTCACAAACAGTTCTTCATCTCGACGCTAGCAGTGCCAGGAGCCCGTGGTTTAGTCCCGGATGGACCACCTGAGTCCGTAGACAACCACTTACGCCACCCTGTCACCGAGAGCTGTATATCCAGAGCGCAGCCCACGAAATGGTATCCCTGCCGCACTCCTCTCGTCGACATTTACAACCCTAAAAGAGACGATTTAGAATAAAATGGAAGTGGAATGAAGAGATAGGAAATTCGGTGGAATGAAGAATCCTTCGCAGCATTCACCTAGCAACCTGGAAAACCCCCTAAAAACCCATCAGCAGAGAGGTCTGTCACAATCACGAGCTTCCGAATGCCAGTCCTAGACGAAGCGCGTGAGTCACTTGCCTCGGTCGAGAGTAGTAGTGCTCTCTCTCTCTCTCTCTCTCTCTCTCTCTCTCTCTCTCTCTCTCTCTCTCTCTCTCTCTCTCTCTAATTCACCTGTACCAACATAAGCCAAACGAACTGTACTTTGGGCTATTGCAGGAGATGTGGCAATTAAGCCACCAAGCTACATATTATCCTCGTGTAAGTATTTATAGAATCCCTAAACTTCTAAGATAACTAGACCTTTTTATAACGAACGAGGAATCACTACCAGAATTACTCCGAATATAGTATCATATAGCTAAGGAAATTTAATTAACAGAATTCAAATTCGTGCTCTCATCTACTGGTTTAAGTAAATATGCTTAAATACAAGTTGCGTTCAAATGAAAGAATTTTACATTTGACACAGAAGATTGTGTAGCCCAATAAGACAGTAGTGTACATATTGCCAGCTGGGACTGTACGCACGTCACGTCTGCCAGTAGGTGGGGACCCAGAAAGTCGCCTCAGAGATGCAGCTATGGGATAAAGATATCATCAAAACGAATATCATAATAATATATACACTGTACCCCTCATCCGTCTCCGAGCTCCTCCCGCGCAGATATCAGTGGCGGGCTAGTCCTTGCGCACATAAAAGAAACGTGTTGCTGTGTTGAGCAGAAGGGACGTAGGAACTTAACTTAACTCATAAATGTAAAGCGCATCAATAAATAATAATAATAATAATAATAATAATAATAATAATATGTAATACATTTTCCTATTATCTGATTCCCTATATCAGGACGTGTACTTCAGAACTTCATATTTCCAAAGCCTTCCAAAACAATTTTTATTCATTGTTGTACAAAATTCCTATGAAAAAGTAACTAAAATACCAAAACTGGAAACAGGTAATAGATGGAATAGAAAAATTAAAAGAATATGAATGATAATTTTACAAAATAATGAAAAAACTAAATTAAGTGAAATGAAATTCAGTTTCTACCAACTCTAAGTCATTTTCTGCTTACCAGATCCAGCAAATGCATAACTAGGAACCAACTATAATAATAATAATAATAATAATAATAATAATAATAATAAAGATTGTGATGTTTCACATTTATGTGGTATATTTCCATTTTCATGTAAAAATGGGTATAACAAATATTCTTATTTTCTTATAGTATTATAATAGCTAAATTACACATATCTTGTACGTAGAAAACGACTAGAGATAGTCAAATATAGGACATGGATGCTAATTATTTTGGCCTTAACTTTCATACTCTTTACATGCAATTGTGAGAAGCAAGTGAACAGCGAAAGCGTTTTGAAAGAAAGGCCTGTATTGAAAATTCGGAAGTACTATTAACGGATGTCTTGGAAATGGCTTATGGATAAAAACGTATTTGGAATAAATTGTGCTTTTTAAACGAGATCTTTTTTCACTTGCTTTACGTTTACTACTTATATAAGATTACTCAAAATTGACACAATATTTTGTAAAACATAAATGATGTTCATTTAAATATCAACAGTGTTGAGAAAATGTGAGCAAAATTAATGTATATATAAAAATTTACGTAAGAGAAGGAGAGCATGATCGCCTAGTGAGTGCGTTAGCACTTCGCGCAAGGGAACAATTTGATGTGAAGTTGAGGCAATAAGCCTAAAGAGCTGCTTTCATTTAAAACCAGAAAATGCTCACAAGCAAATAACTTGTGAAAAAATGTAACTAATGCATATTAAAGTGTATCATTTGATTTGTTATGTTACTTAAAATGATTGGTAAATGTATATTACGTATAAAAGCAGGAGAAAACAAAATGTGATCATTTGTTTTCTAAAGCATTGCATGATGCGTAATTTTTTTAGAATACAAGTAAAAAAGTCTTAAGTGTTCCATTCACATGACTTTCTCTACATCTCTGTAACAAATTATTGTTAAAGAGCGTATGCTTGTATTTACTTCATGCTAATGGAAAAAAATTAGCAGAAATAGTCTTATGTTTGCTTCCTTGTAAGTAGAAGGGAAATAAGGGAGTATCATACGTTAAAGTGAAAGCCAAAAGCTGGTTGCTATGTGACTGAAGTTCCTTTGTTTGTATGGACAGGAGTTGAGAAATAAAAGTCCAGTATGAGAAAATCGTAAGTTTTAAAAGATGAAACAAAAAATAAGGAATATCCCAAAAATTATCAATTTCACGAAAAAATGTATATAATATAAATGGTGTGTTTTAACGTGCTCTACGTTTTCTGTGGGGTAAGTTTTTGTCCCTCTCTTACGGTTTAGCAGTTATGCAGAATTCCTTAAAATTCATCCAGAATAAAGTAGTCTTCAGAGACTATTCCCAGGAAGTTCAAGATATACATTTTATTTTTCAGGTAAATATCTTTAATATATGATATTTTAATCAAAATTGTTACAGCCATTTTTAAGAAAATCAACATTTTCGAAAAAAATTCCATGTAGAGTGGTTTGGGGTGGCGGGATTTTTCTCAAAATGTTAGCATCACTGGAAGATGCTAAACTTAAATACAAAGTTTGGTACTTTACCGACTTTTCGTTTTTGAGTTATAGTGTTTGCAGACATATAGAGAGACCTGTCTTTTTCTGAAAATGCTTTTTTTTTTTTTTTTTTTTTTTTGATACAGGGGACCCTAAAACATATATATCCGGAGAAATCTCGGTATCCAAATTTTGGGTGGAGTGCAATAACTTCTCTATACACTATGTACATAGTACGTGTTGAGAAAGTAAAAAGTTGATGTGGGTGTGTGTTGCGTACGCAGACACGCTGCGAAGAGCAATTGTTTGCACTTGGGCATATCAGACTAGATATTAAGTGGTTTAATATTCAGAATATACACAAGTACAAAGTGAAAGGCGCTGTATTGTTATTTCAGTAGGAAATAGATACTCTTTATTTCAGCGTGCTCTGAGGCAAATCCACTCGGGATAAAAAGAAGAAAATTTCAAGACGGAATTACCATATTCTTTGTCATTATGTATAACAATAAGTCTCATAAGAGAACTGACGTGTAACCGTGGACGATATATTTACGTTTAAAGAAAGTTAACTTGAGTAACGAAGCAAATAAAGGACTATTTCTGATAATTTTTTCTGATTAGCATGAAGTAAATAGAAGCATAAGCTTTTTAACAATAATTTGTGTCAAAGATATAGAGAAAGTCTTGTGAATGGAACACATAAGATTTTTTCTGTATTGGTAAATAATTCGACTTAGAATTTATGAAGGGTAGTCCTGAAATCAAATTTCTCATTTATTAATGCTCATATTGCGTATATATGTATGGTTCTTTTTTACTGTTTAACGCCTGCTTTTCCTACAAATGGCACCGCAGGCGATGACACTAATGTTACGTGGAATTTAGATGGAGCATCGATAGAAATCAGAAAACCCTAAGAAAACTGTACCTGCGCTTTGTCCACCACAAATCCCACATACGGTCGCCTGGGAGCGGACCCGGGCCGCCTGGGTGAGAGGCCAGTGCTCTAACCACTCGGCCACGGCGCGGCTCATGTATGTATTATCATCTATTCCCTTTCTCGATATTTGGGGGAAGTTTAAGGCAACACCAAAGCAAAGTAATTTTAGAAATCTCACTTATTACTGAGAGTTGCAATGAAAATGCCTTTAAAGTTGGAATGAATCATAAGGACATGAGGAATGGCCAAAAGGTGCTCTTACAAACACTTGTTTAAGTTTGAGCCAATTAGCTCTGTCGTCTCCACTACCACTTGTTTCATTCAGTGTGCTTTCTTATTTCAAGTCCGACTACATGGGTTCCTTCAGATTAAAAATTGGAAAGTTTTACACAGATCAAAAGTATGGAACTCATCATGCTCTGAAACTAAATGTATTAAACATCCCAATATTCGATTATTACAAAACAAAATGCACTGCGTATAAAGTAATATAAATGACATATTTTCAAGTCTATCAACAATTACAACAACAACCAAACGGCAGTAATCGCCGTTAAGATCGCTATCATCACAACTGATTAAGCACCTAAGTCATTTCCTTCCTCTAACATTGGATCTGATTCTCTTTTTTCTTTCCTTGCTTTTTCTTTCTTACTCTCCTTCATTCTTTTTTCTTCTTTTGTTTCTTTCCTCCTTTCTGTTCTTTCTTTCTTTCTTCCTTCCTTCTTAATTTGCTTTTTCCTGTCTTTCTCTTTCTTGCTTCCTTTCTGTCTTTTCTGGGGCCGGTTATTCTATACCAAAAGGAATTCTTAGGCTGTCACTCTCAGCAAGCGTTATATTTATATTTTTTTATCTTTTCGACATTTAAACATGTCATACATTAATTCATTTTCTTCTAAGCCCTCCTTTCGTTCTCGAAATCTCTCTTCAACTGATGTTAGCCCATCTATATTCACATTCACTGCTGATAGTTCCAGTAGAAAGGTTTTCAGTTTGGACAACGTATGTTGGAGTTTTGTGTGAAACTACTTTACAAGGACCATTAAATAACTAGTGGCAACAATGTGCAACACACCTCCCCCTCTCTCACATCATCATCAGCGAGCACTTTCCTTACGCTGACCCGCGGGGTTTTATTCACTATCACCATCAGCAATTTCTTTATTTGTTTAATTTTCACCATCAGGTGCTTAAGTGAAGCTTATTTTGGAACCTTGGACTCATGAGACGGCGAGCAATGTTAGGGAAAACTTGAATTCACGTGTTTATTTATTAAAGATTTAAGTATAAGAACACATGAATTTGACTTTGAAAAACAAACTGTGGTAATTAGGAAAGGTTCACCATATGTCATTTTGTTCCTATTTTAAAAGACTAATAAAAGTAAGTAAAATGAATATATGAGCATTTTAAAAGTAATGTATTAACGCAGAACAATGTACAAAATGGAGACAAGGTGCTTTCGATCTCCAGTTAGCACCGTTTGACCTGGGCTAGAGACAACCATCTGTTGCTACACATATTATCTAGATTTGAGCTTTTTGAGAATAGTTGCTGAAACCCTCTATATTCTGGATAACCTTTGAATAACTGTTGTACCGTATGAGAGAAAAAAAATGTTATTACATAAAAATTATCGATCTCGTTAAAGCACACATTTCATGTTATACAATTGTTATCGAGTTAATCATTACCAGACATTTCTTGTATTGGTTTAAACTTTCCAATCCGTTTTTTATTCTCAAAGTGGTCAGTTTTTTTACTCCTGACCAAGCAAAGTTAGCACATAGCGAGCGGACATTAAAAAATACGAATATGTCTTTAGCCCAGTTTATGCTCTTATTTCGGTTGTACGTACAAGAAAATAATTAATAAGACTGTTTCTGTTAACGTATATTTTTATTAACATAAAATACATAGAAGAATAAACTTTTGTAAGAATACATTGTTGCAGACTAGGTATAAAAATCAGATGTGTTCCATTCACATGACTTTCTAAATATCTCTGCAACACTCTTATTAAAAAGCTTATGATTCAATTTACTTCATGTTAAGCGAAAAAAAAATTGCAGAAATGGCCTTATTACTTGCTTCCTTGTAAGTAGAAGCGAAATAAGGTTAACCATAGGTTAAAGTGATAGTCAAAAGCTGGTTGCTATGTGACTGAAGTTCTTTTGTTTGTATGGACAGGAGTTGACAAATTCCTGTATGACAAAAGTATGTTTTTCAAGGCTGAAACTAAAAACAAGGAATATCTCAAAAACGATCAAATACACGAAAAATGTGTATATATGTATATAACATAAATTGTGTGTTTTAACGTGTTCTACATTTTTTGTGCAGTAAGATATTGTCCATCTCTTACGGTTCGGTAAAATTCATCCAGAACAAAGTACTCTTCAGAGACTATTTGCAGAAAATTCAAAATAGACATGTTATTTGTTAGGTAAATATCTTTAATATACAATATTTTAATCAAAATTGTTAGAGTCATTTTTGATAAAATAAAAATTTTCGAAAAAAGTTCCATGTAAAGGTTAGTTTAAGGGTGGGGGGATTTTCTTGAAAATCTTCGTGTCGCATCCTTGGAAGATACCAATCTTAAATACCAATTTTGGTATTTTACAGACTTTTGGTTTTTAAGTTATCGTGTTCTAAAACACACGAACACACGGACACACACACGGACCTTTTTCTGAAAATGTTTTTTTTTGGGGGGGTTCAGGGGACCCTAAACATTTTTCCGGTGAAATCTCGGTATCGAATTTTTGGGTGGATTACAATACCTTCTCTATACACTGTATACATGGTGCATGTAGAGAAAGTAAAAATCCATGTAAATGGAACATCACATATTTTCAAGAGGCATTTCTTTCAGTTGATTTATATGTTTTTTTCTAAATGCGATAATATCAACCAGTTATCTAGAATTGCTGCCATCTGGAAGATTATGTTATGAAATAATACAGCTTATAGCATAAAGAATAAGATTTTTGATAATTATTCAACAATCCCTTGCTGTCACATAAACAAACGTGTTCCATTCCTTTGTTGCTGCTCATTGTCTTGCAGAATTATCTGTCCGAGTATGATGGTCACGCACATTCCTTCGTGTTTACCCCGCTGTAATTATTAACTCCACTTTCACGGTAATGAAAATATAATTAGCACTTAATATTTGAATACGTATGAGATAAGAGACGATTAACAAGAAGAATGTACACATATGATGAAAGCCAATTTCAATTTCTGTGGCACGCTATCCGTGCTGGTGCACAAAACTCGACAATTAATATAATTATGTTTAAATTATGTACTATAATAATGATGGTTAAATGTTCAAGATAAGTGAACAGATAACCCTAACGTATTTATACGAACACCCATGTATTAAGAAGCGAAAAAAATTGAATGTACATGAATACTGTGGGCTGCAATAAGAAAAGTGTAAAATATTTTGCTATAAAGACTATAAACACAGTATAATGTTTAACCTTAAAAGCTAAAAGATGTAAGTAGGGTTGTCCATGGCTTTTCTAATACCTACAGACTGGCACAATTGCTTGAAAGTCTGTTGGAACAGCAATTTCTTATATAAATATAATATACCAGCTGCCTGCCCCGGCTTCATCGGGTCCTGTACCCAATAAAAAAATTGAGACAAAAATCTTTCGTTATGTAATGATACAGAATAATTAAATAATTTGACCATATTTATTTGTAATGCCTTGTAATGCACAATATTTTTCGTTTTTCCTTCCAAAGAAAAAACAAATACTGCCTATGGTTTGCCGACTCTGGAGCACGGAATGTACAACTTACCCATGCGAAAAACACGGTAATTGATGGTTTATTCCACACACTTCAAACGATTGACCTTGGGATTTATTAATTGTTTATGCAAATGCAAGGGGCACCGGAAACTAAAGGAAAGTCGGTTGGCATTAGTGATATTCTTGGTATAAACACATCCACGCCTTTGAAGTTTCCTATAAACCTTGGGACTTAAAGTACTTACAGCATTGTAAGTCGCCATTAGTGTTGTCATCCCAAAATAGTTTGAGATCATCTTGTAGTTTACCGGGAAAAATGCGAGTCAGTTGAAAAATGCAGTGTTAGGCAGGCATGTTGCCATGTAGCTCAGTGGAAGAGCAACCGGTTAGAGACCGGGAGATCCGCGGTTCAAATCCCGGCTATGTCATTGCGTTTTTCAGTCTGCCTCTACCTATCCTATTATTTTGCAATTTTGTAGCACTGTCGCTATTGCTGATGTTTTGGTTGTATAAAATGTCGGTTGTTTATTGTTTGCAAAGTCAATGGCAGTTTGAGCGGTTTGTCGCCTACTGACAATGTAGCAGCGATCCCAGATGCTGCTGCTATTTGACGTTGTGTCCGAATCGTACCTAATATTAATGAAATTAGGAAGTTTTACAAGTTCAGCCGGGGCCATCGAGAAAAAAGATTCCTGCATTGCCGTCGTTATCTGCTTTCATTATCATACAGCTTTTTGCTGCGGATTTATAAGTGAGACTTTACTTTTTAAGGATTGACTCAAAGCATTTCTATTGTATTGCCGTGCTCATTCAAATTCACGAATGAATGCATCGTGCAAAGGGAGATTAGGCACTGGCATTCCTAATTCGTGCAACATCTTACCGGACATCATTACGTACAAATCCTCTAAAGATATCACTACCTCATTGTGTATCTAAAATTTCAAATTCTAGATTTGCCATTGTTGAACGTACTCGATGTCAAATGTCCTCAGCCATATTGTATTTGTATTTGTCCCACAAATAATGTCGGCTCGATGGAAAGCACGTTGAAATTATGATGGTAAGAGTGATCGAATTTGTTGTAAAGTGGATGAAATAGCGACATCAGCCTGTGGGTGTTCCCAATAACCGGTGAACAGATAAATGGACTACAGTGGGATGAAGTTCGTGTTTGGAAAATGTAAAGATTCTCCAAACCGCCCCCTTGCTACTGGTATATCTTCCTATCTGATAATGTGAAACCTCATCGTTATTATTTGGAGCTGCAATACCAAATACAGCCATGTCGTTTCCCTAGTGGCGTACTTACAAACATATTTGCTGGGTTTGATCGGATTGCGGTACTCAACATTCCAATGTGCTTCAAATATTTTGGAAAGCAACGGGGAATAAGGAGGTGTTGTTGACTACATCTTTATTTTTGACTGACAACATTATTGCTCTACCGTTATCTTCTACGGAGCGACGACGGTACAGGGAGTAACCATCACTGCCTGTATTGTCTGTCAACAAGCACGCGGATAATGCTTCGAGCATTTGTTGTGGATCATCCACGGTGATTACCGATTGTGTTTGCCACATGATCCATGAATCAAGTTCTTCTTCACTATTTCATACAGTGCTGGATCTACTTTGGGATCAGGAATTTCTGCATAAATGATCGAGTCATATGATTCGGTCTTATTTTTTCGACCATCCACAGGAGAATATGCGCATGAGGCAGTCCTTTTTTCTGCCACTCTACAGAGTACATTTAACATCTTACGTCTCTCCGAAGACATGGTATTTTACAATGTAGTTCATGAGCGCTTGTCAGTTGTAGAAGTTTCACCTTTCCGTTGGTGGTTCGAGTCGAAACCTTAAAGCATTGCAACATTGTCAAATAGTGCTCATTGTTCCAAAATCGACCATTTTATTGTCATAATCGACTGTTGGATCATATCTAAAGGTCCATAGGGTAAGTTTGGTTGAATGCTTTGTCGTCTGAACTCAAGGTATGGCTTGTTCCGGAGCCGTGGTAGACCTTGCTTGAGATATTGGCAGTATGCTTGCCTCCACTCTTCTTCAGTCTCATTGTTTCGAAGATAATGAACTCGGGTTGCGTTACGTGTTCACCAACCTATATTTTGACGTTTTATTGGTGGCCTTTTCTTATTAATAACCGTAAATAACACGACGATAAACCTCTAACATACAAAACCCACTAAGTTTTGCTGATGCTAAAGAAACGATAATTGAAGAACCATAATGGGCCAAGCACCATTTTTTAAAAATGGAGAAATAGAAGGTAAATGTTTTTTCAATATCTTAATTTATTGAGCCAAGTTACACATAATAACTAAATGCCACAGCAATCTAGAATATATAATTTCTATCTTATATTAGTACAACATTAATGTGGCTTCACACAAAATTAGGTTTTACAAATTATTTATTGGGGGCTATTTTCCTTTGCTGGTATTTGGTCCAGCCTAAAGAAATGTAACTGGGACATTTCCATACATCATCATTATTGACTTGCACACCCAAACTCTTGTAAAAATCACTGGAGGAATAAATGGTAGCATGGACATAAGATCATCATATGCGGTAGCGTGATTTGCTGCATGGATTTGGACCACTCTGACTCTAACAAAATCTGTAGTTTCATTTAGACCGATATTTTGATGCTCTACTGTTTGTAAACGGGAAATGCTGGACAAGGCCCACTGCAATATAAGATGCATAGCCATAAACTATACCGACAGTTGATATCAGCTCAATTTTGACCTCACATGGAGATGGCCCAATATAGTTCTCAGACCTTCAATTGATATTTGAATTTCACTATTGCGTTGCGTAATTGTCTCGATAAAATAGTGCGTACTACCATTTAGCAACAAATCAACGTATACCACCACTATCTGGCAGCTATTAACCAGTTGCATTCCCTTGGCACTGCCTGCTGATTTCTACAGAGTTTTTTCCATTTCTAAAGTTGGTATGGATTTGTGACGTTGCGCAGTAAACAGACCCTTAGTCGTCGATTCATATTTTGATATTTTAAAAACTTTCCCGTACGACCTTAAAACATTTTCTTTTTTATAAACCTTGTCGTGACAATAACGGACACAGAAAAAAGAATTATCCAGTTTGGTGCAGTTGTTCGGAAGTTACGCACGTACACACATTTCGGCGATTTATTATATATATTCAAGTCCCTTGTTTACGTATGCATAAAGATCTCAAAAACATTCACTACTGTAATGTGCTTTCTTTGTTAGGTTACTGTAAACCTTGAGGGGATTATGAACCTTTATGGACAGTCTCAGTATTTGGAATTGCGACCAAGGTTGTAAAAGTTCAGCGGAGAACAATTAACAGTTATACGGGTTTAATGTCTTATTTTTACAGCACAGAAATACATCAGATTACACAAGAACTCCTGCTGATAAATTAGCTCTTAAATTCCGAATAAACTGTTTAAAATGAATCACGAGTTATTAATCACGCTTTTCACTTTTATATTCTTATGCTTCACTGGCAGTAAGTGAATAGCGGAATCCTATACAAGATTCAGACTTCAAAATAAGGCGGCAGTTGACCTTTTATCAATAGGGTGTTTTGTGAATTCAATATTTTATAGACAAAACTGGAGTACATTTTTACTTTCTCTTGCCGGTATGTACAATGTACTTAGTGGATAGAGAAGGCATTGTATTCCACCCAAAAATTTGATACTGAGATTACACCGGAAATATGCTTTGAAATCCCCTGAGTCCGGATAAAAGAATTTGTGTCTGTCTGCGCGTCTGTTTGTATCTGTGAACAGCATAGCTCAAAAACGAAAAGTCGATTAAATACCAAATTTGGTATTTATGTCCAATATCTTCCAAGGATGCGACACGAAGATTTTCAAAGAAATCCCCCCACCGCAAACTACCCTTTACATGGAACTTTTTTCGAACATTTTGATTTGCTTAAAAATGGCTTTAACGATTTTAATTAAAATATCGTATATCAAGGATATTTATCTGACAAATAAACTGTATATCTTGAATTTTTTGGGAATAGCCTCTAAGAGCTACTTTATTCTGTATGAATTTTAAGAAATTTTGCATAACTGCTAAACCGTAAGAGATAGACAAAAAGTTACCAGACAAAAATTTTAGAGCACCTTAAAACACATATTTTATGTTATATACATTTTTTCATGAAATTGATCGTTTTTTAGATATTCCTGGATTTTGGATTCAGCTTTAAAAAACATACTTTTCTCACACAGGAATTTGTGAACTTCTGTCCATATAAACAAAGGAGCTTCACTCACATAGCACCCAGCTTTCGACTTTAACCACTTTAACCTATGGTACTCCCTTATTTCGCTTCTACTTACAAGGAAACAAGTAATAAGACTATTCCTGCTAATTTTTACTCGATTAGCACGAAGTAAAGCTTTTTAACAATAATTTGTTGCAGAGATGTAGAGAAAGTATGTGAATGGAACACATCAGATTTTTTAATCAGCAGACGGAAGCAGCTGCTTTTAAGTAGTTTGAAAATTATTTCGCCATTATCCATTAGCAGAGTACACGGATTAGTGATGATGTATAAATGGATATATTTAAAGTGGTTTCTTGATCCGGGAATTTTTAGTTAGCGAGGTTGCTGCTTTGAGCACTTGGTGACGAGGAATCAACTCATTGTCCATAGATGGCACTGTAGGATGAAATCACAACTTGTGGACATGAAAAATGGTGAATTTGTCCCAGGAACGTTTTGTTTCTAAAAATGGGATTATTTTACCTGCAAATAAACAACATATCATAGGATTTTATTTCTCTCCCGTAGGAATCCATGCATTTTTAAGTCGGAAGGATCATCACCCTCCGCCGGGTTTGAACCGGCAACCTTACATATTAGAGGCACTGCACCACGTAGGGTGACTTCTAATATAATAACTTCCGATATTTATTAATTTGTGAATAGTGTGGAGAAAAAATGCACTAAACATATTCTCACGTATGGAAGAACTCAATGAAAAGATTTGAAATGGAATAGAATCACAACCAAACTTAATTGTGTCAGTTAAAACAAGCAGGTTTATCTGAAGGAACAACATTTCAAGCATTTACTGTAAGGTAATATTTTACACACGGCTTCAAGCTGCACAGAGAAAACACACGCATGACTAGCTGTCACTTGTTCAGTTACCGAGATGCCAAACCCGTGCTACCTGTAAGGACATATTTTAAAAGCCCATGTAACTTCTTGTTAGGTATGCTTCTTTCTGTGATATGGGCACTAATTCTTAGATTTGAAGATATTTATTATTATATTATTACTTTATTATTATATTGTACATAAGGATTTATATTTTTAAGTAAATTTAACTGTTACATGACATGTTTGATGTCATTAGTAGCTATTATTTTTATAATTCGTACATTCAATTCATACATTTTACTTCGAAATGAAAATCTTGATTCTGAATTTTAGGACTAAATTAACCCTCATCGGGAGGAGTTAAGTTAAATAGAGGAATATCTTCAGCTGAGCAATTTTTCACGTTCTAGATATACAGCACTAAATATATAATTTTATCAACTTAAATTCCATTGTTTTCAACCTATCTGCAAAATGGCTGTTATTTATTACATCATCTTCGTTAATATTTAAATTTTTAAAAAATGAAATTTAGCATACCAATACCTTTTATGGAAGCAGTTTTATTCCTTGATTTATTTATATGGAGTTGAGATAACCTCAAAAATTCATTAAGCACAACATAATGCTATTGCTTTAATTTGAGAAAGAATGCATGTATAAATGCGCACTGTGCTGAGTCTAATTGAAAATATTTTCTATTACAGTAGTTTCTGTTTTTGGGGTAGATTTAAGACATTTAAAATCTAAGTTATCAAAGTTATTCGCTCATTCCAATGACTACACAATTGCTAATATTTCATTCTGTGTTTTACTTCAGACATATTCATGCAGTATTATACTACTAACTCGTTGAATCCGTTTATTTCTTCAAAGCATGTTATTATAAGGAGATGATTAATTTTACCTAAATCCTCCTTATTCATTTTTATGGTTTGTTTATAATTTGATTATATACACTTCATATTGGAATACAATGTTTTATTTGCTTTCCCTTCTTTTGATAACTATATGTTAAAATATAAGTAACTGAAACTATTCAAATATTCATGTAATACTATTATTATGCTTTATTGTCTGAGTTTGCTCCCAAAAGTGTATACGACATGAATTCTGTGTTTTAACAAGATCAACATCTGCTTGCTATCTCTCGCAGTTTACGAGATGTGCAAAGGTCATCCAAAAAGAAAAGTTCTTCAGGAAATTCAAGCTATAGGTATTATTTGCCATATAAATATTTTAATATACTGTATATTAATCAAAACCGTTACAACTACTTTTCCTTATAAAGGGCAGTCTGGGGCAGGGGAATGTTCCTCAGTCTTTGTGATGCATCCTTGGAAAATACTAAACTTAAATACCAAGTTTGTTATTTTAACGATATTTTGTTTTAGAGTTACCGTATTCACAGACATATGGACACACATTCATGCACGGATCTTTTTCTAAAAACTGATGTGTGCCATTCACATGACTTTCTCTACATCTCTGCATAAATTATTTTTAAAAAGCTTATGCTTCTATTTACTTCATGCTAATCGAGAAAATAAACTAGCAGAAATAGTCTTATTACTTGCTTCCTTGAAAGTAGAAGCGAAATAAGGGAGTACCATAGGTTAAAGTGAAAGCCAAAAGCTGGTTGCTATGTGACTGATGTTCCTTTGTTTGTATGGACAGTAGTTGACAAATTCCTGTATGAGAAAAGTATAAGTATTTTATAGATGAAATCAAAAACAAGGAATGTCTCAAAAACACTCAACGCCATGACAAAAATGTATATGACATAAATTGTGTGTTTTAAAGTGCTCTACATATGTTGTGTGGCAAGTATTTGTCCATATCTTAAGGTTTAGCAGTTATGCAAAATTCCGTAAAATTGACCCCGAATAAACTAGTCTTCAGAGGCTATTTGCAGAAAATTCAAAATATACATTTTATTTGTCAGGTAAATATCTTTAATATACGATATTTTAATCAAAATCGTTATAGCCATTTTTAGAAAATCAAAATTTTCGAAAAAAGTTCCATGTAAAGTTTAGTTTTGGGTGGGGGGAGGTTTCTCAAAATCTTCATGTCGCATCCCTTGAAGATATACTTAACTTAAATACCAAGTTTGGTATTTTACCGACTTTTCGTTTTTAGTTATTGTGTTCACAGACACATGGACACACGTACACACTGACACACGGCACACACGGACCTTTTTCTGAAAATACTTTTTTTGGATACAGGGGACCCTAAAACATATATTTCCGGAGAAACCTCGGTATCGAATTTTTGGTGGAGTGCAATACCTTCTCTATACACTATGTACATAGTACGTGTAGAGAAAGTAAAAACTGATATGTTTCATTCATATGACTCTCTACATCTCTGCAATAATTATTGTTAAAAAGCTTATTGTTCTATTTACTTCATGCCAGTTGAGAAAAAATTAGCAGAATTAGTCTTATTACTTGCTTCTTTGTAAGTAGAAGCGAAATAAGGGAGTACCCTAAGTTCAAGTGATAGTCAAAAGCTGGTTGCTATGTGACTGAAATTCCTTTGTTTGTATGGACATGAGTTGACAAATTCCTGTATGAAAAAATATGTTTTTCAAAGCAGAAACCAAAAGCAAGGAATATCTAAAAAATGATCAAGTCCACGAAAAAATGTAGATAACATAAAGTGTGTGTTTTAACGTGCTCTAAATTTGTTATATGGTACGTTCTTTTCCATCTCTTACGGTTTAGCAGTTATGCAAAATTTCGTAAAATTCGTCCAGAATAAAGCAGTCTTCAGAGGCTATTCCCAGAAAATTCAAAATACGCATTTTACTGTCAGGTAAATAAATATCTTTAATATACGATATTTTAATCAAATTCGTTAGATCCATTTTTTTAGAAAGTCAAAATTTTCGAAAAGTGTTCCATGTAAAGGGTAGTTGGTGGTGGGGGGATTTTTTCAAAATCTTCGTGTCGCATCCCTGGAAGATACTAAACTTAAATACCGTAAGAGATGGACAATAACTTACAACTCAAAAAACGTAGAGCACGATAAGACACCAATGTATGTTGTATACAGTTTTTTTCGTGGACGATCGTTTTTACGTATTCCTTGTTTTTGGTTTCAGCTTTGAAAAACGTTTTTAAATTTCTCATACAGGAGTTTGTCAACTGCTGTCCATACAAACAAAGGAACTTCAGTCACATAGGAACCAGCTTTTGACTATCAATTTAGCCTATAGTACTCCCTTATTTCCCTTCTACTTACAAGGAAGCAATTAATAAAACTGTTTCTGCTATTTTTTTCTCGATTAGCATGAAGTAAATAGAAGCCTAAGCTTTTTAACAATAATTTGTTGCAGGGATGTAGAGAAAGTCATGTGAATGGAACATATGAGATATTTTTTTTCTTTTTTTTTTTTTTTCTTTCTTGTTTCCTATTCTGACCATCCAAAGAGAGCCAAAGTTTCATGTCTTCACATAGCGACTAGGTCTTTTTAGCTAAATGTATTCATTTGTTTCCGTTGTACCTACTAGGCAATTCCCCAACCACTTCTGATAATGTTTTTCTTCATTAACACGAAGTAAACGAAGACTGGTTGTTGCAGTATAGGTTAAGATATTCGTGAGAATGGAACACATCCGATTTTTACTTTCTCTATACGCACTATGTACTTAGTGTATAGAGAAGGTAATTGTAATGCACCCAAAAATTCGATACCGAGATTTCACCGTAGATACGTGTTTTGAGGCCCCCTGAATCTAAAAAAGAGCATTTTTAGAAAAATATCCGTGTGTGTTTCTGTCTGTCAGTCTATGTGTGTGTGCGCGCTCAAAAACGAAAACACCGTTAAATACCAAACTTGGAATTTAAGTTTAGTATCTTCCAACGATTCGACTTGAAGATTTTCAAGAAAATCCCCCCACCCCAAACTACCCTGTACAGGGAACTTTTTTCAAAATTTTTGATTTTCTAAAAAATGGCTATAACGATTTTGATTAAAATATCGTATATTAAAGATATTTACCTGACAAATAAAATGTATATCTGGGAATTGCCTATAAAGACATATTTATTCTGGATGAATTTACGGAAATATACACTTTAAAACACACAATTTATGTTACATACATTTTTTTCGTGCAGTTGATAGTTTTTGAGGTATTCTTTGTTTTTGGCTTTAGCTTCGAAAAACATACTTTTCTCATACAGGAAATTGTCAACTCGTGTCCACACAAACAAAAGAACTTCAGTCACATAGCAACCAGCTTTTGACTATCACTTTAACCTATAGTACTCCCTTATTTCCCTTCTACTTACAAGGAAGCAATTAATAAAACTATTTCTGCTATTTTTTTCTCGATTAGCATGAAGTAAATGGAAGCATAAGCGTTTTAAAAATAATTTATTGCAGAGATGTAGAGAAAGTCATATGAATGGTACACATTAGATTTTTTAATTACTTTACCTTTAATTACCTATTCTGACCATCCAAAGAGAGCCGAAGCTTCATGTCTTCACATAGCGACTATGTTTTGAAAGATGTGACTATTATTTTAGCTAAGTGTATTCCGTTGTTTCCCTTGTACCTTCAAGGCAATACGTAAGCCACTTTTCTGCATTAATATGAAGTAGATGAAATTCGTGTGAATGGAAGACTTTCCATTTTTGTCGTAATCTTTGTTAAGACGGAATTGGGTTTGTTGTGCGGTGCCGGCGGTAACATGTCTATGTAAGCGAAGCAGGGAAGTAGGCTCTTTTTCTTGGCACAGGGTGCCGTAGATTATGTTTAAAAGCTTATGTCATACATAACTAGGGTTTCTGTCAACGCTAATCATTAGCGTGTTTGTTTTGTTTCCTCATGTCACCTTTTGTTTTATCCCTTGTTATCCTCCCACATTCCTCTGCCGATGTTGAACACTGTGTTGGACAGTCGAGGAGTCAGAGTCCCAGGAATTTTTATTGCCTTCTTGTCCGAGATGCGCGGCTGATATACCTATCTACAAATTAATTAAGAGCGGAGAGGAAAGGGTCTGTTACTGCAGAGGGCTGCGTTTAAGCGCTTTTCCCATTTGTAGGTGCATCTGCTAACATACCACATTTACAACTGTAGCAGTGAAATCACTTGATATTATATACTAACTAGTACACCCTGTGAATTGTTCTACTTATCACACACTAACACTCCGGGATCCTGTTATTCGGTTAAAAAACATTTTAATAACCTTCTAAGATTTCCTCGAGCTACACCAAAAAGTTGGCTTGTTACTTGTTTTACAGGGAGGGCCAAATGCAGTCACACTTTCTTGTCCGACTTTGTTCTAGTCTGTATATTATACTACCCCCAGTGTATCTAAGGGTAAAAAATCTGATGTGTTACGCACACGTGACCTTCTCTAGTTACTCTGCAAACAAACTTCTTGCAACACCATGCTAATCGAGATATAACATTAGCAGAATTTAATACATAGATCCTTATAAGTAGAATGGAACTAAGGGAATACACTAGGCTTATTGATAGTCAAATGTTTTAAAAACTGACGCTATGCGATTATCATTCCAAATCGCTTCTTTGCTTGGCCAGGAGTAAAACAAAAGAAAAACGGACACTTCCATCTGAGAAAAGTATAAGTACTTCACAATTGAAACCAATAGGAACAAGGAATATCTTGGAAACGGTTATCTCCACAAGAAAATCGTAAAGGACATAAATTGTGTGTTTTGATATCTAAATTTTTTGTAAAGTAAGGTTTTGTCTATCTCTTAGTGTTTACTAATTGTACCAAATTAACCAAAATTCATCCAGAATAAACAGGTCCTTAGAAGCTATTCCCAAAACATTCAAGATATACATTTTATTTTTTGGTAGTAATGACCTTACTATGTGGTATTTTAATCAAAATCATTAGAGCCATTTTTTAGAAAATAAAAGTTTAGGAAAAAAATTCCGTGTAAAGGGTATTTTGGGGTGGGGGGATTTTCTTGAAAATCTCCGTGTTGCATCCTTGGAGGACAGCAAACTTAAATACCAAGTTTGGTATTTAGCCGTTTGCTCATTTTTGAGCTATGCTGTCCATAGACACACACACACACACACACACACACACGTACCCTCAACCACAAACAGACACACACACACGGACCAGTTTCTGAAAATGCTTTTTTTTTTTTGGATTCAGCGGGTCCTAAAACATGTATTTCCGGTGAAATCTCGACATCGAATTTTTGCTATCCCTATTAACATTGTACATATGGGGCTAGAGAAAGTAAAAAGAAATACATATAGGTACATCAAAATGAATACCTTAACGACACCAGCGCTGTGACTTTCTTCGGTAAAGGAAGTTATTATCGATACTCTAATTTGATTTCTTTAACATTTTTACTTTCTTTATACGTACTATGTACATAGTGTATAGGAAGGTATTGCACTCCACCCAAAAATCGGTAAGGAGATTTCACCGGAAATATATGTTTTAGGGTCTCCTGTATCCAAAAAAAAAAGTACTTTCAGAAAAATGTCCGCGTGTGTGCGTGTGTCCGTGGTCTTTGAACACGATAACTCAAAAACGAAAAGATGGTAAAATACCAAACTTGATATTTAAGCTTAGTATCTTCCAAGATTGCGACACGAATATTTTGAGAAAAATCTCCCCACCCCAAACTACCCTTTACATGGAACTGTTTTCGAAAATTTTGATTTTCTCAAAAATGGCTCTAACGATTTATAATTAAAATATCGTAGATATATTAAAGATATTTACCTGCTAAATAAAATGTATATGTTGAATTTTCTGGGAATAGCCTCTGAAGACTACTTTATTCTGGATGAATTTTATGTAATTTTGCATAACTGCTAAACCGTAAGGGATGGACAAAAATTTGTCACAGAAAAAGTGTAGAGCACATTAAAACCCAGAATTTATGCTATATACATGTTTTTCGTGGAGTTGATCTTTTTTGAGCTACTCCTTGTTTTCGATTTCGGCTATGAAAAACTTATACTTTTATCATACAGGAATTTGTCAACTTCTGTCCATACAAACAAAGGAACTTCAGTCACATAGCAACCAGCTTTTGACAACACTTTAACCTATGGTACTCCGTTATTTCTCTTCTACTTACAAGGGCGCAAGTAATTAGACTATTTCTGCTAATTTTTGCTCGATTAGCATGAATTAAATACAAGCAAAATACCACATCTACTACTACTATAACTACTGCCACTACTACTACGTAGTTTTTTTAAAACAATGAAAACTATATTTGTGCACTTTTGTTTGATGCGATTGTTATATCCATTGGATCTATTTTCCATCACATCTTATTTCTCTTTTAACTTTTATTTACTTTTAGTTCATAGTTTTTGTTTCTTTTTATTTTTAGCTTACATAAATATTGTTCATACCTTTACTCACCCAAAATATTTGGTGTATTTTAATTTTCTAGCAATCTAACTTAGAAAATGCAGCTCATGTATTGTATGGCAAAAGACTACAGAAATTCACTAAAATTAAATTTCATTCAAAACCAATGTAATAATGCAGGTGTTTGATAACCCAACTTACGAATAGTTTAATCAGTAGTTGGTAGAAAGGTAGATATTTGAGCTGCAGGCATTAAGTTTTTGTCATGCTTGAGAACCAACACGAACATTCTATGCTACAATTGGTCCAGCAGCCGGTTAAAGGAAATGACATAAGTGCTTTTGTCTGCTTTCAGAATACTATTATTAGCATTATTATTATTATTTTACGTCGGCGTCATGTGCTCCGCACGCACGCACAAAGGAAGAGGGTAATAAAACAAAGGTTAAGAAATGCCGGTCACACATGCGCACAACATATTACCATACGTTACGATTTTTAACGTGACTGTTTTACATCACGGTGACTGGCGCCACGGTGATTTCTAGGAACAACTTCACGAGGGGCATTCATAATAGCCCTTTATAACGTGCGTTGCTCCCCAAGGACCAATGGGATCTATGCAGGGGCTTCTCCGGGATGGCATTATCCTTCATTTGATAATAATCGCTTTAAAGTTTAATTGTTTCAAATCCAAATTTATTTTAAATGAGTAGGTGAATTTATTTGCGTTTTAGTGGGTTAACTTTTACCTATAAAATATATGATGTGTTCCATACCATGCCTTTCTGTACAAACTATTCTTCCATCTACATGGTGGTAAGATAAACATTAACAGAAATGGTTATATCAGTTCCTTGCAAGCAGAAGGGAATACATGCAATACACTAGGCCAAATCATTAGTCAAATCTTTTAAAAAGCTGGTCACTGTGTGAAGCAATTCAAACTTTGCATGGCCAGAGTAAAACAAAAGAGAGATGAAACGAAAGATGACCTCCTGTTTCAGAAGTATAAGTAGCTTAAAATTGAAACCAATAATGAGTATCTCAGAAAAATTTAACACCACATTAAAAGTTGTATATGACATAAATTGTATTTTGATGAATCTTATTTTAACAAGATCTGAAACTTTTGTGTAGTCTATTTCTTGGGGTTTACCAGTTATGCAAAATTTACCCAAAATTTAGAGGTCTTCAGAGGCTGTTCCCAGAAAATTCAGGATATAGATTTGTTTTTGTTATGCAAATATCTTTAATATATGGTATTTCAATAAAATATCGTTACGGCCATATTTGAGAAAAACAATATTTTCAAACACTTTTCCATGTAAAGGGTAGTTTGAGATAGCTGGATTTTCTTGAAAAGCTTCGTGTCTCATCCTTGGAAGATACTAAACTATTTACATGCCCATAGTACGTATAAAGAAGTTAGAAATGTTTCAAATTGAGCATCATAAGGAAACACAGCATTAAAGTGTGACTGGACTTGTTAACTCTAGGAAACAAACATTTATAATGTCAAGATATTTTAAGCTTGGATTATCACACTTAAATCTAAAACACAGATTATTAGTTATGCTGGACTTTCTGCAAACGCTAAATATATTTTCTACATTAAGAGGACGTTCCTAGTCAAGCAAAAGTTCTTATAGGTATTTTTCTCGTAAAGTCTTTCAGAAAAAAAAAAGAAGAAAAGAATAGAAGGAAACGTCATCTGTTACCAACATTAATGTCATCATTGCCTTTGAAAAGATTAAAAACCTTGAAACAATGTACTTCTATAACCCTCTTCTACCTGAGTGGAATTTTAAAAAAATATATTTTAATCTGATCAAGAATAGACACGTTACATATGTAATACAACGGTCCATCCAGCGTTATGACATAGGGGTAAAGAGTGAGAATCACATTCTGGAGGTCCTGAGTTTGGTTCCCGAGACCACCTGCTCTACCTTGGAGTTTTCGTAGTTTCCCCTGGTCGTTGTGATGGGCTGGTTCTTTTACTATCACGACTTTTCCGTCCTTTATTTCCTCTACCGCATTGACTTCATCATGGTGCGTTTCGCGACTGGAGGATTAGGCCAATCTGGATCCTTATTTAGAGATGATTTTCAAATTATTTTTTTTTCAAATACAATTCTATAACAAAAAAGAAAAAATTATGATGTGCCCCATTCACATAACTTTATCTAACTGTTGTACAAACGAATTTCTCTTACAGAAGATTAGTCTTTTATTTACGACATGCTACTCTAGATAAACGGTAGCAGAATTGGTCCTGTTACTTGCTTCCTTATAGATAGAAGGGAAATAATGGAATATATTAGGCTAAAGCGATAGTCAAATTGAGGTTCGGTTCGGTTCGCTTCGCACGGTCCTGTTTAAGAAAAGTTAATTAGTTTAAAATTGAAACCAATAAGAATGAATATCTGAAAATAGTCAACTTTACGTATATGACAATTTATGTGTTTACTAGATCCACATTTTTTTAATGGTAAGTTTCTGTCTATCTCTTACGGTTTAAACTTATGCAAAAGTCTGCAAAACTCAATCAGAATAAAACATTTCTTCATCGGCTATTCTTAGAAAATTCAAAATATATGTTTTATTTGCAGTGTGAAAATCTTTAATATACAGTATTTTAATCATAATCATTAAAACTATTTTTGAGAAAATACATTTTTTTGAAAAATGTTCCATGTGATAAGTTAGTTGGGGCGGGGTGGGGAGATTTTCTGGAAAAGCTTCGTGTCTCATTCTTGTTGGATACTGAAGATAAATACCAAGTTTTTGAGCCGGACCTTTTTCTAATTTTTTCGCTCTCAAAGCATATACTTCCGGTGAAATCTCGGCATCGAATTTTTGGTAGAATTTAATGGAATATCTTCTTTATCCACAATGAACATTGTACATACGGGATAGAGAAAGTAATAATGAAAATTAAACCTACCAATAGGTATTAATATAGATAAGTCGGCCAAAATTCGATTTTAATAGTATTTTATGGTTTCTTTAACAATATCAAGAAATATAGGAGCTGTCTATATGTGGCGGTGTTGCAGCTCGGCAATGGTAGTGCGCTTTGCAGTGCTAAAGACCCCGCCATCTTTGAGACGCTTCCCTTACGGCACCACCCGGGTCTGGGGTCTTGTGGACAGGCTTGAACGACGGCATATGCGGCAAATCTGAATCGTTAGGGGCCCATTCACGGACATCGTCGTCTGCAGGAGGTGGTCACCCTCGTCCTCTCTCTGGCTCACTGCATCTCTTTCATTCCTCCCAGGGGTGGCAATCGAAGCAAATTGGGCTGCGTGCGGCAGTCTTTCCCGCTTTAGGGAGCCCCTCCGCTTCCTATAAATTGTATTTCATGTGTATATATATACATATATATATAATGAACACAAACCCTTAAAGCCCAACCTTGAGGGATACCGGGCGCATCAGCAGGTAGTGCATAGCCGAAGGCCTGCATGGTGTTTCGACCCACACGTTACCACTGTGCAGGTCTGCTTCAAATATTGAATAGTAGACCACGAACCAACTCCCCAACCCCAAGGTGAAATGCGTATCCGCCGAAGGGGTGCATGGCATATGGGAGATGCGTCGTGAGATGTCGCATACCAGGCGACCTCCCGGAGTATTTAGCCGACAGTTTTTTCTCATACTTGTGAGATCAAAATGGGCACAGGTAACAAAGAAATGTTAAAAGAAACTAACCAAGAAGCTCTTGAAGCAGACTTGACAGAGAAAAAAATCTCTGAAACATCCATTGAGGATTTGGTTGCAGGTATATCAGCACTGCAAACCAAAAGATCTTCAGCAGCACAGAGAAAGAAACTAACCAAGAAGCTCTTGAAGCTGACTTTACAGAGAAAAAAATCTCTGAAACATCCATTGAGGATTTAGTTGCAGGTATATCAGCACTGCAAACCAAAAGATCTTCAGGAGCACAGAGAAAGAAGATGAGGGAGGGAACCTGGACCTGAGAAACCTACCAGGAGAACCACTCCAGGAAAACAAAGTGCTGGACCTAGTGGCGGTGTCAAAGACTCCACTCAAATTCCAGCACTCCAAAATCTGTAGGGCAGGAGGACAAAACTCACAGGAGTTCCAAGTCGGAACAGACTGTGTCTTTTCGTGATGCCATGTTTGGGGTCAGGATGGCGATCATAAGTAATCTACATCCTGATACAAAACTGAATCAGGAAGAAGTTGACCAGTTACAGTCTAAACTGATTCAAGCTGTGGATTAGGTTCCTGAAGATAGTCCTCCTCCAGAATTCATCGGTATTAATTTTGTGCAGGGAGTCCTATGGATAGCCTGTAAAACTGAAGATACCAAAAACTGGCTTAACCAAACAGTTAGCGGATTTGAAGGTCTTTGGCAGGGTTTGGAGTGATAAGTAGTCAACTCCAAGGACCTCCCAAAAAGACCCAAGTTGCTAGTCTAGTCTCCCAGATAGTTCTGAGGTAGCATTTGTTACCAAGAGACGCGGAGATGAAAGCAGGGGAACGGTTGCTTATGAGCAGGAAAGGACAAATTTTGATCTGCTCGTTCCATTCATGCCTATACAAGGCCCTCCAAAAAACCAACCTGGCTTATTGAGAAGTACATTTTCTACTGTACTCTGTGAGAAGATGCAGTTTGTGTTGTTTCACTCATCAAGGAACGCTGATCTTACAAAGGGCAAGAAAAAGAGCTCAAGGAGGCTGGGGCCAAATTGCTGTATAATAGAACCGACCAGACTTCAAGAACATACATTTTAGTAAAAAATTACATAAATATACTACGTTAATAAACCTTTCATCTATCTGTTACTGTTTAACGTTTACGCAAAATTCATCCACAAAGAACAGGGCTTCAAAAGCTATTCTGTAAAATTCAAGCTACACATTTTATCTGACGTGTAAATATCTTTAGTATATGACATTTTAATTAAAATCGTTATAAACGTCTTTGATGAAATAAAGAAATTAAAAAAATGTTCCGTGTAAATGATATTTTGGGTGTTTGAAGCTTTTGAAAACCTTCGTGTACCATCTTTGAAATATAATAGATATGATGTTCACACACACATACATACCCACACCCTCACACACACACACACACACACACACACACACACACACACACACACACACACAGTGTCACACACGGAGACACATTAAACACATGTTTATTTTTCTAAAATACTTTTTAGGGCGGATCAGTTCATGTCAATACACAATCCCGGTGAAATCCTGAAACGAATTTTTGGGTGGAATAGAATAGGTACTTTCTCTTCTTGCTACATGTAGCAAGAAAAAAAATACGTAAAGCAAATTTGCACTTGTCGAAGTATAAAATAGCTGCCAATTTAAACCAATATATATTAAATCAAAAGTTGACATAAACCAACATCTATTGTGACCATGGTGGTAAAATATATCGATGTAAAATAACATCTCAGACATATGTAATGGTACAGAAGTGTCATCTGACCTAAACTGTATGCTTTAGGGAGATATACCTATTTTTATGGGGGGAGCAAAACTTTGTCCAACTTTTACGGTTTACCAGTTGTAAAAATCATTTAAAATGAAGAGGATTTAGTAGGCTATTATCATAAAGTTCAAGACATGCTTTTAATTTATAATTTAAATATCTTAAACAGAAGATATTTTAATGAAAATGTCAAAGCCTTCTTTGAGAAAACAACAAAATAACGAAAACTGTATCCATGTAAGTGCTAGAAGACGCTAACTTAAATATCAGGTTTGGCTCTTCCGACTTTTCGTTTTGCATTCAGTTGTTTACACGGCACGGACACGCAAACACATGCTCGCGCGTGCTCGCTCACTAATACATACACCTACACAAGTTTTTTTCTAAAATTCTTTATTTGGAATCAGGGAGTCCAAAGCGTATGTTCCAGGTCTAATCTGGGTATCAAATGTCCCTCTACTTATTAAGGTATGTAGTAGAGGAAATTAAAAGAATTTCAGTCAACCATATCTACATGAGAAGGCTTGTGGGACCTTACATGTGGCTGGTTGACATCTGACTCACCTAGAGCTCCGATGTGAACCACCGCATACCACAATCATTGCTGTTCACTGCACTCCCCTCAGGCAAATTCTCAACGCTGAGAGTGACATATCCACGTAGACTGCTAAGGCTTCGTTTCGGGTGATAAAAACACTTGCTAGTGAGGGAGTTGTCACTTATGCTTTATTGCTCGTTTATTTATGTGTTGCTGAATAAGGATATGCTGCCCTAAAACTCATTCAAAACTTCACTGGAGCTTTTCAATATTATAATGTTCTATAATTTAACATAATGGCTTTACTAGTGAATCTCTACCTGATTTACAAACAAACTATTCTTACAAAAGAATAATCTTTCATATACATATACTTCATATTAATAGAGATAAAGGTTAGCAAGATTTTATTTCTTGTAAGTAGGGAGACTTGACTAGAGCTATAGACAGATCTTTTAAATAATAGGAATATCTGAGAAATTGTTAAGTGTATATAACATACATACATAATACATACATACAAATACATACATACATTCATACACACATACATACATGCATGCATACATACACTCATACATACATGCATACATACATACACCCATACATGCATGCATGCATACATACATACACACATACATAAATGCATGCATACACACTACATACATATATGTAGTGTATATGAAATAAATTGTGTGTTTTAACGAGATATACATTTTTATAAAGTATATTGTGTATATATATATACAAACAATAGTGTCCAAAAGTTAAGCATAATTCAATAGTTTATTACCAAACTATCACAAGTTTTACTAAAGTTAAGTATAATGCATTATGTTGGTATCCATGCATCACACATGTTCTGTAATGGAATAGAGTGAGAAATAGTAGACAATTTTGACCGCGGGACACCTTTTTAAGCAACCACAAAATCTGACGATCATTTCCACAGTCACAAGATGGTGCTGAGCTATTAAAATTGGGTGTGGTGACTCCTCATGGCTACACAGGCGTCGCGGAGCCGTGATATACTTTCTATAAGATGGTTCAAGACTTTTGCAGGCAGCAGTTCCCATTCCTCATGGAGAGCACGTCGGAGGTCTGGAAGTGTCCTCTGTGGGGTCTGGCGTGTTGCATTTCGTCTTCCTAATGCATCTCAGGCATGTTCTCTAGGGTTCACATCCGGGGACATCGCTGGCCAGTCCATGCAGTGGATATCTTCCCTCTCAAGATAGTCGTACACCAGGTGGGCTCTATGCGGACGTGCATTATCGTCTTTTAAGGTGTAGTGTGGACCAGCTGCACTTCTGAAAAGTCGCACATATAGTTCCAGTACCTCCTTTCACAGTAGCACCGTCGAAGACCTGCAGATCTATACATCCACTGAACATTATGCCTGCCCACAGGAGTACGCCGCCACCACTATCACCACCACCACCTGCGCCAGCACCACTACCAAATGGGCGCTTTTCCACGATGTTGGTGGGATGAAACCGGTATCCACATTCTCTCCAGATTATTGTGCGACGAGAATCATTGTTCAAACTGAATCTGGACTCGTCTGTGAACAGCACGTTCCTCCATTCACTCAAAGTCCAATGTTGACGTTGCTGACTCCATTGTAAACGGGACGCATGTGTATTCAGGTAAACGGGGCATACACTGCTGGACGTCTGGTATAGAGACCGACTGCCCTGAGCCTCCCTCGAATGGCTGAGGTGGCTGCAAGTTCGGAAGACAGTTGTCTCGTGGGGCATCCTGGGGCCGTTATGGTCAAATATCGGTCCTGTTGCGGCGTTGTGACCCGTGAGCGACCATGTACAGAGATCAGGCGAACGTCTGTTTCTTGGAACCGTCGCCAAAGCCTAGAAATGACATTTAGTGGCACGTTCAGGGTCCGAAAGACTGTGGTTTGTGTGTGACCTGCCGATAATTCTACCCTTCAAAGCAAGGTCTAGCTGAGGTCCTTTCAATTTGTCATAATATATTATACATATGGTATTTTAATCAAAATCGATAGAACCAGTTCTGAGAAACTCAAAATCTTCGAAATATACTTCACGTAAAGGCTTGTTGGGGATCGGGGAATTTCCTGAAAATCTTCGCGTCGCAGACCTTGGAAGATACTAAACTCAAATACCAAGTTTGTGTTTAACAAAATTTTCGGTTTTGTATTATGCTCTCTCTCTCGCTCTCTCTCCCTCCCTCTAGCACTCTCTCTCACACACACATCAGACTGTTTCCTAATAATGTTTTTATTTAATGCTCCTCAAAACATGTATTTCCGATGAAATATTTGAATCACACTTATTGGGTCGAATTCAACAAATTCTTCTAAAGATATACATAATACTTGGTAGAGAAATTAAACATTCATTTTATTGTTTCATTTATATAGCCCCTTTACCATGTAAGGTCATATCGGGGGCTTTGCACTTGAAGCAACTCGTTGTCTGTAGATACTTTACATTGGGTTTTAATCGTATTTTCCTCAAACATACAAACACACATTCACTCTCATATACACACTTCCAGACTCTGTGGGGGATGGTGAATAATTCTCGCTAAAGAAAAATACCCCGCCCCAGCCGGGAATCGTACCCAGCACCTCCGGATGAGAAGTCAGCTTGCTGATCACTCGACCATGGAAGCAGTCTTAAACAATATTGAAAGAAAAATTGACCTACTTGTGTATATTTATTTATTGTGAATCACATTTTTTGTGTTGTTTTACGCTGTCTATCTCATACATTTTATCAGCCACAAAAAAGTAATTGAAAAACAAGAGGACCATCCCTAGAAAATTCATAATATACATTTTGTTTTCATTCAAATATCTTAAACTTATACTTTGATCAAATCCGTAAGAGCCAGGTTTTAGAAAACAGATTTCGAAAACTTGTTCTTATAAAGGTAGATTAGGGATGCCGGCGTTTTCTTGACATTGTACATGCCACATCTTTGGAAGATATTCAACTTGAAGTTAGGCATTTACCGCAGTTTTCGTTAAGACATTAGCTGTTTAAATACACACACATACACACGCACACACACACGCACACACATATACACACATCTACACATATAAACACACAAATACACACATATACACATATACTCACATATACACACATTATCACACATACTTTACATATACACATATACACATATACAAACATATACACACATATATATACACATATAAACATATACACACATATAAACATATACACACATATACACACATATAAACATATATACACACATACACATATACACAAATATACACACATATACACACATATACACACATATACACACATACACATATACACACATATACACACATATAAACATATACACACATATACACATATACACATATACTCACATATACACACATTATCACACATACTTTACATATACACATATACGCATATACAAACATATACACACATATACACATATTTACACACATATACACATATACAAACATATACACACATATACACACATATAAACATATACACACATATACACACATATACACCTATAAACACACATATAAACATATACACACATATATATATACATATACACACATATACACATATATACACACATATAAACATATACACACATATACACACATATACACACATATAAACATATACACACATATACACATATATAAACATATACACACATATACACACATATACACATATATATACACACATATAAACATATACACACATATACACACATATATACACACATATAAATATATACACACATATACATACATATACACATATATACACACATATAAACATATACACACATATACACATATAGATACACATATACACATCCACACATATACACACATCACATATACACATCCACACATATACAAACATATACACACATATACACATATATACACACATATAAACATATACACATATATACACACATATAAACCTATACACACATATACACACATATACACATATAGATATACACACATATACACATATATACACACATATAAACATATACACACATATACACACATATACACATATAAATATACACACATATACACACATATTCACATATACACATATACTCACATATACACATATATACACATACAATATACGAATATAGACATACACACTTACACATATACACACATACACATAACACATATAAAGACATATATACACATATACTCACATATAAACATATAGAATCACATATACATATACACGTATACACATATACTCACATATACACATACACACATATACACATATACACATATATACACACAAACGAACATACACATATATACACATACACATATACACACATACACCCATATAGACATATATATATATATACATATACTCACATATACACACATATACTCACATATACACACATACTCACTTATACACATAAACACACATGTACACACATATACACCTATAGATAAATGAACTCACACATACACATATACTCACATATTCACATATTCACACATACACGCATATACACATATACACATATATATACACACATATGCACATATACTCACTTATTCACATATTCACACATACAAACATATACACATATACAAACATTCACACATATAAACATTTACAGGTTGTTTCAAAAATACGGGGCATAATTTCAGGTATGTATTTCCCACATGTAGACAATCAAATTAGTTCATTATAACATGTGACCGGAAATGCTTCATTTCCGAATTATGGCCTTCACAATATTGAAATTCACTGGAACGTTTTTCGCAGGTTAATTGTCATTACAGAAGACGTTCAAAATGTCCACCTCCTGCTTGAATACAGACCTCACATCGATGTCTCATTGACCTGCGAACACGATCCCAAACTCCAGGAGTATTGCGTATGTCCTCACAACTTGCCACAATTCGATTCCGAAGGGATTCCAAATCCGGCACCGGAGACGAATAAACCAATGATTTTAAATGGCCCCACAAGTAGAAATCGAGAGGATTCAGATCAGGTGAGCGTGGAGGCCAAGCAATTGGGCCACCTGTACCTATCTATCGATCAGGAAACCTTCGATCCAAGTAGCGGCGAGCCGTAAGACTGAAGTGTGCAGGAGCGCCATCATGCAAGAAGTGGTTGTGTTGATGATTGATCAGTGGAGTGTCTTCGAAAACGTCAGGTATGGTGTTTTCCAGGAAGTTTGTGTACGCCTGCCCCGTAACTCTGTTTACAAGTACACGGGGTCCAACTAATCGATCACCAATGATACCGGCACACATGTTGAGGGAGAACCGCACCTGGTGATGAGATACAACAGCTGCACGTGGGTTTTCATGCGACCATACATGCTGATTGTGGAAATTTGTTATGCCATCTCTTGTGAACTGACCTTCATCTGTAAATAACACGACGGCAGAAAAATTCGGATTTACACCACACTACTGCAAGAACCACTGACAGAACCTAACTCGTGCAGGGCAATCTGCTGGTGACAGGGCCTGTTCACGTTGCAAATGATAAGGATACAATTGATACTCGTTCAACAGTCTCCAGACAGTCGTATGAGGAACATTGACTTGCAAAGCTAACCGTCGTGTGCTGATAGAAGGGGTCCTGTCCACAGCCTCCAGAATCTCCTCCTGCACTTCTGGAGTCGTAGATCTTGGTCGTCCCCTTCCCCAACCAGGAGAGGAGAATGTTCCATACTCACACAGACGGGAATGGAGACGTACAAATGTCTTCCGATCTGGACATTGTCGCTGTGGGTACCTCTCCTGGTACAAACGACGAGCCAGCGCAGCATTGCCGTCCGCCTTACCGTACATGAAGTTTATCTCTGCCAGCTCTTGGTTTGAATACATGTCGAACAGTCTTAACGCCTAAAGAGCACTGAATGTAACATTCCTCAGAATGAACTATCAGAGCGCATTCCTAATGTTTCCTTTGACGCCAAAGACCTGCGGAAAGAAAAGCGTTCCAGTGAATTCCAATGTTGTGAAGGTCATAACTCGAAAATGAAGCATTTCCGAACATGAACTATTTTGATTGTCTACAGGTGGGACTTTCGATATTGTAAAGGCCATAACTCGGAAATGAAGCATTTCCGGACACATGTTATAATGAACTATGTTGATTGTCTTCATGTGGGAAATACATACCTGAAATTATGCCCCGTATTTTTGAATCAGCCTGTATACACATATACACATATTTCACATATACACATATATACACATATTTGAACATTCACATATATACCCTTATACACATATATACTCCTATATACTCACATATACACATACATACAAACATATTCACGTATATAGCCATATATACACATATACTCACATATACACATATATACGCGTACACACATATACACATATACGAACATACACATATACGAACATACACATATACACACTTACACCTATACACAAACATATACACACATAAAGGCATATATACACATATACTCACATATAAACATATACATTCACATATACACATATATACACATCCACACATATACACATAAACGAACATACACATATACACACATATACACACATATAGACATATAAACACATATACTCACATATACACACATATACACACATAAACACACATATATACACATATACACCTATAGATAGATAAACTCACATATACACATATACTCACATATTCACACATACACGCATATACACATATACAAATAAATAAATATATATACACACATATACTCACATAATCACATATTCACACATACAAACATATACACATATACACACATACCAACCTATACACATATATACACAAATACACATATTTCACATTTACAAATATATACACATATTTGAACATACACATATATACACTTATACACATATATACTCATATATCCGCACATATACATATTCACACATATAAACATATACACATATACACATATATACACACACACATATACACATATATACACATATACGAACATACACACATACACATATATTCACATATACACACACATATACTCACGCATACTCATATAAAACATATACACACATGCAAACATATACTCACATGTACACGTATTCACACATACACAAATATACATACATATACTTATATACACACATACACATATATACACACATATACTCACATATACACATACACACATACACACATATACTCACATATACACATATTCACACATACACACATAAACACATAAATATATACACACATATACAGGAATACACATACACACGCATATACTCATACACATATACACATAAACACACATACACATATATACACATATACACACATGCACATATACACACATACACGCATATGTACATATACACACATATACACATATACACGCATGTACACAAATATACACGAATATAAACCCATATAAACAAACATATACACATACACATACACATATACACACATATACACATAAGCACATATGCACATTATTCACATATATACATAAACGCATATATACACATATACATATAAACACATATACACATATATACATAACAATATATGCACATATATACATAAACAGATATACACATGTATACACATATACACATATATTCACATATATAAATATACACATATACACATAAAATCACATATTAAAACATACACACATATACACGTATATACACAAAGTAATAAATACATATACACATTTACTCACATCTATACTAATACACACATAAAAACAAAAACACATATACACACATATACATATATATATACATATATATATATATATATATATATATATATACAGATACACATATACACACATATACTCACATATACACATACACACATATACACACATTTACACACATATACACATATACATACATACACACACGTACAAATACACGCATATACTCACATTCACAAATATACGCACATATATACACACATAGACACATATGCAATCATATACAGACAATTATAAACATAAACACTATATACACATACACATATACACACATACAGGGGTAGACAAAATAATGGAAACATTCCAGTTTCAGACATAGTATTAGAAGAGGTTGCCTACCCTGAAGTTCTAATTAGATCTGAATTCTTTTGTTTGTGAGTACAAAGTGGATATAGTAGAGCTGTTTTCCAGCATTATTATTGTTTCAGGTGTGCTGCAAGTGTAAACCATTGGACAATGAAAGAGCTTTCTGATTTTCAAAGAGGGCAAATTGTTGGTGCCCGGCTAGCAGGAGCTACAGTGACTCAAACTGCCAATCTATTAAATATTGCAAGAAGTACAGTTTCTAAGGTTATGTCAGCATACTTGTCAAAAGGTAAAACATCTTCTGCAAAAAGTAACAGTGACCGCAAACAGAAGTTAAACGACAGAGACAGGAGAGCCTTAAAGAAGGTTGTATTAAGAAATCGTAAAACTACTGCAGATAAAGTGACAGCAGAACTGAATACATGTGTCAGTCAACCTGTTTCTACCAGAACTGTGAGGAGAGAGCTTCACAAGTTCGGATTACATGGCAGAGTAGCAATTGCCAAACCACTAATCACACAGACTAATGCAACAAAGCGAAAACAATGGTGCCATGAACAAAAGACCTGGACGGTTGATGACTGGAAACATGTGATATGGTCTGATGAATCATCATTCACACTTTTCCCTACCACTGGCAGAGTATATGTTTGGAGAACACCTAAAGAAGCTTATGATCCTGACTGTTTAATGCCTACTGTTAAGCATGGTGGTGGGTCAGTCATGGTTTGGGCAGCAATATCTTGGTTTTCTGTAGGTCCTATCATAGCACTGACTGGTAAAGTGACTGCTAATGTCTATAAGGGAATTCTTGGGGACCATGTGCACTCTATGGTGCAAACATTGTTTCCTGCAAGCAATGCAATATTCCAAGATGACAATGCACCTGTTCATACTGCTGGATGTGTAGCAGAGTGGTTTGAAGAGCATGAAGATGAAGTTAAACATCTTCCATGGCCAGCTCAATCCCCAGATCTGATCATTATTGAGCCAATGTGGAATGAATTGGAAAGAAGAGTGAGGGCGAGATTTCCTCCTCCTTCATCCCTTAAGGAGCTAGAAACTATTATTCATGATGAGTGGTATAAAATACGTCTAGTAACAATTCATGCACTGTATGGATCAATTCCACGAAGGATTGAAGCTATTTTGAAAGCAAATGGTGGAGCAACACCATATTAATAAAGTGTTTGTTCATTTCAAGAGGTGTTTCCATACACATATACACACATAAACACATATACATACATACACTCACATATACACATACATATATATATATACATATATACCTATATACACATATATACTCACATATACATATATACACAAATACGAACATACACATATATAAACATTAACACATACCCACACATACACTTACATGCATATACTCACATACACAAATATACTCACATATACACATATACACATATGCACACATAAACACATATACATACATACACACATATACACACATAGACATAAATACACATATACACATATACTCACATATACACATATTCTCACATAAACACATATATACACATACACATATACGAACATACACATATATACACACTTACACATATACACACATACACATATATTCACACATATAGCCAAATATACACATATACTGACATACACATATATACACATACACACATATACACATATACAGATATATACACATATGCGAACATACACATATATACACACTTGAACAGATACACACATACACACACATGTAGATATATAGATACACATATACTCACATATACACATATATATTCACATATACACGTATATACACATACACACATATACAAACATACACATATATATACACATATACACATATACACACATACACACATATACACACCTATAGACGTATATACACATATACACACATACACACACATACACACATATACACATAAACACACATATATACACGTATACACATAAACACACATATACACATATACACCTATAGTTACATAAACTCACATAAACACATATACCCACATATTCACATATGCACACTTACACACATATACTCCCATATTCACATATTCACACATACACACATATACACATATACACACATATACACATATACACACATATACAAAAATAAACACATATGCACACAAATACACATATACACACATATTCACACATATACTCACAAATTTGCACATACACACATATACACAAATACACGCATATATAGATATACACACGTACACACATATACACACTTGTACACAAATACACACATATTCACACATTCACACATATACACATATACACACGTACACACATATACACATATACATAAAAATACACATATACACACCTATACACATACACACATATAATCACATATACTCACATAACCACATATTCACACATACACACATACCTACATATGCATATATATATCTATCTATATACATATACACATACCCACGCATATGCACATATACACACATACACGCTTATTAACACATATACTCGCAAACACACTCAAACACACATATACACATATATACACATATACACACATATACTGTTTTATTCACATATACACGTATATACATATATACAAACATATACACACATATATACACAAATATACACACATAAACTCACATATTTACACATATACACACATATTCACATATACACACATATACAGATATAAACACACATATACACATATACAAACATATACACATATACATAAATACATACTAATACACGTATATACACATATACACGCATACCCACATACACACATATACACACATATCCACATTTACACAAATTTACTCACATACACACATATACACACATATACCCTTTATACACATATGCACACATACCCACATATACACATATGCACACATAAACGCACATATGCTAATATACACACATATACACGCATTTACACATATATACACATGCACATACAATCACAAACACACATATACACATGTACTCACATAAACACACATAAACACACATATACACACATATACACACGGGACCACACGTATACACGTATAAACACAGACACACACATATACACACATATACACATATACACACAGTTACACACAAATACACCGTTACACACTTATACACATATACACACATATACACATATACACACATATACACGCATATACACACATATAAACATAACCAGATATATAAATTTATACACTCATATACACATGTATACACTTATACACACCTATATACATATATACATGCATATACACGCATACACACCTATACTCTCATATACACATAAACACACATATACACACATATACATTTATAAACACACATATACACGCATATACTCATATACACATATATTCACATATACTCAAATATACACACATATACATTATACACACATATTCCCACATTTACATAAGAGTATAAACACATATACACACATATACACATATACACACATAAACACACATATGCACGGCTATACACATATAAATACAAAAACACATATACACATATATATACGCATACACATATACACACATATACACATATACACCTATACACACAAATACATATATCCGCTTATACATATATACACACATATATGCACATATACACACATATATACATATACACACCTATACAAACATATACACCAAATGAACACATACACACACATATACACACTTATACATACATGTACACGCATATACACATACTCTTAGATACACACATATACACATTTAACACTATATGCACACATAAAGACACATAAACACTGATATACAAATATACACAGATATATACATATATACATATGTATACACATACAATCCAAACACACATACACACACATATTCACACATACACACAATACACACACATATACACTTATATATAAATATACGCACCTGTAAAAACATATACACCAAATACACACATTTACAAACAAATACACATATACACATAAAGACACACTTATACACACATGTACACACTTATACACATATGTACACGGTATACAAATATACACACAAATACAATCATATACACATATATACAACAAAAATACACACATACACATATACAGATACACACATACAGACACCTATATACACATATACACATATCCACATATACACACAAATACTCATATACACACATATACCCACATATACATACGAGCATAAGCACACTTACATACACATACATTACATATAAACACACATATGCACGGATATACACATATTCATACAAAAACACATATGCATATATATACACGCATATACACATATACACACATATACACTTACACACACACACCTATAGAGACACATATACATATACCCACTTATACATATATACGCACATATATATACATAAATACATAAACACACCTATACAAACATATACACCAAATACACACATATACACATATACACACTTGTACACACATCTACTCGCATATACACATACTCATAGATACACATACACTCCTATATACACACAAAAAGACACATAAATACTGATCTACAAATATACACAGATATACACACATATACATATGTATACACATACAAATACAATCACAAATACACATATACACACATATTCACACGTAAACTCAATACACACTAATATACACACATATACAGTTATATACAAATATACACACCTATACAAACATATACACAAAATACACACACCAAATATACGCACGTATACACACATAAACACGCATATAAACATAAACACAATATACACATACATATTTACACACTTATACTCACATATACACGCATCAACACATATACATACATATACACCAATATACACATGCACACACATATATACACATATACACCTATATACACGTACATATATATACACATATACGAACATACACATATATAAACATAAACATATACCCACACATATGCACACATATAGACATAAATACACATATACACATATACTCACATACACGCATATACTCAAATATACATATATATACACATACATTCATATACACAAATATACACACCTACACATATACTCACATACACACATATTCACACATATAGCCAAATATACACACATACTCACATATACACATATATACACATACACACATATATACATATACAAATATACGAACATACATATACATATATATATACACACTTACACATATACACACATACACACATTTAGACATATATACACATATACACATGTACTCACATATTCACATATACATTGACATTCACATATATACACATACAAACATATACTCACATATACACATACACACACCTATACACATATATTCACATATACGAACATACACATATATATATACACATATACACACATACACACATATACACACATAAAGACTTATAAACACATATACTCACATATACACACTTACACACATATACATATATATACACATATACACATATTCACACATATACACATATACACACATACACACAAATAACCACATATGCAGACAAATACACATATACACACATATTCACACATACACACGTACACACATTTACTCAAATAATTGCACATAGACACATATATACAAATACACACATATACACATATACACACGTACACACATATACATACTTGTACACACATATACACAAATACACACATATTCATACATACACAAATATACACACATACACACATATAAATATATACACAAAAGTACACATATACACATATACACACCTATACAAATACACACATATACACACCTATACACATACACACATATAATCACATATACACAGATATACACATATTCACACATACACACATATACACATATGCACACATATATACATATACACATACACACGCATATACACATATACACACATACACGCTTATTAACACATGTACTCGTAAACACACTCAAACACACATATACACATATACACATATATACTGTTATAGACACATATCCACGTATATACTCATATATAAAAACATATACACACTTATACATATATACACATATATACACACATAAACTCACATATTTACACATATACACACATATTCACATATATACACATATACAGATATATACACATATATACGCATATACACATATAAAAACATATACACACATATACATATATTCACACATATACACTAATATACACATAAACACATATACACACATATCCACATTTACACAAATATACTCACATACACACATATACCCGCATATACACATATGCACACATACCCACATATACACATATACGCACATATACACACATAAACACACACATACTAATATACACACATATACACGCATTTACACATTCACATACAATCACAAACACACATATACACATGTACTCACATAAACACACATGAACACACATATACACACATATTCACACGTGACCACACGTATACACATATAAACACAGGCACACACATATACACGCATACACACACAGTTATACACAAATACACTGTTACACACTTATGCACATATACACACATATACACGCATTTACACGCATATACACATATACACACATATAAACATAACCAGCTATATACACATATACACTCATATACACACATATACACATATACACGCATACACACAAAACCACACATATACGCACATATACATGCATAAACACACATATGCACGCATATACTCATATGCACATATATTCAGAGATACTCAAAAATACACACATATACCCACATATACATACGAGTATAAACACATATAGACACACATATACACATATACACACATAAACACACATATGCACGGATATACACATATAAATACAAAAAAACATATACACATATATACACGCATACACACATATACACGCATATACACCTATACACATATACATATACCCGCTTATACATATATACACACATATATGCACATATACACACATATATACATATACACACCTATACAAACATATACACCAAATACACACATATACACATACTCATAGATACACACATATAAATATATACTCCTATATACACACATAATGACACATAAACAGATATACAAATATACACAGATATACGCACATATGCATATGTATACACATACACATACAATCACAAACACACATATACACACATATTCACACATAAACACAATACACACAAATATACACACATATACACTTATATACAAATATATACACCAAAATCACAAATATACACATATACAAACATATACACATATACAAACATATACACATATACAAACATATACACATATACACATATATACACACTTATACACACATGTACACACTTATACACACATGTACACGGTATGCACATATACGCACAAATACAAACATAAACACACATATACACCAAATACACACATACACATATACAGATATACACACACATACAAACACATATACACACATATACACATATCCACATATACACACATATACTCATATACACACATATACACATACACACATTTACACACATATACACAAATATACACACAAATACACACATTCACACATATACACAGATGTACACATATATACACAGATACACATATACACACATACATATATTCACACATATACACATATATACACACTATACTCACATATACATACAAATACACACATATACATTCATATGGTCACATATACACAGATTTAGACACATATACACACATTCACACATGTACACGCAATACACGCATATACACACATATATACACATACACATGCAATCACAAACACACATATATATTCACATATACACATTTGCAAATTTCCTATAGACATATATACTCTCATATACATATATATACACATATACACGCATTTATACACATATACACACATACACATACAATCACAAATACACATACACACATACCATCGCATACACACATATACTCACATATACTCTTATACACACATATACACCATATTCACACATATACACGCAAATACACATATGTACACATATACCCACATACGTACAATCACAAACACACATACACACACATATAGACCATATTCACACATATACACGCAAATACACATATACACATATACACACATATACACGCAAATACACATATACACATATACCCACCTATACATACAATCACAAACACACATATACACACATATATACATATACCATCACATACACACTTATAGTCACATATACACACATACACAAATATACACAAATATACTCATATACTCACATACACACATATACACACACGCACACATACACATATAATCTCATACACTCATATCTACACATATACACATCAATCACATACACTCATATATACTCACATATACACATATACACACAACAATAGATACGCACACATACTCACACATATATATACACACATACAATCACATATACATATATACTCACATATACATATATACTCACATATACATATATACGCACATATACACACAACAATAGACACGCACACATACAGATACAATCACATACACACATATATACTCACATATACATATATACTCACATATACATATATACTCACATTTACATATATACACACATATACTAACCTGTATACACATGCACACATAAAATTACATACACACATATTTACACCTATACACATACAATCACATACACACACATATAGTCACATATACATATATACACATATATACACACCTATATACACATGCACACATACAATTACATACACTCATATATGCATACAATCTCATACACACATATACACACAAGCACACATACAATCACATGCCCACATATATACACATACACACATCAATCACATACACTCATATATACTCACATATACACATATACACACATATATATATATATATACACAACAATAGACACGCACACATACACAGAGAATCAAATGCACACCTATACACATACAATCACATACACTCATATATACTCACATATGCACATATACACACACATATATTCAAACCCACACATACACAAGCAATCACTTTGACACACAAACACATTCAATCACATACACACATATATACACACATACACATACCGTCACATACACACATATATATACACACACGCACACATAGACATTCAGTCACATACACACATATTTACATACACGCACACACACACAATACAATCATCATACACACATATTTACACACACGCACACATATACATACAGTCACACACACACCTAAACACAATGTGCAAATACACATATGTACACATATACCCACTTACATACAATCACAAACACACATATACACACATATACACCATAAACACAAATATACACATATACACACACGCTTACATACACATATAATCACATACACACATATACACATACAATCATACACGCATACTTATATATAATCAAACACATACACCATATACACAGATATACAGAGATACACACACACTCGTACAATCACGTACACACATATACACACATACACACACATACACACATCAGTGAGTGTTGTTCTTTGGATATTTTTCGATAAATATGGCATTAATAATTTCATGTTTACCTTTCCATCGGATATTTTAAGATACATTTCCCATCTTGCTTCGTAATACATTATTATTTAACTGTTCCTCAGTTACACTTTTCCAATACTTTGTAAAATACGCAATTATTATGCGATCCATGGTTATATGTTGTGTGATCAGGTAAGCACGATAAATTGCATGATTGCTGCATATATTGTAATTGATCTGTAAAGTTTTGCTTAAAGCTTGGCAACAACGCGGTTATGCATTGTTGGTTATGTGTCTCCCCCCCCCCCCCTGGATGTTAGAGCAAGTATTCAGCTCGCTGTACAGGAAACCCGCCTAGGGTCCCAATGGACGCGATTTCTATAACTCCGGATGTTAGCGACCATAGGTGAAGAAAAACTGAGGCAAGATGTGAATAATCTCTCTTTTCATTTCGTACTGTATGTAAATAGTCTGTATTTAGAGGTAAGTGTTAGATCGCTCAGTTTATTTACTCTCGCAGCTGCTATCACATCACGTGCTTTTTTGTTCCTTTTGTTTTGTTTTATCATTCCAATTAGCTGATATTGTGCTTTCTTTCAAATGGTCTTTTACTCTATATGTTTTAGCTTTCATCTAAGTTATTTAATTTGTTATTTGTCTCCTATTCAATGTTCACCAACATTTCTAATCAAGGCATTTTTTCTAGCATTAGTTGTATTAATTTTCCAGGAAGGGCAGTTTAGCTACAAAGCATTATTTTTGTGTAATTTAAGTATTTATTTAGCTGCTATTTATGAGGTGAAGTATAGTATCATTTAAACAGCTAAGAATATTCACTTAATTTGAATGTTTTGGCATAATTCTACAAAACTGTATAGTCTTATAGCTTATTTTAAAACCTAGACACCGTTTTTAATAAGTTCCACTTTATTCTAAACGTAATTCATCTGAAAAAAAGTTTTCGAAAATAAATACTCAGAAGAACTTCAATCACCGAGGACATGATGAAGACGACTGTTTAAAACCTACTCTTTCCCTCTCTCTTCTCTCACTTTCTCTACATAGTACATGGTATGTAGCTATTGTTGGTGAGAAATTTCCTCGTGATTGACACTTGAGGGGTGTGTCGTCTGAAGCAGGGGCTTGTCAGGTTGCTGACCAATCACAGTGTAAGAGTACATAACCGCCAGAGACGTGATGTCATCGGCGTTGCAACACCTACGTGGTTCATTGGAAATTTAGGCGCGCGTTCTCATGCATGACTGATCAATTGTTTGCAATCTGATTGTTTGATTTTATTCTGTGAAAAGTTCGGTTGTGTTACACATAGTGATCGGAAAGATTCACATTTATAATCGTTACTACCTTTTACATATCGCGGATATTGCTCTTGTTCTCATCCTAGAAATATCACGAGTGACACTGTCATTTGAAAATGTCTTACAGCCGTGATAAGTAAGTTGAGGTTATTTTAGCCGAAATAATGAAACTTTTCCGTTTAGTGAAATACAGGACCCAATATGGAAAGGAACAGATGAGGTGACTAGTGAGAAATGGGAAAAATAGTTCAACATACGAGAGGTATGCATGGAGAGAAGAAAGCATTTTAGAGGAAGCAGTGGAACGTTTGTCGCTGCAGACGGACAGCGAGTAAATATGGCAACAGGGCACCGAGGCGGCCACGTGTCAGCAGAATGTCAATCACAAGGTAATTTCTCACCGATAATAGAGAAGGTATTACACTCCACAGAAAAATTCGATACCGCAAATAGACGTTTGTAGCCTCCTGTATAAAAAATAATTTTTAGAAAACGGACCGGTTGTGTATGTACGTGTGTCCGTGTGTGTGTGTGTGGGAGGGGGGGGGGGCATGAGAACTCAAAAAATAAAAGTTGGTAAAATGCCAAACTTGGTATTTAAGTGTGGTATATTTCAAGGATACGAAGATTTTGAGAAAAATTCCCCTACCCCAAATTATCCTTTACATGCAAATTCTTTCGAAATTTTTTATTTTCTAAAAAATAGCTTTAACGATTTAATTAATGTACCGTTTATTAAACAAATGTATATGATAAATAACATGTATATTTCGAAGTTTCTGGAAATATTCTCTGAAGAGCTCTTCATTCTAAATGCATTTTACTAAATGTTACATAAGTGGTCAACCCTAAAGGTCAGACAAAACTTACTACACAAAAATGTAGATCTTATTAAAACATACAATTATGTCATATACATTTGTTTTCATGGAGCTGATCATTTTTTTTTTTTTTTTTTTTTTTTTCAGATATTCCTTGTTATTGGTTTCAATTTTAAAATACTCAAATCATTTCTCAAACAGGAATTTTGTCAACTCCTTGCAAGGAAAAGAAACGGATTTCAACCACATGTAAACAAGCTTTAAAAGATTTAACTTGTCAGTTTAGCCTAATGCATTACGTTATTTCTCTTCTACTTACAAGGAATCAGGAATTAAGACAGTTGAAGTAGACAGAAGAATAAGCTTTTAATAATAATTTGTTACAGAGATGTAGAGAAAGTCATGTGAATGGAACACGTTATATATTTTTTTTTTCTTTACTAATTTGTCGCTGTCACGTTGTGCTCCAATATGTCGCTGTTCTGTTGTCTACCTTGGAGACGATCTGGATAAGCAGCAGTGAAATACTTTATAAACAGGAGTGTACATACCTCTGTAAAGTTCTTTGATGCGCCGGCTCTACTCGTCCATGTAGAACACAAGTTTGAGGAGGAGAAAGAATGACTGAGGTGTGTGACACGGAGGATAGACTCAAAAATAGAAGTATTTCACTTTAGATTCCACTGAATTAACGCTTTTATTCACCTTTGTTACTTGTTGAGGCCCTAATCCTACGAACGACTCCTGACAGAGTCATTCTTGAAGACGTAGAAATATTAATAATTAGTGCTATTTTCTTCTGCTTACTAAGTTCTTGTTTTCAACGGTCATCGGTAATCACTGCGTACTTCCGTATTACGCGACAAATCAACTCGTGCGAGAACTACAATGTTTCGCGTAATAATATCACATATTCGGGCACTAACACCGCCGCATTCACGTAAGTACAGCCTATAGCGTACCGCGTACAGCATCACAAGTGTAACACGAGACCCAAAAAGAAGAAGCAACAAGAAGCCTAATTTCTTGTAAGCGCATCGCTTATATACCTAAAATCTCCATTCTTGAAGCCCATCCCTGATTGGTTGAAAAGAAGCGCGAAAATAGCATTGTCTAGTGATTAAGTTTAGGAGTTCTTTGTATTAGACTCACATGACCGCTCTTTATAATGGAAAAGTCCCGAGCTGCTAACTTTTAGGAAAAAAACGTTCCTTTAAAAAGTTCCCTGTTGCTTATGTCTTAGCGCTAAAATCTTGCACTTACAAAGGCAATTGTGTTGCTCAGATTAACAAAGAAAGTAACCTTGGCGTACACAATAGAAACTTCTCACCCTAAGGTTTTGTGTTCTGCTTAGTCTTGGCTGCTGAAGCAGATATATTTCCTATATTAAACCTATGCAAAAATAATAATTAAACTAATAAAATACAAAGCGGGATAATGTGCTGTTGCAAATTTCCACTTTATTCTTAATAATATTCACGTGAAAAAATGTTTTCGAATATGGATACTCAGAAAAACTCTTATCATCAGAAACATGGTGAAGACGACTGTTTAAAAGATTATCTTACTCATGTTATGACGTTTAAATAAATTCCATCAGAAATTTAATTCACACGGGACGAAAATATGATTTTAAAGTTGTTTTGTGGATCTAATATGTAAAACAAATAGCTAACTGAACACACGTATTGGAATGAACGTAGGAAGCATTAGTGTAGTGCTAGTATGAAAGCGCAAAACAAAGACAGACAAACATCGCCTGGAGAGTGGCACAACAGCAGATGGGCAGCTTAATAAAAGACGCTACACAACTCCATAATTGATTTTTAGTACTCGTGTCAAGGAAGTTTGTCATAAAGTTTATAATGTACTTCTGTAAGTCATCGTCTCCATATATACAACATGCATCATTGTCTTCTTATGTGGAGTTAACGTGTCACCAGTGGCGTAGCCAAGTTTTGGGACTGTTGAAACTTTTGATATTAGAATTTCTACAGAATACATTTTACAAATCTGATGTGATCCTTTCACATGCCTTTCTCTACCTTTTCTGCAAACAAACTATTCTTACAAAAGATTATTCCTTTATCTCTATGATGCTAATCGAGATAAGCATTACCTAGCAGAAATTGTCTTATTATTTGCTTCCGTGTAAGTAGGAGGGAAATAAGGGCATACTCTACGCTAAGCGATAGTCAAATCTTTAAAAATCTGGTCGCTATATGAAACAATTAAAATGTGGTTCTCTGGAGTAAATCAAAAAAGATATAAAAAAAGTAATGCATGTTATTTATGAACGATCTTTAGTTGCTGTGCTTCTCAGTGTCCCATTCTAAATTGGGCGTGAAAGACCGCTTAATTTTGCTCAGAGGCCTCTCTGTCAGGCTTGAGGTTCTTTTACTTGCCGTAAATCTACGACATGGGAGGCTTTACTTTCCTTCCAAAGTAAGCCATGCTAAGGATTTTTACTCCCGAAAAAATCCATCGTCCTCCGCAGGTTTGAACCCGCGACCTTGCGTATGTGAAGTTAGCATGGTAACCATTACACCACGGAGGACGACCAAAAGAGAAATGAAACTAAAGGTTCCTGTTTGAGAACATTTAAATAGTTTAACATTGAAAGCAATAACAAGAAATATTTCGGAAACAGTTAACTCTACAAATAAATTACATATGACAAAAATTGTTTGTTTTAACGATATCTAAATTTTATGTAGCAAGTTTTTGTCTATTTCTTATGGTTTACCGGTTATACAGAAATAATCCTTAATAAAGAGGTCTTCAGAAGCTGTTCTCAGACAGTACAAGATATATCTACATTTCCTCTATGCTGAATGGTATTTTATTAACTGTTATTATAACCATTTTTGAGAATATAATAATTTTTTTAAAAATGTTGTCGAGTGTTTTCCTGAAATTTTCGTGTCGTATCGTAGAAGATACTGAAGTTAAATATATGTATTTTGGCATTTAACCGACTATTCATTTTTGACTAATGGTGTTCACGACACACACGGACACTTTTACAAAAACGTTTTTTGGGCTCAGGGGACCTCAAACTATTTGCAGTGACATCTGAACATGGAATTTTTTTACTAAGTACGTACATGGTAAGTACATGTAGAGAAACTAACAAAATGTTAGAACTCTTACACAATTTTTCTCCAGTGCTTCAATTTCACAGATATCTCATATAAATATAGGTACCTATAAAATATTTCCTTCTAGATAAATCACAATAAAAAGAAATACTTGTCAAGCAATTATTTTAAATCGTATTATAAGAAGTTAAAGTGACACAAACACACACACTCGCGTGCACGCACGCATACGGACACATCACAAATTCAACTTTTCTTTGTCATCGTAGGTTCACGTTAAAAAACATGTGTTCCATTCACGTGGCTTTCTAAGACGTTAGTTAAAATATACCTAACATTAATATATCATATGAAATTTATTAATAAATTTATACTTCTTTATCCCTTTATATTTACCTTTTCTGCAAACAAAATATTCTTATAAAGGATTATCTTTTATCTACATCATGCTACTCGACATAAAAATTAGCAGAATTTCTTATTACTTGCCTTCTTGTAAGTAGAAGGCTAGTCAATGTTATAAAAGCTAGTCGCTATATGATGAAATTGAAATTCGGTTCTCTTTGCATGACTAGGAGTAAAAAAAATAAGAGATATGAAACGACAGATGACTTTCCGTTTGAGAAAAGTTTAAGTAATTTAAAATTTAAGTATAACAAGAAATATCTCGAAAACGTTAACTCTACCAAAAATGTGTATACTCATGACATAAATTGTTTATCTATTTTAACATCTGTATTCTTTTTGTCAGTTTCTTATAGTTTATCAGTTATGCAAAAGTCATCCAGAATGAAGAGGTCTTCAGCGGCTATTCCCAGAAAAATCAAGTTGTGCATTTCGTTTGTCATGAAAATATCTTAAACATATATGTCAATAAATATTGTTGGAGCCTTTTTGAAAAAAAAAATCAAATATTGGAAAATGTTCCATGTAAAGGAATTGGATGGGGATATTTCTTAGAATGTTCATGTCTCATTCGTTGAAGATACTCAAGTTAAATATCAAATTTGGCATTTAATCGTCTTTTCGTATGAGTTAAAGTGTTCACAAACATACAATACTGACAAACACATACATACATGGACCTTTTCCAAAAAGGCTTTCTTGGATTCAAGGAGCTCAAAACATGTATTTCCGCAGATATCTGGACATCGAATATTTCTATGAAATACAACGCCTTCACTACATACTAGGTACTTAGATACTAGAACGCATTGTGCTTATTGTGTTTATGTTATGTATTTTAAGTCTATAAAGCTACAATCCTTTTTTTTTTTTTTTATTATTAATTTTATTGTTTGGCAGATCAGCATTTATACTATACAGGCCATAGATAACAAAAAGATAACAAAAACATTAAATACATTAACATTTGAGGTTGACCATGTTGGCTCCTGTAACATAAACAAAAATAGTACAGAAATGATAATATAACTTTACAAATAATATTACAATTGAATGAAAATATAAGTAATAACAATAATAAATTACAAAAAATGAAACTACATGATTATGAACTTTATGAATAATTATTAACAGGAGTCTTCTGTGTCACTAGTTAAGGAATGTTGTGATAGTTTTCTTTTGTGTTGAGTTTTGATATACAGGTTAAATGCTTGAGCACCAGTAACGTTGCTTAATTTGTTGAAGAATGTCTTGGAGGGGTGTTTGATATAGTGTTCTATTGGAAGGACGTTAAGTTCGTGTTGAAGCTGCGGATTTCTTACAAACCTGGTGCATTTGTAGCTCTGCGGAGAAACTTATTTTGTACAACTTGCAGTTTATGAATATTGGTTTTATTTGTTGTGGACCATATAAGAGGTGCATAAGTGAGAAGAGGTCGAATTAAAGATTTGTAAAGCAAAACGGAGCAGTCCAGGCCAATCTTGGATAACGTTTGATGAACCTTGAGTTAGCTAGTGTTGTGATGTGTGTAATGTCATTTTTGTGTTTGGTAGAACAAAGCTACATTCCTGGTGTAAAGATTGAAATATTTGTTACTTTCTTCCACAGTTCGTGAGATAATAAAACCTGACCGGAATACCATTTTCTGCTCTAAGATGCATAAATAATTGTTTAAGGACACCGTAGAAAAGGATCATCTTAGTCGCTTTGATGTCTTCGTAGTTGAATCGGACATGACAGTGGAACTGGACAGTGGAACTTACTATTAAAAGAACCACCTGAGAAATTCAATGCCACAGCCGGGATTTGAACACGGTTCTCTTGCGGTTGCCCTAACCACTGAGCTACCATCGGAACGACATTCAATCTTCCAACTGATTCATATGTTTTTTATCCGGTTACCCAACCGGAATGTCTCACCTTAATGGCGACTTACAATCGTAAGCACTTACTTAGTATCCGGGTAAAACCAACTATAAATCTACTCTTATTATATGGACAATGCCTCTCTTATATTTAGAAACACAGAAGGAACATTACCCATACAATAGTAATAAATTTATTTCCAAATTACAATTGTTATTTTAATAAATTGGTTTTTGGGCCTTGATATAAAATTGATGTAATATTTAATGTAACTTCTGTTACATTAAAGTTTGCTCTATTTTTATTTTTTCTACACTACTATGTACATAGTGTATAGAGAAGATATTACACTTCATCCAAAATTTCGATACCGAGATTTCACTGGAAATATACGTTTTAAGGTCCCCTTTATCCAAAAAAAGTATTTTCAGAAAAACGTCCGTGTCTATACCCGTGTATCTGTGTGTCTGTGAATATGCTAACTCAAAAACGAAAAGTCGGTAAAATACCAAACTTGGTATTTAAGTTTAATATCTTCCAGGGATGCGACACGAAGATTTTGAGAAAAATTCCCCCTCCCCATACTACCCTTTACATGGAAAAAATTTCAAAAACTTTGATTTTCTCAAAAATGACTCTAACGATTTTGATTAAAATTTCGTATATTAAAGATATTTACCTGACAAATAAAATGCATATTTTGAATTTTCAGGGAATAGCCTCTGAAGACTACTTTATTGTAGATGAATTTTACAGAATTTTGTATCACTGCTAAACCATAAGAGCTGGACAAAAGCTTACCCCACAAAAAATGTAGAGCATATTAAAATACACAATTAATGTTAAAGTATTTCATGTTTTTTGTTTCAGCTTTGGAAAACTTACTCTTCTCATGGAGGAATTTGTCAACTCCTGCCCGTACAAACAAAGGAACTTCAGTCACATAGCAATCGGCCTTTGACTATCATTTTAACCTATGGTACTCCCTTGTTTCGCTTCTGCTTACAAGGAAGCAAATAATAAGACTATTTCTGCTAATTTTTTCTCGATTAGTATGATGTAAATAGAAGCATAAGCTTTTTAACAATAATTTGTTGCAGAGATGTAGTGAAAGACATGTGAATGGAACACATCTGATTTTTTAATAGTGCTTTACGCCCGCTTTTACTACTTATGGCACCGCAGGCGATGAAGCTAATGATGTATGAAATGAAGATGGAGCACCGGTGGAATGCAATGAAGGGGGAAACAGGAGAACCGCCCCTGTGCCGGTTTGTCCACCACAAATCCCGCATGTGGTCGCCTGGGATCTAACTGTCCAATCACTCTAACCACTGAGCTACCATATCAACATGCCGATACAGCACTAAATTCCCCCTGGTAGCAGTTACAGCAACTAGATGGAGCACCGGTGGAATGCAATGACGGGGGAAACAGGAGAACCGGGAGAAAATGCGCCCCTGTGCCGGTTTGTACACCACAAATCCCACATGTGGTCGCCTGGGATCTAACTGTCCAATCACTCTAACCACTGAGCTACCATATCAACATGCCGATACAGCACTAAATTCCCCATGGTAGCAGTTACAGCAACTAGACGGAGAATAAAGGTCCGTGGTTCAAATCCCGGCTATGGCATGGATTTTTTCACTCTGACTCTACGTTTCCAAATGTACAGAGTTTATCACTCACAGTAAATACTCACACAAGTAGGTCACGAATCAGGCCCATATACTAAGGAAGCATTAATAAATACACTATTTCAAATCGGAGGCAACTAAGTTGTTTTTGTTTTGTTTTTTGTTTTTTTCTTCTCCAGAGGTATCAGGAGATCTAAATATGACTAGGCATACACAAGTGCGTTTATTTATTCATTCATTTTATTTGTGTCTATTTCACCTTCTCTTAGTCAATTAAGCCTATTGGGTATTTGATTATAGAAAAAGAATGATATGTAGAGTGCATAGACTAATATCCACTAATTAGGTGTGACCAAGCTTGTTATGAAACGTTGTGCTGTAAGGTTAACGGGGCAGAAGGTTTATGCACTGTACAGACGAGTGAATATAATGATAGCGATATAATGTGTGGTGGTTTATGTTGGTAAGGAAATACTGTCACTCCCTATGTGTCTCGCTTTGATGCTTCCTGGCGCAGTGGGTTCGAGTGCTACCTTGGGCATGAGTGTTTCTATGTTTGTGAAAGCTGTATATATTTCAATTGGAACAGTAATCAAACAACAAACACAATAAATGATAGGGAAGAGAGGAAAAAGAGGTACACAGAGAAAAAGAAAACAAATTTAAAAAATAGAAAGCAAAAAACAAAACAAAATTTTTAAAAAAACGACACCACTTCCTTGCTTCTAGCTCCCCATTTAATATATGTCGAACTCCCTCTTTCCTTCGCTGCTGAGCCGAAACCGACCAGTGTTCGATGGGAACAAAAAGGGATCGCCGTTGAGAAATTTGCCTTCTAGCTACCCAGGGTTTTCTTTCGTGTATATCCCCTTTCACCGCTCACCTAGACCTGACCCCATATGCTAATGCGTATATATCGGATTTACATTAATAAGAGATTGTTTCACTCAGCTGGTGTGAAACACAAGATGGTAGGGAGGTTTGCCAAATTAAATAAGGAAAACCAGTTTAGAAGCACCAAAGGCATGTCGTTTCAGATCACACTAGTGTATTTTTTCCCCTACCAGGTTTCCAAATTCCACCCAGCTAAGATTGGTTGAAAAAAATAACAAGAATGATATATGAACCAATGAGTGACATTACTTTGGGTGAAACGAAGGAGGGGTCCGAAATAATCTCTGTTAGTGAAACCTCCCCAGTCTAACAATGAGACAGATATCACAGTTTAACATGATTAGAGACGCCATGTTGTTGATGGAGGCCTGCAGCGCTGACATGAACCAGCCATAACATTTATGTCAACGTTTCTCCTGATATAGATATGAAAGCAACGTTTAAAATTATTATTATCGTCGACAAATTGTTGCTCACAGAAATACTATTTGATGTAGGTATTTCTTAATTACCTTGGTCCATAAGTATTAGATCCAATAATAATAATAATAATAATAATAATAATAATAATACGCAAAAGGGACCAATTATAATGTATAAGACTTTTTGATTGACAGAAGCATAGAAAACCTCAGTTTTAAAACTTATGAATCCGCTTGGAATACGTATAACCGTTTAAAATTCCTAAATCAATTTTCAAATAAAATAGTGGCCAATCTTGAATTGTTGAGAGTTCGCAAAGATTATCAGAAGGTCTCCCAATATAAGACAGTATCTCATATTAGGCCTCCTACTATTATCAAACACACATTCCTTACTGAAGCATGCAACTTACTGATTGAATTTGTTTTATTATTAACAAAAGAAATGATTCTGAAAATGTTTATGTGTGTGCGTGTAGCGAAATATAGAACTCAAGGCTGATATTGAAATAAGTAATAATTGAGCTTCAATATGAAGGTTAGTTGCTCATTACTGATGTTAGTCAATTAAAACAAACGTGACAAATAATATTACACGGTATGACTTTATTCATTACTGCAGCAGCAGCAACAACGTGTCACCAAAGTCTTAGTGAGCACATTTGACATTTTGCCCACTACAGCACAGGGTTCAGGTAGCGTCATCACTTTCAGATTGATCACCATCAGAATCTTCTAGAATGATGCTTTTGAAGCACATTTGACATTTTGCCCACTACAGCACAGGGTTCAGGTAGCGTCATCACTTTCAGATTGATCACCATCAGAATCTTCTAGAATGATGCTTTTGAAGCACATTTGACATTTTGCCCACTACAGCACAGGGTTCAGGTAGCGTCATCACTTTCAGATTGATCACCATCAGAATCTTCTAGAATGATGCTTTTGAATCACTGTTCTTCAGATTTTCACTTCGCTTCTGAAAAAAAATTTTTTTTCTTTTCTTTCTTTGCTGAAAAAGCTGTTTCTTCGCACTGGTGTGCTTCGCTTGTTTCTAATAACTGAAAACACCCGAATATACAACTCGGTACACGTATTTGTGCTGTTTACTTAATATGAGATACTACGAGATACCTTATAATGAGATACGTCATATTGGCGTCGCCTCACTATCTCATATTAGGAGCAGCCAAAAAATATACATTGGCTGTCGTTGTCACGCTGCTTGACAAACTGAAAATAAAAACAATAGCCAGCACTTAAAGAATAGCCAGGATTTAAAGAATAGCCAGGACTTAAAGAAAAGCCGGGACTTAAAGAATAGCCAGCACTTAAAGAAAAGACGGGACTTAAAGAATAGCCAAGACTTAAAGAATAGCCAGGACTTAAAGAATAGCCAGGACTTAAAGAATAGCCAGGACTTAAAATAGCCAGGATTTAAAGAATAGCCAGGACTTAAAGAATAGTCAGGACTTAAAGAATAGCCAGGACTTAAAGAATATCCAGGACTTAAAGAATAGCCAGGACTTAAAGAATAGCCAGGACTTAAAGAATAGCCAGGACTTAAAGAATAGCCAGGACTTAAAGAATAGATCCAGCTGTCCACAATGGTATATAATAATGAGACATTTCTGCTTATCTTCTGGAGTGTGAGGCTGCAAGACGTTTACGGCTAAACACACGATTGGACGCTCATGAAGAACTGAAATGTCAGGGATTCGTTGTCCCTACCTGCAAATACTGCATTTACAATTAGTTTATACGAATGCCATCATATGGTAAGCACCTCATTGATCAGTTTGAATACTATCTCATATTTGGTGCATTTCCCATAGTAGTATAATAATAATAATAATAATAATAATAATAATAATAATAATAATAATAATAATAATAATAATAACATGTCAAAATTCATCGAAGCATCCTCTGAACAGTAGGTACTGAGTAAAGAACATTCATAAGAGACAGAGCTTGTAGTGTTACTCTTCGTCTTTTTTTAGGGTGGTAAGTTACCTGTCAATCAAATGGCTTATGTTCGAGGAAGAAAGATCACGCTGCTGGAGGGTGGGGCTATATTTAGTACCAACACAAAACTCTGTGTTTTATTACTTGCATTAAATTAAATCGAGTTTTAATTATGCACGTTTTTTAGCTGTTGTGATTCTCAGTGTCCCAATCTATACTGGGAGTGAAGGATTGCTTAATTTTGCTCAAAGTCCTCTTTTTCATGCTTGAGGTTTTTCTACGTGCCGCAAATCTACGACGCGAGACCAATGGATTTACTACCCTTCCCTTCCAAAATACGATAAACATTTTTATATCCGTCGCCCTCCACCGGTTTAAACCCGTGACCTTCGGAACCAGAGGCTAGCATGTTGCTTCCAGACCACGGAGGACGACAATCTACATGTCTAACATAATGCAGATAATGAATACCAACTGCCGCAGCATTTTCCGCACCATGTGTGAATCGGGTCATCTGTTCGCGCACAGCTTAGCAATGTCCTCTCGTGTTGCAAACCGCCTACCACGTAGTGGTTCCTTAAACTTTCTAATGACATCAAAGTCACAGGGCGAAATGTCGGGAGAGTACGGTGGGTGCTCCAATTCTTGCCATTCCAAACGTCGCAGTAGCTGCCCTACACATTTTGTTTTATGTGGTTTTGCATTGTCGTGCAGGATTATTGCATTTTCCAGAAGATCCGGACGTTTCTCCCGAACCCCATGTCGTACCTGTCGCACCAGGAAGTCCCTGTAGTACTGTAAGGTCACTGTTTTGCCATGTGGAATGAAGTGGCAAACAATAACACCCCTGACGTCATACTCGACGATCACTATCAATTTGACTGGGGGAAGGATCCTGACGGAACTTCTGCCTCCCTGGTGATCCAGCATGGCGACACTCCACGGGCTGATGTCTCAGTTCTGGTTCGTATGTCCTGGCCCAAAATGCATCTATGGCGATTATTCGTGATAAGAATTGATCGCGGTCCTGTTGCCAGCGTGCAAGGTGGTCGGAGCATATTGCATAGCGCACCCCATTAGAACTTCCGTCAGTGCATGCGATGCGATTTTGCAGCTCATTACTCAATATTCTGTGGACGGTGTGCTTCTCGGTGCCACTTGCCCTCTCTATCTCCAGTAGCGTCCATCGTCTGTCTTCATCCAGGAGCTCGATGACGGCACGTTTCACTGATAGGTCTATCCGAATCTTGCTCATCAGTGGTTGACACACGTCCTTGCTGAAACTTTCCTACCCACCGTGCTACTATAAGCTATGGTAGGAAATTATTCCCAAGGGCTTCCACTAATCCACTGTGACATTCCATCGCATTTCTCCCTCGCAGAACGACTATTTTAATGTAAGCGCGCTGCTCAACACGGATTACTTTCATCTCGAACGACACTCACCAAATGACTGATTTCACAGTCCTCGCTGCGCTACTACCAGCTATCACAGAGTCATCTGCTGTGCTGCATACACACTATGCCTGTAGAACTTCCAGATGACACATATACATTTGTGATCCGCTCACATACCTACAAGAAAAAAACTAGTTGCCATGACTTTTGCCCCAACCCTCGATCATTATCAAAACATATAATAACCACCAAGCAGCATTTGTAAGGGATTACCCAGAAGCCAATAGGAGGACTTTTTGCCTTCGGAAAAGGCGCATACCCCACCAAGCAGCAGAAAGGAGAAGAACGAAGTCGTATGTGTTTATTTCACATGACTTTCTCTAGCTGTTCCACATACATCCTTGCTTTACAAAACATTATTTTATTACGTCATGCCAATCGAGTTAAATCTTATAGAAACAGTGTTATCACTGCCTCCTTGTAGGCAGAGCAGAAGTAAAGGAATACATCAGGCTAAAGCGATAATCAAATCTTTTAAAAGCTATCGCTCTGTGAAACAACTGAAATTGTGTCTGAGAGTAAAACAAAAGATGAAACGAAACCTGATTTCCCGTTTGAGAAAATCTTATATAGTTTTTAACTGAAAAATAAAAATGATTACGTCTGAAACGGTTAACATGTGTTTAAATGATATCTTTATTTTTGGTTGCGCGTTTTTTATCTATCTCTCACGGTTTACGGGTTACACAAAAGTCATCCAGAATGATAAGGTTTTCAGAGGCTTTTCCCAGAAAATTCCAGATAAACAATTTATCTGTCATGAAATATCCTAAACACATGGCATTTTAATCAAAATCAGAATTTTTGAAGAGTGTTCCATGTAAAGGATAGTTGGTGGGGATTTTCTTGATAGTTTTTGTGTTGTATCGTTGGAAGATATTGAACACCAAGTTTGATATTTAATCATCTTTTCGTTTTTAACCTGCCCCCCCCCCCCACACACACACACACAGAGGACATGTTTGTAATTTTTACTTTCTCTAGCTCCGTATGTAAAATGTACATAGGGATAGAGAAGTATTGTATTCCACCCCAAATTTCGATGTCGAGATTCCACCCCCTGAGTGGGACATCCTGAGTCCAAAAAAAAAAAATACATTTTCAGAAACAGGTCCGTGTGTGTGTGTCTGTGGACAGCGTAGCTGAAAAACGAAAAGACGGTTGAATACCAAACTTTGTATTTAAGATTGGTATCTTCCAAGGATACGACACGCAACATTTCAAAAAAATCTCCCTACTACAAACTACCCTTTACATGGAACTTTTTTCGAACATTTTGATTTTCTTAAAAATGGCTCTAACGATTTTGATTAAAATATCTATCGTAAATTAAAGATATTTACCTGACAATAAAATGTATATCTTGAATTTTCTGGGAATAGCCTCTGAAGACTACTTTATTCTGGATGAATCTTACGGAAATTTGCATAACTGCTAAACCGTAAGAGATGGACAAAAACTTACCACACAAAAAATGTGGAGTACCTTAAAACACACAATTTATGTAATATAGATTTTTTTCGTGGAGTTCGTCGCTTTTTAGATATTCCTTGTTTTTGGTTTCAGCTTTAAAAAACATACTTTACTCATACTTCAGTCACATAGTAACCAGCTTTTGACTATCACTTTAACCTATGGTACTCCCTTATTTCGCTTCTACTTACAAGGAAGCAAGTAATAAGACTATTTCTGCTAATTTTTTCTCGATTAGCATGAAGTAAATAGAAGCATAAGCTTCTTAACAATAATTTGTTACTGAGATGTAGAGAAAGTCATGTGAATGGAACACATTAGATTTGTTTTAAATTCTGGGGTCTCAAAGCATGTATTTCGGGTGAAATTTCGGTATTGAATTTGAATAACTTCTCTTTCTACTATATACATTGTACATACGTGCTAGAGAAAATAAAAAAAGGCGACGGTAAAGCCATGAATTATAATAAGAAGCTATTTTAGACTATTGCATGTCGAAATATTTTTTATTAAATTGCATCATGTTGGACACAAAGTCTCAATATCCTTTTTATATACATATTAAACATTGTAATCCATGTCTGTATAAAACTGCGAGGCGTACATGCGCAAATGTTCTAATGTTTTGAAATGGACATAAATAAACAGCCACACCTTCTCGAAATACAAATTAACATAAGTTGACTCCAATTGTGTTTAAATGCAAACATTCATATCTTTAACTAGAAGTTTGATATTCTTATAAATATCAAATAAGTAGATAACAAATGAAGTCTGCGTTTTGAATAGAGCACCTCCAATATTTATTTGCTACTATTTTATGTATTTCATTGACATCCACTGTTTATATATTTTCTGTCTCAAGAATTAGAAGGCAATGTGTAATGTAAATGTCTTGTAGAGGTCGGGCAGGGATCCGCGATTACATGCAAAGTGCCGCAAGCTGCCAAGAGCAACAGGGACGGTTTCCGAAGCTCATTTGTTTCAGTTATCTACTTAAGGTAACAAGACGAAAGAGCGAAAGAGATAGTGCTAGCAAAGAGGAGGGGAAGAAGTGAGGAAAAAAAGGCGAAGATAAACGTAGACAATAATAAAATACTATCTTGTGTGGCAACCATAGTCGGCGCGGCGGACCAATGGGGCGTTGGGAAGTAATGAAGAGCAATACGGCCCGGCCAATCACGTGAGAGAACAAAGAATTATTCGGTTAGAGTCGACACGCCCAGCCCATTAAATAAACAAAAGTACACACATATAACATGTTAAAGTGTGAGTATTTGTGTATCAGCTCTTAGTGCCACGTGCAACATAGGCACAAGCCACAAACCGGTCTCTTTCCCTTCATTTAAATTGCTCAAACACCTTTTCCATCCCAATTAAGGGCAAATTTCAAGCAATTGTGGCCCAGGGTGATTTAGACGTTCCCTCTTTCATTACACCCTCTTGTTCACACTCCCAGATTGGGTTTACCGCACAAACAGGTGTGAAACATGCACCTTATGACAGGTCACATGATCAGTGCACGTGATGCTTTGCTTTGGCATCATAAGGAATTAATACTACAAAAATCTGATGTGTTCCATTCACAACACTTTCTCTACATCTCCGCAACAAATTATTGTTAGAAAGCTTCTATTCACTTTATGCTAATCGAGAAAAAATTAAGCTAGTTGCTATGTGACTGAATTTCCTTTGTTTGTATGGACAGGAGTTAACAAACTCCTGTATGAGAAAAGTATAAGTTTTTTAAAGCTGAAATCAAAAACTAGGAATATCTAAAAAACAAGAACTCCACGAAAAAAATGAATATAACATAAATTGTGTGTTTTAACGTGCTCTACACTTTTGTGTGATAAGTTGTTGTCCATCTCTTACAATTTAGCAGTTATGCAAAATTTCGTAAAATTCATCCAGAATAAAGTTTGGTATTTAACGGCCTTTTCGTTTTTGATCTATGCTCAGGCACACACACAGACACATACACGCACACACACGTACCTTTTTCCAAAAATGTTTTTTTTTTATTTAGGGGGACCCAAAACATGTATTTCCGGTGAAATCTTGTATTGAGTTTTTGGGTGGAATATAATACCTTCTCTATACACTATGTACATAGTAGGTGTACAGAAAGTAAAAATAATAAGGAAACATTTCAACATTTTCAAAAGCCTTAAACAGGACTTACTTCTGACATGGAAATATATTTTCCGAGAAAATGTAGCTTTCGAGTCTTTAATGACTGTAGAACATAACAGTATCAAAATGTGAGCATATTGTGACCACTTTAAATTTCAGAAAGGATGATCTAAAAGGAAGAATTAAACGGGTAAGAGGTGACATATGTGTTGACGGCATTAATTATTCGCAACCTATAACTTTAAAAAACTTGATGTGTTACACTCACATGACTTTTTCTAGCTTTTCTACAAACAACTACTTAAAAAGATTATTCTTCTTTCTACACTGTGCTAATCGATACAAGAATTAACAGAACGATCCTATTTCTTAGTTCCTTATAAGTAGAAGAAAACTAACGGAATACACCAAGCTAAAGCGATAGTCAAATGTTCTAAAAGCTGTCGTTAAGCGATTGTCATTTCAAAGCGCTTGTTTGGTTAGCCAGGAGAAAAACAAAAGAAAACGGACACTTCTTGTCTGAGAAAGGTATAAGTAACTACTTTACGATTGAAACCAATAACAAGGAATATCTCGGAAATAGTTACCACCACAACAAGAATGTAAAGGATTTAAATTGTGTGTTTTGAGGAGATCTACATGTTTACGGTTTAGCAGTAAAGCAAAATTCGGCAAAATTCATACAGCATGAAGAGGCTATTCCCGGAAAATTCATGATATAGTATATTTTATTTGTAATGCCATATATGGTATTATAATCAAAATTCTTAGAGCCGTTTTTGAAGAAATAAAAATTTTCAGTCCGCCTGGGTAGTGTGGTGCTAGCGAGTCTGCATTCAAAAGGTCGTGAGTTTGAATCTCGCTTAGGGTGAGTTACGCGGATAAGGTTATTTTTTAGGGTTTTCCCTTATCCTGAGAAGACGTATGTCGAGTAACTTTAAGCTCCATGGACCCCGAGATCATTTGAGCATCATTTCACCAATTTCATTCATCGTCCGATATGACCAACCAGATTATAAAGGACCTTAAACTACAAACAAACAAACAAACAAAAAAATGAAAATCTTCAATGTAAAGGGTGTAAAGGGCAGTTTTTGATGGGGGGATTTTCCTGAAAGCCTTCGTGTCGCTTCATTGGAAGGTATTAAGCCTAAATAACAACTTTGGTATTAAACGGTCTTTTCGTTTTGAGCTATGCTGTTCACAGACACACACACACACACACACATACACACACACCCGCGCGCGTAGACATTTTTCTAAAAATGCTTTAATCGCACTCGGGGACCCCAAAAAGTATATTTCCGTTGAAATATCGACATCGAGTTTTTGGGTGTAATACAATATCTTCTCTTTCCACTGTTTACATTGTCCAAACGGAGCCAGAGAAAGTAAATTGTGATGTGTTCCATTCATTTGACTGTCTCTTATTATTCTTAAAAGATTATTCTTTTATCTAAATCGTGCTAATCGAGATAAACTTTAGCAGAAATTATTTTATTACTTGCTTCCATATAAGTAGAAGGTAACTAAATCAATAGTTAAATTCTTTAAAAGCTGGTCGCATTGTGATAAAATTGAAATTCGTTGTGTTTACTAAGAGTAAAACAAAACAGATATGAACGACTGAGGACATCCCGTTTGAGAAAAGTATTTTAAAACTGAAACAAATAATAAGAAATATCGCGGAAATGGTTTGCTCTACAAAACAAAAAATGTATACCCGTATGATAAAAATTGTGTGCTTTAACGAGATCTACACTTTTTGTGCACTAAGTTTTTTTATATTTCTTTACGGTTTACCAGTTATCAAAATTATGAAAAGTCATCCAGAAAAAAGAGGTATTCGGAATTTATTCCAAGAAAATTCAAGATATAAATTTCATTTGTCCTAAAAATATCTTAAACGGACTATGTTTTAGTAAAATCGTAAGAGCCATTTTTGAGAAAATAAAACATTTTTAAAAGTCTTCCTTGTAAGTCTTAGTTTGGAGATCGGGAATTTTCTTGATGTAAACATTTTGGATGGAATTCAATACATTTTCTACATAATTTATACACAGTAGGTCTACATGTAGAAGTATAATCTATTCTGTATTTAAAATACCATAGTAGAATCACAATACTCCACAATCACAAATAATGATTATTCGGTAGATACAGTAAACAAAAATAAAATAGTACTGCTGCAGGAGAAAATAAATTATTCTGAAAAAAATCGCTCCGGAATTATAAGTAGATAATCTAATAATACTTTAGTGATAGTCAGAACCACACAAAGAAGGCATCGTGTTTAGAATTTATGTTTCCCTTCTATTTTACTGGTGGATACATAACTGTATGTGCTACCGAATTATAAAACCTTACAAAATCTGCATTATATATTATAATTCAATAAATGTTACAACGCGTAATTAAAACAATATATTATACCTCCGTTAGAGGTAATACGTACAGATATTTTGATAAATTATATCTTAATGTCTCACCATTCGGCGGGTTAGTTAAATTCTTTACTTTCTCTACACGTACTATGTACATAGTGTATAGAAAAGGTATTGCACTCCACCCAAAACTTCGATACCCAGATTTCACCGAAAATAAAGGTTTTAGGGTCCCCTGTATCCAAAAAAAATATTTTTAGAGAAATGTCCGTGTGTGTCTGTCTGTATATCTGTGAATGTGTGTGTGTGTGTGTGTGTGTGTGTGTGTGTCAGTGTGTGTGTGTGTGTGTGGACAGCATAGCCCCGAAACGAAAAGACCGTTAGTTACCAAACTTGGTATTTAAGTTCGGTATCTTCCAGGGATGCGATACAGAGATTTTGAAAAAAAAATCCCCCCACCCCAAACTACCATTTACATGGAATTGTTTTCGAAAAGTTTTATTTTCTTAAAAATGGCTCTAATTATTTTGATTAAAATATCGTATACTAAAGATATTTACCTTACAAATAAAGTGTATATCTTGAATTTTCTGAGAATGGCCTCTGAGGACTACTTTATTCTGGATGAATTTTACGAAATTTTGCATAACTGCTAAACCATAAGAGTCGGAAAAATACTTACCACACAAAAAATGTAGAGCACATTAAAACACACATTTTATATTATGAACATTTTTTTTTCCTGAAGTTGATAATTTTTTTAGATATTCCTTATTTTTGGTTTCATCGTTAAAAACTTATGCTTTTCTCATACAGCAACTTGTCAACTCCTGTCCATACAAACGAAGGAGCTTTAATCTATGATATTCCTTTATTTCGCTTCTAATTACAAGGAAGCAGGTAGAGGCTATTTCTGCTAATTTTTTCTCGAGAAACATGAAGTAAAAAGAAGCATAAGCTTTTCAACAATAATTTGTTTCGGAGATGTAGAGAAAGAAAGTCATGTGAATGGATCACGTCAGATTTTTTTCTCTTCGTCTAACGGTTTTCTCACAAACCAATCACATAATTCACTGATATTGTTTTACGGTCGTAAGAGCGCCGCGAAAATAGCAACGGCATTTGCTATCCATTTTACTTCGATGTGTTAAAACCCAAGTACATGACCTCCTGGTTTAGATAATGTGGAGTTATTTGGCCATGCAGAAAGCTTTCGGACTCAGCTCCGATACAACATTCGTTAACGCTAGATATTCAAACTCTGCGTTATGCCTTGGCCCCCCATGCTCTCGGGGAACATAAAACGTTTGGCTTTCTTATGCAACGCCCACTTGGCTATACTAACCAACCTAAAAACTCTTAATAAGCAAAAATAGCATTCTGAAAATGAAGCAAAAATTGCTGTTTTTACTGTTGTTCATAACAATGTGCAAAACTTTACAATAAATTCGGAATTTAACTATTGTAACCTAAAAGGAGAAAGAAAAAATGTTTTTAAAATTTTACTTAGGTCACTATTAAGCCAGGTTTTTAAATTGCCGATGCCAAATGTTGAATCAACATGTATTTTGATATATTATCAGAACATTTAAATTATGCATTGCTGATTTACTTAATTAAATTTACTCATAGAGGATTAATAAATAAATTAATACTGCAGATTTATAAATTATTTCGAAATTTTACCTTCTCTGCATGCACTATATACTTAATGTATAGAGAAGGTATTGTATTTCACCTAAAAATTCAATACCGAGATTTAACCGCAAATATATGTTTTGGGATACCCTGATAGAAAAAAAAATTAGAAAAAAAATCCGTGCGTGTATCTGTGTGTGTCTGTTCTGTAGAGAACTTAGCTCGAAAACTAAAAGACCGACCCAACTATCCTTTACATAGTTTTTTTTTAAAGCCTGTTTTTCTCAAAACTGGCTCATACGATATTGATTAAAATGCCGTATATATTAAAGATATTTCATCACACATAAAATGCATATCCTGAATTTTCTGGGAATAGCTTCTGAAGACCTGTTCATTACGGATGAATGTTGGTGAACTAAATCATAAATCGTGAGAGATAGATAAAAAAAAAAATAATAATAATAATAAAAAAATACTTTCATGTACATAGTACCTATAGAGAAGGTACTGTATTGCACTCAAAATTTCGGTACCGAGATTTTAACTGGAAATACAGGTTTTGAGACTGGTGAATCCTAAAAACAGTTTTTAGAAAGATGTCCGTGTGTGTGTCTGTCTGTCTCTATGTGTAACTGTGTGTGAGTGTGTGTGTGTTTGAGCAGCATAGCTGGAAAACAAAACGACCGTTAAATATCAAATTTGGTATTAAAGATTGATTTATATCTTCCCCAGATGCGACACAAAGATTTTCAAGAAAATCCCCCCAACTACCCTTTACATGGAAAGATGTTTGACAATTATGATTTTCTCAAAAATAGCTCTAAAGGTTAAAATATCGTAGATATGTCAAAGATACTTACATGACAAATACTATTTATGTTTTTGCGAATAACCTCTAAAGACTTCATTACTTTGCATAACTGGTAAACCAAGAGAAATAGACAAAAAACATACATCTCGTTAAAACAAACAATTTGTGTTAAATATATGTTTTCGTGTAGTTGAGTGTTTTTACTTTCTCTATACGTACTATGTACATAGTGTATAGAGAAGGTATTGCACCCCACCCAAAAATTCGATACCGAGTTTTCACCGGAAATATATGTTTTAGTGTCCCCTGTACCCAAAAAAAAGCATTTTCAGAAAAAGGTCCGTGTGTGTGTGTCCGTGTGTGCCTGTGTCAGTGTGTCCGTGTGTTTGTGTTACTGTGTAAACGATAACTCAAAAAATGAAAAGTCGGTAAAATACCAAACTTCGTATTTATACTAAGTATCTTCCAGGGATGCGATACGTAGATTTTGAGAAAAATCCCCGCAACCCAAACTACCGTTTATATGGAACTTTTTTCAAAAATTTGAATTTTCTAAAAAATGAATATAATGATTTGATTAAAATGCCGTATATTAAAGGTATTTACCTGACTATTGAAATGCATATCTTCAATTTTCTGGGAATAGCCTATAAAGAATACTTTATTCAGGATGAAATTTACGGAATTTTGAATAACTGCTAAACCATAAGACTTAGATAAAACCTTATTACACAAAAAATGTAGAGCACGTTAAAACACAATATTTCTGTTATATACATTTTTTTCGTGGAGTTGATCGTTTTTTAGATATTCCTTATTTTTGGTTTCAGCTATGAAATACTTTTCTCATACAGAAATTTGTCAACTCTTGTTCATACGAACAAAAGAACTTCAGTCACATAGCAACCAGCTTTTGGCTATCACTTTAAGTTATGGTACTCCCTTATTTCGCTTCCGCTTACAAGGAAGAAAGTTATAAGACGATTTCTGCTAATTTTTTCTCAATTAACATGAAGTAGAAGCATAAACTTTCTAACAATAATTTGTTGGAGAGATGTAGAGAAGGTCATGTGAATGGAACACGTCAGGTTTTTTTATACAGGAGCTTGTCAACTCCTGGCCACGCAAAGACATGGATGTCAATCACATAGCAACCAGATTTTAAAATTTTAGCCTAGTGTATTCCCTTATTTCCCTCCTACTTATTAGGAACTGCTGATGTTTACCTCGAATAGCATGTCGTACGTAGAAGAAACGGCTTGTTAACAATAGTATGTTACAGAGAGGTAGATAAATCCAGGTGAATGGAGCACATCAGGTTTGTGTCTTTGTGGAGAGCATAGCTCAAAAACGAAAAGACCGTTAAACTTGATATTTAAGTTTGGTATCTTGCAAGGATGCGACAGGAAGATTTTCAACTCCTCCCACCCAAAATTACTCTTTACATGGAAATATTTTGTAAAAGTTTTATTTTCTCAAAAATGAATCGAACAATTTTAATTAAAATACACTTATAAGATATTTTTATGACAAACGAAATGTATATCTTGAGTTTTCTGGGAATAGGTTCTGAAGACCGCTTCATTTTACATAACTTTTATGTAACTGACAAACCGTAAGAGAAATACAAAAACTTACTACACAAAAAAATGTAGATATCATTAAAACACACAGTTTATGTTATATGCATTGTTTTCATGGAGTTGATCATTTTTGAGATATTTCTTTTCTTTGGTTTCAGCTTTAAAAACTTATTCTTTTCTCCCGCAGGACTTAGTCTATTACTGTCCATACAAACAAAGGCACTTCAGTCACATAGCAACCAGCTTTTGACTATCACTTTAACCTATGGTACTCCCTTATTTCGCTTCTACTTACAGGGCAGCAAGTAATAAGACTATTTCTGCTATTCTTTTTCTTGATTAGCATGAAGTAAATAGAAACATAAACTTTTTAATAATAATTTGTTGCAGACATGTAGAGAAAATCATGTGAATGGAACACATCAGATTTGTTATGCATTTAATACATTTAGTATGCCTATTTTGTTTGTATAAACATGTTAGCACTATTTTGACACCTTTAGAAGCTAACCTGAATCACAGTAGAAGGCAATAGTCTCAAGCTTTTTAAAGTCGCCATAATTTTTGCGTTTAAGAAATTCTTCTTTATTTTCCTGCTTTCTTTTTTACTTTCTCCACTAAGTTCTATGTACGTACACAGTAGGTAGAAAAATTATGTACTCCACTCAAAAAGTTGACACCGAGGTTTCAGGAAACTACATGGTTTTAGGAACCCAGAATATAAAAATAATATTTTTTTTTTAAAAAAAAAGCCTGTGTGTATGTGTGCCTGTGTTGACCGCATAACTCAAAGAACCAAAGCTGGCATTCAGTATATTCTAAGATGAGACCCGAAGATGTTCAGGAAAGTGCTCCCTCTCCTAACTACCCTTTACATGGAACATTTTTTTTGAAAATGTTGATTTTCTAATAATTGGCTGTGTCGATTATACTTATCTATACGATCATATGATTAAGATATTTTCTTCATAAATGAATTTTAATTTTGTGGAAATAAATTCTGAAGAACATTCATTTGGAATGAATTTTCTATAACTGTTAAACCATAAAACCATCTACTTAAAAATAGGTACATAAATGATATATCGCTTCTTGTCGGGGTTAACCATTTCGGAGATATTCCCTGTTATTGATTTCAATTTTAAAATACTTACTTTTCTCAAACTGTGAATATTCATTAGTTCCATATCTCTTTTTTTTTACTCCTAGCCACGGAAACAAAACCGAATTTCAATGTCAATGGCACAGCGACAGCTTTTAAAATATCTATCACCTTTGCCGATTGTATACTATATAAATGGAGATCTGTCAGTTGTTAGACGTCACTTCCAGTCTTGATAAAAACTCGTTCTTGTTCAGTGTATTGGAAAACAATTTAAAGTTAGCCATTTAGTCATAAGCGGAAGTTCGTGGATTCGGCCCCTCGAGGTTTCCCCCAGCCTCCAGTCGTTGTTTCGGTCCGCCATTTGCTGTTCCCATCATTGCCAAATCATCTCTTTCAGAGTTGAAGGACAGTATTTGGTTGGTTGCGGCTGGATGAGATTTGCAGCATCGCCGTGGGGATGAGTATTCCGATGTCAGTGCTCTCTCCAGGGGCTCGCCGGGAGCTGCAAGTGCTCAGGGTGGCGTTCAGTTGTAACCGATGAGACTCCATCCTTGCTTGCGCCCATCGTCATCCAGATCTGGTCGGGATGAGTATTCCGATGTCAGTGCTCTCTCCAGGGGCTCGCCGGGAGCTTCAGGGGCTCAGGGTGGCGTTCAGTTGTAACCGATAGAGACTCCATCCTTGCTTGCGCCCATCGTCATCCAGATCTGGTCGTCCTTCAGGTCTCTCCCCTCTCCGACCTTTGATTGGGTGCCACGTAAGCTGTAAGGGCCGCAAGGGTCTATGTACGGTCCTGAACCCCAGAATACATGACTAATCCTAATCTTAGGCTTTTACTAGATAGAACTTTTACAATTCATTTTCATTTTTATTTTCTCTATACGTACTATGTACCAAGCGCCGGCATGAGGTCTAAGAAGCGGCGTCTGGGGGGTCCTCCCACTCATTCCACCAATTGCTCCATCATTATCTTTCATAATGCGTTTCATACCATCCACTTCCTCCACTTCCAGGTTCTCCATTCTGTGGTTTCGCGCCGTTGGCTTCCCGACAGCTATTGACCCCTAGACATTCGCTTGTAGGTCCTAAGGGGCATTTAGTCCTAACTAGCGGGCGTGTAAGCCGACAAGAAACATACTATCTATATAGTTTATAGAGAAGGTATTGTATGCCACCAAAAAATTCGATACCGAGATTTCACCAGATATATATATAGACACCTCCTGAAGAAAGAAAGAAAAAAAAAAAACATGCGTATGTCTGTAAACAGCATAGCTCAAAAACGAAAAGACCGTTAAATGCCAAATTTGGCGTTTACATTTAGCATCTTCCAAAGATACGACAAGAATATTCTAAAGAAAATCCTCCCACCCTAAACCTCGTGGAAAAATTATCAAACATTTTGTTTTTCTTAATAATAGTTCTAACAAATTTGATTAAAACACCTATATTATAGATTTTCATAGAATATGTAGATCTCGTTAAAACACACAAGTTATGTCATGCACATTTTCTTTCGCGCAGATGACCATTTCTAGGATATTTCTTGTTGTTGATTTCAGTTTTAAAACATTTAAATTTTTCTCTTACAGGCCTTTGTCAACTCCGGTCCATGCAAAGTAACGAACTTCAGTCACATAGCAATCAACTTTAAGATTTGACTATCACTTTAGTCTAGTGTACTCCATTATTTCGCTTCAAATAACAAACAAACACATAAATAGACCATTTCTGTTAATACTTAGTACGAGTAGCATGAATTAGATAGAAGAATACAATTTTTAATAATGTCTTACAGATATGTAGAGAAGTTACTATGAATGAAACAGTTCTGTTAATAATTAGCATGAATTAGATATACATACGATTTTTTAAAATGTGCCAGACTTGTTCATATACCCGATGAGATTCTATGCATAATGATGATAATAATAATAATAATAATAATAATAATAATAATAATAATAATAATATGATAATAATAATAAAAATGTAATAAAACATTTTTTAAATTTAGCTCTAACGTGGCAATAAAATTAAACTTGTATGCTCCTTGAATCAGGTCAAAATACTTGTACACAGAGCACACATTGTATTAGACATCGAATTTCTGATTGTCTGCAGGGCGTGTCTTCTGGCCGCTCCATCACTGTAATTGGGCAAGGAGGAGGGGTTGTAGCTTACTGTTGTAGTACACGTTACCTAATCTCGCTTCCAGTTGAGGGAGGTGGCTATTCCTATTAGCGAATGAGTTGACAAACCCAGCAGAGGTATGCTCTATTGGTTCGATATAGAACACTCACCTGCAAGGTGACAGTATCAGCCAATAAAATAAAAACATGACGTAATAAAGTACCCTACAAATGGTAAGGAATACGGTGTTCGGAACAAGACAGTGCTGATTTCTTTCTGTGCCTTGTGTACATTCCAACTTAGGGATGTGTGTGATCGTAATCCCTTTTACCTTGAGATATATTTTAACTTTTCATTTTAAAATTCTTTTGTACCCACACCGTTTTATTTTACAGAACGCCATCACATCCTCTAAAATATCAAATGTAAATTATTCTGCAGTGAGAGTTACTTATCATATTTTATTATGAGTTTTATTTTCTCCGTCAGTTGAAGTTGGCAACTGAAGCTAATAACAATACCAGGGCGCCCTGCAGAGCTAGGGATTTTGTCTTGACACTATGTAATGCCCTCATGTCAAGGAGACTGTTTAACATGAATGGCTGGTTAGTTCCCGTGCATCCCCTAGACTGTCACACGAAGATGCTGTGATTCGTCCAGGCGCTACCATTTAATTCTTCTACTCCGGGTGTGATATAGTAATACTATACAAGTATTGTCCTTGTGCTCGAGTGGAGTTTAACTTGAATAATTGCGTAAAGTAAACCTTAGCATCAAATTTATAATTCAAGTATGAATAAGCAAAGTCAGGCGTAGCTTAAATGTTTCTCGGAACTGTGTTAAACATATTTAATAAAAATCTGACGTGTTCCAATCACATGACTTTCTCTACATCTCCGCAACAAGTGATTGTTAAAAATCTTATGTTTCTATTTACTTCATGCTAATCGAGAAAAAAATAGTAGAAATAGTCTTGCTTACCTGCAACTAGAAGCGAAATAAGAGAGTACCATAGGATAAAGTGATAGTCAAAAGCTGGTTGCTACGTGACTGTAGTTCCTTTGTATGGACAGGTATTGACAAATTCCCGTATGAGAAAAGTATGTTTTTTAAAGGTGAAACCAAAAACAAAGGATGTCTCAAAAACGATCAGCTCCACGAAAAAATGTATACAACATAAATCGTGTGTTTTAATGTGTTCTATATTTTTTGTGTTGTAAGTTTTTTTCCATCTCTTACGGTTTAGCAGTTATGCAAAATTTCGTAAAATTCATCCAGAGTAAAGTAGTCTTCAGAGGCCATTCTCAGAAAATTCAATATATACATTTTATTTGTTACTTAAACATCTTTAATATACGACACTTTAATCAAAATCGTTAGAGACATTTTAAAAAAATGAAAATTTTCGAAAACGTTCCATGTAAAGGATAGTTTGGTGTGGGGGATTTTTCTCAAAATCTTCGTGTCGCAAAGATGCTTATTACTTTCTCTACACGTACTATGTACATAGTGTAGAGAAGGTATTGTATTGCACACAAAAATTCAATACCGAGATTTCACCGGAAAAACATATAGGACCCATTGAATCAAAAAAGAAAAAAATAACATTTTTACAAAAATGTCCGTGTGTGTGTGTCTGTGTGTGAGTGTGTGTGTGTGTGTGTGTGTGTGTGTGTGTGTGTGTGTCTGTGTCTGTGGACAACATAGCTCAAAAACTAAAAGTCCGTTAAACACAAAACTTGTATTTAAGTTCTGTATCTTCCAAGGATGCGACAAGAATATTTTTAAGAACCCGGGGGGGGGGGGGCATTTTGATTTTCTTAAAAACGGCTCTGACGGTTTTGATTAAAATATCGTCTATTAAAGATGTTTACATCACAAATAAAATGTATATCTTCAATTTTCTGGGAACAGCCTCTGAAGACATGTTTACTGTGGATGCATTTTGCGGAATTTCGCATAACTGGTAAACCGTAAGAGATAGACAATGATTTGCTTAACAAACAATATAGAGCTCGTTAAAGCACACAAATTATGACATGTACTTTTTTTTCGTGGAGTTTGTGATATATCCCTTTTTATTTTTTATTGTTTTAATTGCTTCATTTGTCTAGCCCCCTTTAACATCAATGGTCATATCGGGGTCTTTCACTTGTGAAACTGTAGGTTCAGAACATTAGGTTAAACTTTATATTACTAAACACACGCACATTCATACTTCCAGACTCTATGGAGGATAGGGAATAATTCCCCAGCCGGGAATCGAACCCGGGACCTCCGGGTGAGAAGTCAGCTCGCTGACCACTCGACCATCCCTTGTTATTTGTTTCAGCTTTAAAATACTTTTCTCATACGGGAATTTGTAAACACCTATCCATACCAACAAAGGAACTTCAATCACATAGCAACCAGCTTTTAAAGGGTTTGCCTATCACTTTAGCCTAGTGTATTCCCTTATTTCCCTTCTACTTACAAGGAAGCAAGTAATAAGATTCTTTCTGCTAAGTTTTTCGCGATTATCATGAAGTAAAAATTAGAATAAGCTTTTTAACAATAATTTGTTGCAGAGACATAGAGAAAGGCATGTGAATGGAACACATTAGACTTTTTTGGATGTGTTAAATTTCTGTATCGAATTTACCTTGTTTATCTATTATGTATCTACGTTGTACTGTCCACCCAACACAAGAAGGCCTGAGGGGTGAGCGGGCGAGGGAGGGCTTGAACTGTTATCTGGTCACGTATTAGTGGATCTGTTTACGTTTACTACGCGTGTATATGAACCAACCTACTGCTGCAAGATCTAATGCTCGTTTCAGTAACTGCAGTAATGTATTATGCATTATTTGGCTCTCGCTGCTAACACGCGCTACAGCATATAGTACCACAGTTATATGCTATTTTGTTACTTTTATTCTTGGTTTAATGTTTAAATGCAGAGAGCGGCAGCGAAGATGAGGACTTCTCCGACTCGGATCTTGCACGACAACTGGACTTCTAGCTAAGTGTGAGTTATGTGACAACACTGTGTATTTTAGATGAACCTAACGTCCTTGTCATATCCAGATGTCGAGCATAAACATCATGCGGACAGCAAAAGTGTTTACGCAAGTGCTTACATTACGCATTCCTCTACCTTGCTTTCTTGTGTTGGGTGGACAGTACATTTGTGGTCAAGAATGCAAAAACACCGCTTTATTCTCATATTTATTTATTTTTACTTTCTCTCCACTTACTTTGATAGGTATAGGAAGTATTTTATTCGACCTAAATTTTGTTATTAATAGTTCACTCTATTTTGACATAGAGGGTACTGTGTATTTGTCTGTAAACAGAATACCTCAAAACGAAAGCTATAATGAATACCACACTTTGTGTTTAAATAAAACATTTTTTTAAGGGCATAACAAGAATATTTTCATGAAATTCTTCCCGGCCAAGCTACGCTTTATATTAAAGTAAAAACCGATGTTTTATTAAATAAAAATCTCTTATGGTGTTGATCAAACGATTACTTTGAGATCTTAGTGACATCAGAATTAAATTGCATTTTATGACGTTATTTGCTATAAGTGATGTAAGCTGTGAAATAGAATCGGATGTGAAAAAAAAAATCTGATGTGTTTCATTCACATAACGTTCTGTAGCTGTTCCACATAAAATTATTCTTACTAAAGATTATGCTGATCCAGATTAGTAGCAGAATTAGTTTTATTACTCGCTTCCTTGTAAGCAGAAGGGAAATAAGGGAGTACATTAGGCTAAAGCGTTAATCCTTTAAAAGCTGGTCTCTATGTGAAACAGTTGAGATTCGATTCGCTTTGAATAGTGCCGTTTGAGAAAAGTTAGGCAGTTTAAAATTGCGACGGTATGGCACCACGTTGAAGAGCCAAATATGAGACGGTTCTATTGTTGTGGATGTATTGCTGCCCCAGGTTGTGGAGCCAAGTATGCGACGTTATTGTTGCCACACGTTATGGCATTTGTTGTCCATTTTAATCAAGTGTGTATGGACTGAGTCCTCTACCAATATAGTACATACCTGTTGAGAACCCACTGTCAAAGCTACCTCAGCGACACTCAGTCTGCATGATAATTGATTCTCTCGGGTGGTAATGACAATGAGGGTAGTTAGGAGCGGTCCTACTAAATGGATAACACACTTTCACTTTCTGTATTCGCTTATTCTTGACTAGAATTAATACGTGTTTCGACAAGCACTTTACTGTACATGCTAATTTAGTTATGATGATTTGTAACATTTATAACAATTACTTTTCACACTGTATTATAACTTATCAACGAGTATACGCGCTTTTAAACGTAGCGGTGAGTGTCCCCAACAGCGATTACGCGTACATGACTTAGTGATGACTGCTTGACTATCCCAACATCTTACAATCTGTTGCTTATATAGTAAATTCAGCTGTCATGGCTGCTTCATTCCTATTGATCAGAAAGACCGCGCACTTGGCGTCTATGTGTCCCATAATGCATCTCTCCTTGCCCGAAATGCATCATAAACACCTCGTGACCGTCACAACACAATGAAGAAAAACTCACTTCTCCAAGATTCCGGGGTTTACGAAATTGCTTTTCATTTATTCCCCTATTGCAGACACATACACAAGAGTACGTGACTGACAATAGCGGTCTCTTTCACAAAGAACGTTCTGCAGCCAAGTTTGGTAAACAGCTTGGAGTTGGTCTTGCTAGAAGCTAGCTTTATACACTTTTAAATACATTAAATAATCTATAATTAACAGAATAATAATAGTAGCGAGGCCGACTAACGGTCTCAAAATTGAAGCCAATAACAAGGAATATCTCGAAAACTGTCAACTGTACAAGAAGTTTATATATATATGAATACACGAGGCCTACGTTTTTGTGTATCAGGTTTTTGTGTATATCTTATGGTTTAACCGTTATGCAAATTTCTGAAAAATTCATCCATCATTCGTCGAGGCTATTCCCAGAAAATTTAAAATATGCATTTTATTTGCCATGTAAATATCGATAATATACGGTATTTTAATCAAAATTGCTACAGCCATTTTTCTTTTACAAAATGGAGAACAGTATTTTTATAGAACCAATTTTAGTACTTTTTTAAGAATGGAATTTTGGATAAAATGCTTCTTTCCGGAATGTGAGGCCTGTGTTTAATTTTATTTAATTCATCCCACGCCAATCAAACCAATTCACCTCTCACCAACCAAACAAAATTTAAAAAACTTTTTATAGTAAAGAGTAGTTTGTGGTGGGAGATTTTGTTTTAAATCTTTGTGTCATAATCTTAGGAGATACTAAACATAAATACCAAGTTTGTTTTTAACGGTCGTTTCGTCCACAGATACACAAGGACTTTTTTCTAAACAAGTTTTTTCGGACTTAAGGGACCTAAAAACATATTTTTAAGTGAAATCTCTGCATTAAATTTTTGCTTGGAATATAATACCTTATCTAGCTCTGCACATTACATGTACGAACGTGCTAGAAAAAAATACCACAAGGAGGACGGGCACTTCATTCGCCGATTTTGGACTCTCCGTACCGATGCTAATGTTTTAAGCTTTATTAAATAGCTTCAAAGATTCTGTGTTTCGACTGCATATTTTATCATTCTGTATAACTTGAGGCCACAAGTGATAAATTCAATTTACTACATAAAAATGTACAGTCGTTCAAATATATACTTCAGATCACATATTGTTTTTTTATGGTTTCACTTATATAGCTCCCTTTAACATCTAAGGTCATATCGGGGGCTTCACTTGAAACAACTTGTTGTCTGTAGGTTCTTCTACGTTGGTGTAAATCATTTTATTTTCCTCAAATACACACACATTCACTCTCACATGTCTACATACTTACAGACTCTGTGGGGGATAGGGAATAATTCAGATTAAAGCAGATTCTCCTTCCCCGCTAGCTGTAGCTGTAATATTTCTGATATTTTAAGTACTACGTATTTGCATTATATTCGTGTTTCCTATTTCTTCTTCTATTAATACTCTTTCTTCCGTGACTTTTTATTTACAAATTTATGTAATGCTTATATAATACATCCTTCTTTATAATAAATCCTATTTGATGCCCCTATAGAATTCTTCTTCTTTATGATACGAGGTACGTCCAAGCTCATTCAGGATCTATATAGGATCAATCTGGTGCTCATAGCTTGTATATCCAGTGTTTAAAAGAGGTGATTCTATTGTCGCCACCTCTCTGCATACAAAAAACTGCGTAAAGCTGGAACCACACAGTCATCTAGGTACCCATTACTGTACTGTCCAAATAAGAGCTCTCGACAAAGCAGGACGCGTCCAAGGAAAATTCAGGTGCAAAATATCTGTTGCCGAAGGCTGCCAGGTATCACCAGTCCACCCCCGACATCGGCCCTAGAGCCAAGTCCATATCAATCCTTTACCTGAGCATTCCAAATGTCGAAGTTCGAGCGAATCCGGGGCTTGGCACATTGGACAAGCAGGAAGAATTTCCAGATTATGTCGATATAATTTATCAGCAGTTCATTGACAATCTCATATGGCACCGAGACACATTCCTTGTTGATTTCTGGTATAGCAAAGCCACGCCAAATTTGCCTCCAGGGCAACTGTGGATACTTAACTTGGAGTAGTAGGTTCCTTCTGCTAAAGACTTCCTTAGCCGTCCGAAAACGGCCATTAGCCAGTTCTGCTGGAGGTAGTGAGCTCAAGTCACGTAGGGTATCGCGTAACATTTTAGGAATCTTATGGAGTTCTCTCCGCTCCCAAAACAACTGATAACGCCGTTGTACCGGCACCTCTACACCTCACCCTGCCCGTGCAGTGCCAGCAAAACATTTTTAGCAAAAGGGCTTTACATTACATCGCCACATCCAACAATTCCCAGCCTTTGGAAGACGCAACTGCGTACGGGAAATGCGATATGATTTTCCTGTCCATATGAAGTATCCGATTAGTTGCTCAATTCTCTGTGTCGTGTTGTTGCGGGCAGCGCGTGTGCTAAGTACCATATACGACTCAATGCAAAGGTATTATAAAACCACACATGTTGTATCAAATTCAGCATTCTGACTTTGCATGACGTTCAATTATAGTCCTGCAGGTCTTCGTAGTCTCCACTGAAGTATATCCCAAGAATAGTGGATATTCCTAACACCGTGGTATCCGGAGGATGCGGCCCAATGGGGAGACTTTCAGATTGTCTCAAATTAAACGTCATCCCCGCAAATCGTGCATATTCCTGTAAACAGCCTCGTATTTACGTGACATCCTGTTCGTCGGTAACCATCACCGTAATATCATCGGCATAGGCACTAACGGCCAGTTCCTTCCCATAGACCTCCAGACCCGTGATCGTAGATTGCAGCTGTCGGAGCAAAGGACCGGTGTACACAGCAAATAACAGCATAGACAGGGACGGATCAGTTGACCGGAATGGGGGCAGTCAGAAAAAACATTGCATTGAACCCAGAGGACGCAGTGTCATAAGAAATAGTTTGTGCTACTGCACGTAAACCTCCTAATAATGCATAATTAGAATTAGAAGATCAACCATAGTTTAAGTAATACTCCTGCTAAAATTATAGACCCTGAAACAGGGGCTTCAACATATAGTGCACCAAGGAAATGATATAACTTGTCAGGCACTTGCAATGATTCCAAACGTGCCCAAATGCCCTCGTGAACCACTTAATCAAATGCTCTCTCAAGGTCCAGCTTTACCAGAACAGCAGAGCGATTTTCTTGGCGACAGTGAAGAATACAGTTTCGCAAAGCTGTCACGGTATGGTGCATAGCCGCACCACAGCCTGCTGCTCACCAAACAATGGCAATAGCCATACTTGCAGCTTATGGGCGATTATTTTTGCAAACAGTTTATAGTCGCAGTTCAGTAATGTGATGGGCCGATAATCCGCTGGCCGGCTAAGCGTGGAGGTCTTTGGTAGTTGTATAACTACCCCGTGTGCAAATGTAGGCGGCGGGTTTTCCTCCCTCCATATTTCTTGAAACAGTTCTTTCTTAAAAAACCGCCAACAATGTTTATAAAACCCAACTGATCCGGGCGCCACATGAGGTTTGGCTGTCTGAATCACCGTAAGCAACTCGGTCTCCCTCAGCGTGGGAGTAGGCAACCGTTGTAAACCTCCCTGCACAAGTGGAACGTATTTGGACATAAACGACTGGATCGAATCCACCATGTCCACCAATCTGGCAAAGCGCTGGGTGTAATAACAATGCAATACACAAAGAATTACTGTCGTGATCGTAACCTCTTGGCCATCATCAAGCAATTTGGTAACAAACGCTCTGCGACCTTGCCTACGCTCCTTCGCCAGGAAGAAGAAACTCGTTTTTTCGCCATAACCATTTCTGCTGAACGTATTCTGGCTAAGGTTCCCTGGAGCTCTTGCGTTTTACGGTGCTGGATATGAGCCTTGACCTCCCGGAGCTGACAGTGTACGTCCTTCCCATGTTGTTGGCGCAGGTGTCAATCTTGTAGCACTGCAAGCTAAAAATCCAGATTTTCCTTCCGAGCTAAAGCTCTACGATATGCAGGGCTTTAAAAAAGGAGTGGATCACTGGCTTCGCTTTATAGATCCACCATGCTGCCTTATTGGGAGAGCGCTGAAAAGACTTCAAATTCAACCAACATTCTTGGAATTCAATCAGCACCTCGGCATCTGTATGTAAGGAGCAATTAAGCTTCCACAACCCCGGACCACTGCGACGTAGCTCCGCACGATCTACAATGGCGTATAACAGTGCATTGTGATCACTAAAAGCTGCTGGCAGTATCTCCGTGCGATAGATCCGTGATGCCATCTCCGGTAGAACATACATCTGGTCCAGTCGAGAGGCCGACTGGCCCCATGCAAAGGTGTACATCACATCATTACTGTGCTTGAATTCAGAGCTATCCACCAGTTGAAATGGTCCACTAACTGCTGCAATGTAATACAACCATTAAAGGCCCCTCTTTGGTCCTTAGCTGCTAGCCAAAATTCCCAACCAATAAGAATTGGGAACCCCGAGAAATATGAGTTAAAAGCTCCTGTCGTAAAAACTCCTCTCGTTGTTTATGCTTGTTGCTTCCCGCGGGGTATAGATTTTCACGAAGGTAACTCTCATATTCCGCGGAGAGGATTCTACCTGAAGGATGTTGGTATACAATAGCAGTCCCATTACCTCCTGGGCCTAAAGTAGTCTCATAGTGATACTCATATAAAAAGTCCCTATCAAAAACATTCACCTCTTGAAGAAAGTAAACATCAACATCATTACTACTCAAAGATTCCCGAAGCAGCTGTTGTTTAACTGGTTGACGCAACCCATTCTCATTAAGGACGCTCAGATTTGAAGTCCAACTGGCATGGAGGGCATGCAAAGGTACTCACAATCTTAGGACCAATGCGTTGATACCAAACAGGAATTAAGACACATGCCAACTTAATTGTCCGCAGCCTCGTGCGGATCGCCCTTAGTATGCTCATAGTAATGCTGTAGATCCTCATCGGCGTCATTGGCATCTTCAGACAGCCTCTTACCTGAATCACTGACCTTCACTATGCGACCGTCAGATCGTAAAGAAATCGCTGCACACTCGCGCCACCAGCTGGCGGAGACGATAAGAAACAGGCATTAATACGGTGTCCTAGCGGCTGAAACTGGAGGCGAGGGTCACGGGCAGATACAGAAACTCTGGTCGGCGCACCCAAGTCGCTTCTTCAGACACCTCAGGTACGTCGCTATCATTCGCCCTGCTGACAGTATCCTGTTGTACGGTGTCCTGTACAGGCTGGACACCATCAACATTCTCCGGCGTCTCCGGCACCACCATGCTGTCCCCCTCTATAGGTAACTCCTCTCCCTCATCCAACTGTCGTTGTACAGTCATTACCTCCATTTGGGTCTCCATTGATGCCTCGGGCGTGTGCATAACACCCTGCTGTTCATCCGCCAGTAAGGTAGCCGGAGCACCCACTGCCTCGCTGAAGGTTGCTGGACGATTTCTAGGTTGCAGAGACAACCGAGTAAATCTAAAGGGACAATTCTCTTTTAAATGCGTCGTCTCACGGCACAAATGACACGCTTGCTGCTGGCCGGTATAGGCGATAGAAATCACATAAATATCAATAACCAAGGTATATTGTACTTAATCCTCATTTTCACGTTACACACGCCATTGTTAGCCGGAATAAGATAATGAGGGTGCCATTTCTCACATCGATGTCAGATATCTTACCGTATTTAGACAATTCTTGTGATAAAACTGCGCTAGGCCCCTCTGGTGGCAGGTTCAAAACAATTTTGTGGTAACCCGGCGTGCTTTTCACTCTGGCGACTTCCCCAGCTTCATATGTAAAGTTTTGTTCCTCGGTGTAACGTGCTGTAAGTTTATCATACAAAAACGTGGAAACTAACTTGACATAAATAGCACGTTCACGACTATTGAGCTGAAGCGTGTCCACTTGATCCGGTTTTAAAGCCAGAAAATTTACCAACCATTTATGTATTTCTAGTGCAGACGGTCTAGTTGCTGCGACGTCAAACTGAATTTTACGAGTATTTACCCGCTTATATACGGCCATTTTAATTCTGTACTACCTTCTCGGAAGAAGAATGAAGGTGCCCAGTTAAGTAGAACGCCTACCCTCTTCCGCAACCGGCAGAGACGCCGTAAAAAAACAAATATCTCACCGCAGTGAAGACTCGCTCTACGCAACCTCACGGTACGCGAGCGACTGTTCTTTGAAACAAAGTAACTGAACTATGATTTTAGCGGTGGAATAAAAAACTCTGGGCTGTTGTCAGGCGGCACTTTGATTTTATTCGTACTTATTATGGCGTATTGAGCCACTGTAGTCCTGTAAAACCTTGCTTCTGAAAACCTGTGTAATGTCTACACGTGACTACTGTGTAGAACCATGAATTGCTAAACATTTTGTTTATATTGTAAAATTATTAAGAAAATAAACTGTTTCAGCGAGGTGCGAAACAGAGACCACACAAATCTCCTAATTTGAATTCTGGGACATTCTGTGATTCACATATTTCCCTTTCACTTAGTTTTCTATTTAGCTTTAAAGTAGAAGCCATACAGCTTTTCACTATTTCTTTACTTTCTCTGGCCCCATATGTACATAGGGATAGAGAAGAATTGTACTCCACCCAAAAATTCGATACCGAGATTTCACCGGAAATATATGCTTTGGGGTCCCCTGAGTCCGATAAAGCATTTTTACTTTCTCTAGCCCAGTATGTACAATGTACATAGAAATAGAGAAGTATTGCATTCCACCTAAAAATTCGATGTCGAGATTTCACCAGAAATACATGCTTTAGGACCCCTGAATCCAAAATAAGCATTTTTAGAAACAGGTCCGTGTGTATGTGTGTGAGAGTGTTTGTGTGAGTGTGGGTGTCTCTGGACAGCATATCCCAAAAACGAAAAGACGGTTAAATACCAAACTTGGTATTTAAGTTTGGTGTCTTCCAAGGATGCGACATGAAGATTTTCAAGAAAATTCCCCCCTCCTAAATGCCCTTTACATAGAAAAATTTTCGAAAATTTTGTTTTTCTTAAAAATGTCTCTAACGTTTTTGATTAAAATCCCGTATATTAAAGCTATTTATCTCCGAAATAAACCGTATATCTCGAATTTTTTGGGAATAGCCTCTGAAGACCTCTTTATTATGGATGAACTTTGCTGAATTTTGCTTAACTGTTAAACCGTAAGAGTTAGAAAAAAGTGCACCTCACAAAAAATGTACCTCATGACAAACCACTCAATTTTTGTCCTTTACGTTTTTGTTGTGGAGGTTACCGTTTTCGAGATATTTCTTGTTATTGGTTTCGATTGTGAAGTACTTAAACTTTTCTCACACAGGAAGTGTCTGTTTTTCTTTTGTTCTACTCCTGGCCAAGCAAAGAAGTGACTTGCAATGACAATCGCATAACGATGGCTTTTAAAACATTTGACAATCACTTTAGCATAGCGTATTCCCTTATTCCCTTCTACTTATAACCAACTAAGTAATAACATTCTGCTAACATTTATCTTGCTTAGCATTGTGTACAAAGAAGTAGAATATTTTGTAGGAGTTTTATAGAGTAGCTAGAGAAAGTCATGTGAGTGTAACACATCAAATGTTTTTAATATAAACATATCACCGAAAGTAATCGTCTTGGAGCTCTACGTTTAAAAATCTGATATGTTACACTCAAATGACTTTTTCTAGCTACTCTACAAACGTCTTACAAAAGATACTTCTTTCAACACCATGCTAATCCAGATAAACATTAGCAAAATTTTGTTACTTTGTTCCTTATAAGTAGACTGGAACTAAGGGAATGCACTAGGCTAAAGTGATAGTCAAATGTTTTAAAAGCTATCGTTGTACATTTGTGATTGCAAATCGCCTTTTGCTTGGCAGGGGTAGAACAAAAGAAACACGAACACTCCCGTCTGTGAAAAGAAAGTACCTACTTTACAACTAAAACTAATAACAATGAATACCTCTAAAACGGCAAGTTCCACGAAAATAAAGTAGTACATGACATAACTTGTGTATTTTAACGCGATCTACATTTTTTGTACAGTAAGTTTTTTTCATTCTCTTGCGGTTTACTAATTATTCTAAATTAAGCAAAATTCATCAGGAATAAACAGATCTTTAGAAGCCATTCCCAGAAAATTCAAGACATACATTTTATTTGTGATATAAATGCCTTTAATATGTAATATTTTAATCAAAACCATTAGAGAATTTTTAAGAAAAAAAATTCGAAAATTTTTCCATGTAAAAGGTAGTTAGGGGTGGGGATATTTTCTTGAAAATCTTCGAGTCGCATCCTTGTAAGATACCAAACTTAAATACCAAGATTGGTATTTAACCGTCTTTTCGTTTTTGAGCTATGCTGTCTACAGATACACAGACAGACACACACAAACACGCGCGCAGGCGCGGACCTGTTTCTGAATATGCTTTTTTTGAACTCGGGGGTCCCAAAACATGTATTTCCGGTGAAATCTCGACATCGAATTTTCGGGTGGAATGCAATACTTCTGTTTCCTTGTGTACACTTTAAATACGGAGCTAGAGAAAGTAAAAAATCTCATGTGTTCCATTCACTTAACTTTCTCTATCTGCAACAAATTATTGTTGAAAATTTTATGCTTCTATTTTCTTCATGCTAATCGAGAAAAATTAGCACAAATAGACTTATTACTTGCTTCCTTGTAAGTAGAAGCCAAATAAGGGTCTAGCATAGGGTAAAGTGATAGTCAAAAGCTGGTTGCTATGTGACTGAAGTTCCTTTCTTTTTGCGCACAGGAGTTGACAAATTCCTGTATGAGAAAAGTATTAGTTTTTCAAAGCTGAAACCAAAAACAAGGAATACCTAAAAAAACTATCAACTTCACGAAACAATGTATATAACATTGTGTGTTTTAATGTGCTCTACATTTTTGTGTGCTAATTTCTTGTCCATGTCTTACACTTTACCAGTTACGTAAAGTTCCGTAAAATTCATCCAGAATAAAGTTGTCTTCAGAGGATATTCCGTGAAAATTCAAAATATACATTCTGTTTCTCAGGTAAATATCTTACATATACGATATTTTAATCAAAATCGTTAAAGCTATTTTTTATAAAATCAAAATTTTCGAATATAGTTCCATGTAAAGGGTAGTTTGGGCTGAGGGGATTTTCTTGAAAAGCTTCCTGTCACATCCTTGGAAGATACCGAACTGAAATACGAAGTTTGGTATTTAACGGTCTTTTCGATTTTGGGCAATGCTGCCCACTGACACACACAGACAGACAGACACACACGGACATTTTTCTAAAAATACTTGTTTTGAATTCAGGGAGACCTGAAACATGTATTTTCGGTAAAACCTCAGTATCGAATTTTTGGGTGCATTACAATATCTACTCTATACACTATGTACATAGCACGTTTAATAATCAAATCATAAGAAGACAAAAGGAGGCCAAATACCTCGGAATATATTTAGATGAGAAATTAAACTTTAGGAAGCACACAGAGTATATAAAAAATAAATCCGAAACCGTGATGATGAAATTGGCCCGAATTATGCAATCAAATTTTAAAATACCGTTAACCACAATCTCAACATATCATAACAGTATTTTCGTATCCATTATAGCATATGGCGCTAGTGTTTGGGCCACTCGGATGCAGGACGTTCATATAAGGAGCTTACTAAGGAGAACTCAAAGAAACATCTTGCTACGATTTACTGGAGCAGTTAAAACCACTCCGACTATGGCCCTCCTAGTTACGACAGGAATTTGGCCAATAGACCTTTTAATTAAACTTAAGGGAGCAACATTTTGGTTGAAGAAGAATGAATTTGGAATGGTAACACAAATAACTGGAAGAAGATGTGAAAATATAGCTGAAATTAAGAGGTTTTTGAAAATAAGCTGGCAACAAGAACGGGACATAACGGAAGCGGGAAGTAGAGTGTATAATTTATTTACTGATATCAACGAAAGACTTAGACTTAAACATATTCAGCCTACTAGAGGACTAATCCATTACATCACCGGACATGAACCTTACAAAACGTATTGGAAAAACATTAATAAAACCTTAAACGATAATTGTGCTATTTGTAACAAACAAGATACACCCGAACATGTCCTGTTTGAATGTCCGCGACATGGTGAACAAATAACTCAATTACGAACTGAACTAACTGGGCACAAAATAGCGGACATATTAAGAAATGAAGACTTATATATCCACCTAGAGAAGTTAGCGAATATAATTAGTAAAATTTCCTGGGAAGAGAGAATTGAACAAGTGGAAATACTAATCCGTGCACCAGCCAGAGACGAATTAAGAAGATCCAATAGAATTCGAAATCAGTAATTCTAAATGGAGACTGGATACTAATGGAAGATGGAGAACCGAGCATAGTAGAAGGAGGCGAAGAAGAAGGAGCCGGTGTAGACCAGAGTGATAAGAGGGATGCTGAGGGCGCGTGAGAGCAGGAATGGTGGATTATGGGCTTCTGGCGGAGGACAGTACGAGGCAAGGGGAGATGATGTTGAGGAGCAAGTGTTAGTGAAGTGCTAAATAGTGTTAAAAAGTTAAATATAGTGAGTTTAGTGTAATGATGATGTAAAAGATTAGGTATAATTAGTAACAGATATTAGCCAAAGGAAGTAAAAGACAATTTACTATAGTTTACTACAATGTCAAGAAATTATTGTATAATATAATTAGTAACAGATATTAGCCAAAGGAAGTAAAAGACAATTTACTATAGTTTACTATAATGTAAAGAAATTATTGTATAATATAATTAGTAACGGATATTAGCCAAAGGAAGTAAAAGACAATTTACTATAGTTTACTACAATGTAAAGAAATTATTGTATAATATAATTAGTAACAGATATTAGCCAAAGGAAGTAAAAGACAATTTACTATAGTTTAAATACAATGTAAAGAAATTATTGTATAATATAATTATTTAGTTGCGCTGGTTACCAGTGCATATTCTGCTGGATACCAGTAGTATAGGATTAGTTTTTCATTTATCTTAATAATCTAGAGCATAGTTTTATGGGTAAATAGCTGGTTACCAGTTATTTGGTTACTGGTTTCCAGTAATTAATAATAGATGGTATAGTGTTAGTGAAAGTTGATTTATGGTAGGAATTTATTTTATTTCAGTCTATATTAATTTGCTTTAAATTAAATTTTGAGTTATTAGTATATAAGTATTATCTGTAAAATAATGATGTATATCAATAATTTAAAAGTGGGAAATAAATTATAAAGTTTGCAATATACGTCCTGGTATAGGGAACGAGATGCCAGGATGTTGTATTACAGATTTTATTTTATTTCATTTTATTTTTAGTACGTATAGAGAAAGTAAACATATTTTTAGAAATCATATCTAGATGTATTTGTTTCTGTATGTCTGTTTGTTTAGGTTATTTTTTTTCTGGCATCAAGGATGCGAAGGAAAATTTTCGTCAAAATCTCAAAAAAAAATATTCCACAGAGAGTTGTTCATATATTTTTTTTTTCTCAATGCAGAATGGCGAAGAATAGTTGAATGAAATTTAATTATTAATAAACTCCCTAAAGAATTTAAACTTTTTATTGGAAGGAAAACAGGTAATGAAGAATCCACATTTATTTTCATTTTATTTTCACAGTTATTTTATACAATAATTTCATAAGTCTATTCCCACATATTTTCACCGGAACTAATCATATCATATAGTAATAACTTTTTCATTAGATTTAACGATGTGATTAAGGTTCATACTTTTTGGATGAATTACTGGTACTACTAAACATATATTCGCTTATTTAGTTCCAGAGCTTTAACAATTTTTATTAAACTAGCATATGATTAAGATATATATATGATAAATAAAATGTTTGGAACATGAAATTACACTTTTATTTTGAATGTATAATGACTATGATCTATATTCTGAAGTTTATGAAAGTATATTTGCGGCTTTAGTCGTTTCTGAGACATCATTTGTAATTGCATTGGAATTTTCAGATAGATGTATATTTTTCAACTGTTAATACTATTTGCTTTTCCCCATAGTCATACAAGGGACATGTAATCACAAAGCCATCAAATAGCAAACCGTTTTATAAAAATCCGACTATTAGATACTTTTGCCTGCTACAACACCCTTATTATAACTTCAGTGAAGGTGTAAATGTGTAATGAAAGTTTATCTAGAGTAACAAAATATTTCGAAAAATAGTTTGTAAAAGAGTGAGGAGAGAAAGTCAGGTAAATGTAACAAATAAGATTTTCTTATCACGTAGTAAACAAAAGCAAAGACACAAAAGGAGAAGTGGGGAGAGCCTTCACCTTCAATTTTGCTTCCCTGAGAGAAATTCTGCTTTCTTATAAGATGTCTTATGCTAACATACTGTCCAGGGAATTAAGAATTTCCGAAATCTTCATATCGAAAATCAGCGAGTTTCAAGTTTTGAAGCGTTGATTTCCAGGACCTTCATTCCATATAACATTAACATTTCATTTGAGGTGACTGTGGGTAGGTGAGGGGCACTCGTTTGGTCTTTTCATTTAGCGTTTACTGTTGCCATTTAAGGGCAAGAAAAATAAACTTCTCTGGTTTTAGATGGAAGGTCAATAAAATCAAATACAGATAAATGGAATTATATGTAGTGTAAAATGATATGAACAAGCAACTCAGATGAAAAGCAAAATATCAGCGACAATATTGATCAAAATATACCTAAAAATTTAACTGATGAGACCTTTTACTTTCTCTACCAAGTACAACGTGGAAAAGAAAATTATTATATTCCACCCAAAATGTTGATACAGTTGTTTCACTAGAGAGATATGACTTTAGGATCCCTCAATAAATTAAAAAACCTTTTTCGAAAAAGGTCTGTGTATCTGAACAGCATAACTCAAAAACGAAAACTCCGTTAAATACTAAATTTGGATTTCAGTTAGTGGTTTCCAAGGATGCGACACGAAACCTTTCAGGAAAATTCAATTACTTGAAACTGCTCTTTACAGGTTTTTGGGGAATTTTCGATTTTCTCAAATGGCTATGACAGTTTTGATTAAAATACCACATATTTAAGTTATTTACGACATAATTTATAATTTACATTATATTTTTTTAAAAATGATGTTTAATATTTTTTTTCGATTTGTTTTTTAACTATTTGCAAGATATTCATTGTTGTTGATTTAAATTTACTAATTAGTTTATATTTTCTGAAATCCCTCATTATTTATTCTTCTAGACATGGAAAGAGAACGGAATCTTCAATGCTATAATTTAGCAACCAGATTTTAAAATAATTCACTATCGCTTTTATGTGTAGCAACTTTTTTTATGTTTAACGCCCGCTTTTACTACAGTGGCACCGCAGGCGATGGCGCTGGTGATAAATGGAGTGAAGATGAAGCACAGGGGGAATGCGATGGCTGGGGAAACCGGAGTACCCGAAGAAAACCCGCTCCTGCAATGCTTGTTCACCACAAGTCCCACCTGTGAACGCCTGGGATCGAACCCCGGTCACTTTGGTGAGAGGGAGTGGTCTAACCACTCGACCACAGCGTGGCCTCGTACCTGCAAGGAACTAATAAGATTTTCTGTTAATGTTTGATTAGCAATGGTTTAGATAGAATAATAAACTTTTGCATGAATAATTTTCTGCAGAATAGATAGGGAAAGTCATGTGAATGGAGCATATCACAGTCTTGCAGTTGCGTAGGCTCTTAGATTTTAATGTTTACTTATCTGAGTCTTTGGAGTCCCCATTCTGCTATCCATCAAGTATTCTGAGTCACCGAATTCACGGAATACACTGTCGGTGGTTTAGAGAATTTTTTTTTTTTTTTTTTTTTAATCCCTGTTCCACAAAGAGAAATATTTATATTCCGTTCTGATTTAACAAAGTGGTTCATAATTTTCAGGTCACACTTTGTGCTTAAATCCACCTCTCGACCTGTTTTGGCAGAAGTACCTTAAGATTCGATAATTGCACTTACTCCTTTTTAACATATACCAGGTGGTTCACCTGTTCCTTATTATTTTTGGAGATAGACAACACTTCATACTCTAAAAGTAATAAAGTCGAAATTACCGTGCTTATCGGCCTTTTGGTAAACATGAAAATCTAGCCTGCTCATCAGAAAATAGACCTTAGCAGCAATAGTTACGTCCATCCAAAAACACGCGCTTAATAACTCCTGTTACAGTGCATGTTATATCAATAGGATCGCTGTCATATGTTCTGTAACGTGAATTATAATCTATGGAAGTTAAACGAACGGCTTAAACTACTCATTATTACAATGTTCTTACTACTAAGTTGCTTATAAGTAGGAAGAAAATAAGGGAATACACTAGGCTAAACCGATATTGAAATTCAAAATCTTCTCGGGCTTCTAGCCAGGTAAAAACTTGGCTTGACACCAACGTTTTGAAGAAGTGCATCTTCCTCGTCTTCAGGGTGAAGACGAAGAAGATGCACTTCTTCGAAACGTTGGTGTCAAGCCAAGTTTTTATCTGGCTAGAAGCCCGAGAAGATTTTGAATTGATACGTCGCCAGGAATGCTTCAGTTCTTATTTTTCGATATTGAAATGTTTTAAAAGCTGTCGTTATGCGATTGTCATTACAAATCCCTTCTTTTCTTGGCCAGGAGTAGAACAAAAGAAAAACGGACACTGCCCTCTGAGAAAAGTATAAGTACTTCACAACTGAAACTACTAACAATGAATACCCCGAAAACGGTAAGCTCCACGAAAAAAATGTGTATGACCTAAGTTGTGTATTTGAACAAAAAATAAATTTTTTGTATAGCAAGATTTTGTCTATCTCTTACGGTTTACTAGTTATGCCAAATTAAACAAAATTCATCCAGAATAAACAGGTCTTTAGAAGATATTCCCAGAAAATTCAAGATATAAATTTTATTTGTCAGGTAGATATATTTAATATACGATATTTTAATCAAAATTGTTAGAGTCATTTTTAAGGAAATCAAAGTTTCCGAAAAAAGTTCCATGTAAAGGGTAGTTTGAGTTGGGAGGATTTTTCTCAAAATCTTAGTGTCGCATCCCTGGAAGATACTAAACTTAAATACCAAGTTTGGTATTGTAGCTACTTTTCGTTTTTGAGTTTTCGTGTTCACAAACACACGGACACACGGATACACACACACGGACCTTTTTCTCAAAATGCTTTTTTTGGATACAGCGGGTCCTAAAACATGTATTCCCGGTAAAATCTCGGAATCGAATTTTTGGGTGGAGTACAATACTTCTCTATCCCTATGTACATTGTCCATACGGGGCTAGAGAAACTAAAAATCTGATGTGTTCCATTCACATGACTTTCTCTATATCTCTGTAAATTATTATTGTTATAGGCTTATCTTTTATTTATTTCAGGCTGATCGAGAAAAATTAGCAGAAATAGTCTTATTTCTTGCTTTATTGTAAGTAGAAGCGAAATAAGGGAGTACCATAGGTTAAAGTGAAAGCCAAAAGCTGGTTGCTATGTGACTGATGTTCCTTTGTTTGTATGGACAGGAGTTGACAAATTCCTGTATGAGAAAAGTATAAGTTTTTCAAAAGCTGAAACCAAGAAAAATGAATATCTCAAAAACGATCAACTCCAGGAAAAAAAAAAACATATATATAACACAAATTGTGTGTTTTAACGTGCTCTACATTTTTTGTGGGTTAAGTTTTTGTCCATCTCTTACGGTTTAGTAGTTATGAAAAATTCATCCAGAATAAAGTAGTCTTCAGAGGCTATTCCCAGAAAATTCAAAATATACATTTTATTTGTCAGGCAAATAACTTTAATAAACGAAATTTTAATCAAAATCGTTACAGCCATTTTTTAGAAAATCAAAATTTTCGAAAAAAGTTCCATGTAAAGGGTAGTTTGGGGTGGGGGATTTTTCTCAAAATCTTCGTGTCGCATCCCTGGAAGATATCAAACTTAAATACCAAGTTTGGTATTGTAGCTACTTTTCGTTTTTGAGTTTTCGTGTTCACAAACACACGGACCAACGGACATACACACGGACCTTTTTCTCAAAATGCTTTTTTTGGATACAGGGGGTCCTAAAACATGTATTTCCGGTGAAATCTCGGTATCGAATTTTTAGGTGGAGTACAATACTTCTCTATCCCTATGTACATTGTAGATACGGGGCTAGAGAAAGTAAAAATCTGATGTATACCATTCACATGACTTTCTCCATATCCCTGCAACAAATTATTCATAAAAAGCTTATACTTTTATTTACTTTATGATAATCAGAAAAAAATATCAGAAATAGTCAAATTACTCGCTTCCTTGTAAGTAGAAGCGAAATAAGGGATAACTGTAGGTTAAAGTGATAGTCAAAAGCTGGTTGATATATCAATGAAGTTCCTTTGTCTAAATGGATAGGAGTTGAAAAGTTCCTGTATGAGAAAAGTATACGTTTTTCATAGCAGAAACCAAAAATAAGGAATGTCACAAAAACGACGAACTCCACGAAAAAATGTAAATATCATAAATTGTGTGTTTTAATGTGCTCTACATTTTTTTGTGTAGTAAGTTTTTGTCCATCTCTTACGGTTTAGCAGTTATTCAAAATTTAGTAAAATTCATTCAGAATAAACTACTCTTCAGAGGCTATTCCCAGAAAATTCAAGATATACATTTTATTTGCCAGGTAAATATGTTTAATATACGAAATTTTAATCAAAATCGTTACAGCCATTTTTGAGAAAATCGAAATTTTCAAAAAAAGTTCTATGTAAAGGGTAGTTGGGGATGGGGGTATTTTTCTCAAAAGTTTCGTGTCGTATCCCTGGAAGATACTAAACTTAAATACCAAGTTTGGTATTTTACCGACTTTTCGTTTTTGAGTTATCGTGTTCACAGACACACGGACACACGGACACATACACACACACGGACCTTTTTGTGAAAATGCTTTATTTGGTTATTGGGGACTCTAAAACATATTTCCGGTGAAATCTCGGTATCGAATTTTTGGTGGAGTGCAATACTTTATACACTATGTACATAGTGCGTATGGAGAAAGTAAAAAGGGATCCACAACAGTTATAAAGAAACCAGAAGTGGAGAGGGAGACATGTGTAATACTATACCTACAAGTTTTAACGCAGTAAGTGGGCGCAATGATTGTAGCTCAATTGTTTAATTTCATGTTCCCTCCAGCGTGTCAGTGGTTCGAGTCCCACAATCTACGTGTACTTTTTTTTTCTTCTTTATTTGTATTATCCATCGAGGTACAAAGATAGTTCACTGTTTGTCACTAATAATTTTAGGAGTAAACCAAAAGGTATACGAATGAAGAACAAACGATAGTTCATTTTAAGTATTCTTCAGTCTGCGATCGTTAATTTTCTTTGTAATTATTTTGAAAAAGAAACTTCACTAATACTTTAAATAATAAACGAAATTTTCAAAACGTATAAAGTTTATAAAACAATTTCAAAATACTAGAACACCTAACATGTCCTCGCTTGTTCTTCGTAGTTGGAAAATGTTCTCTACAAAATTTTGGCAGGTATCCTCAGTGGATTAGCGAATACTACCGGAAGACACTTTAGGTCTAGATATGCCCCATTAGATACAAATATGTAGGTATGGATATTGAGAAGTTAAAGCTATAGGGATTAAACCTAATTTTCTTTTCAATCGAAAGTATTGGTGAATAACTATGTATTTGGCACAGTTTGTAATTATCAGCTTTAGGTATTTTGTGTATTTTTCGTTTTAGAGATACCCTGAAAATGGATCTGGTTCTGTAGTCTTATCTGAAATATCCATGATAATTTTAAAACATTGTATAATACCTGCATATTTAGAAGAAACTGAATGAATATGCCTCAGAATGTTCATTTTCATTTCTACTTCCTGTAACTAGATTGATCAAGTTAGAATAAGCATAAATAAAGAGAACAACAATAAAGAAACAAATAAGCAAATTAAAAATGTTCCGATATCCCATCTAGTTTGTGTTAAAATCAGGAAGAAAGAAAGCGGGGAACATTTTTTCAATGTTTTTAGTAAGATTTGAAGATGAATAGAGCATCTTAGAACCGCCACCAATATTCACCAATCAGTATTATGGAATGCATCTGTGAAATTTGTAAAATCCGCAGCACGCAAGATATCTTATTGAAATTTACATCAGTTATTAGACATATACAATAACAGTGATATTTTTACCATGTATCAGAGTTCTAGCTTGCAGGGAAATAATAAGTTTTATTTCTTAATTCTATTAAAACTGAGCCTCATGATACATTTTTAAGAATATTCACATAAAAAGACACATAAATACAGTTTTATAGCAACAGAGCTAACAAATATATTTGTCTTATATACAGAGTGGTCCAAAAAGTGTATACACTGTTTAACAGTCCATAGTCGCGAAATTTGGCGTACCCTTCTTTAGTTCGACCAATATTACAATATAGTGCTGCATGCGGGATCCGTATCGGGTTGGACAAAAACTGGCACTAGAGTGAGTTCAAAAAAAAGCAGCTAAATTTGTAGACAGAAGTAAACGATTAGAAAATCATACCAGCACTGCTACTTCCTGGGAAACACTAGAAAAACGTAGGAGACGAGCAAGGCTATGTGCAATTTTTAGAGCCTATAAGGGGGAACCTGCATGGAAAGACATAACCAAACGATTATTAAAACCATTATACTGTGGGAGGAATGATCACTCGGAAAAAATAAGAAATAGGAAACAGAAAACAGACATAGGTAAAGTTTCCTTCGCAAATAGAACAATAAATGAATGGAACAAAATACCTGCAGATTTACTGGAGACTTTGCCTCAAAGTGTAAATAGTTTTAAAAAGAGTCTAAAGAAGAGAGATTTATAGTCAGGATAGTAAATAAAAATATTGCGTTATTATTACTGTTGTTACAATTATTTATATATTGGTATACTATGATGTCATTGGCATTTTAACACTCTATTAGCCACATTATTGTTTATTTAACTCAATTGTATTGTACATTGTATTATTACATTGACAGCGCCGTCACCGGGCCACGCCCTAAGCAGTGAAATAATCCATCCATCCATCCATCCATCCATCCATCCATCCATCCATCCATCCATCCATCCATCCATCCATCCATCCATCCATCCATCCATCCATCCATCCATCCATCCATCCATCCATCCATCCATCCATCCATCCATCCATCCATCCATCCATCCATCCATCCATCCATCCATCCATCCATCCATCCATCCATCCATCCATCCATCCATCCATCCATCCATCCATCCATCCATCCATCCATCCATCCATCCATCCATCCATCCATCCATCCATCCATCCATCCATCCATCCATCCATCCATCCATCCATCCATCCATCCATCCATCCATCCATCCATCCATCCATCCATCCATCCATCCATCCATCCATCCATCCATCCATCCATCCATCCATCCATCCATCCATCCATCCATCCATCCATCCATCCATCCATCCATCCATCCATCCATCCATCCATCCATCCATCCATCCATCCATCCATCCATCCATCCATCCATCCATCCATCCATCCATCCATCCATCCATCCATCCATCCATCCATCCATCCATCCATCCATCCATCCATCCATCCATCCATCCATCCATCCATCCATCCATCCATCCATCCATCCATCCATCCATCCATCCATCCATCCATCCATCCATCCATCCATCCATCCATCCATCCATCCATCCATCCATCCATCCATCCATCCATCCATCCATCCATCCATCCATCCATCCATCCATCCATCCATCCATCCATCCATCCATCCATCCATCCATCCATCCATCCATCCATCCATCCATCCATCCATCCATCCATCCATCCATCCATCCATCCATCCATCCATCCATCCATCCATCCATCCATCCATCCATCCATCCATCCATCCATCCATCCATCCATCCATCCATCCATCCATCCATCCATCCATCCATCCATCCATCCATCCATCCATCCATCCATCCATCCATCCATCCATCCATCCATCCATCCATCCATCCATCCATCCATCCATCCATCCATCCATCCATCCATCCATCCATCCATCCATCCATCCATCCATCCATCCATCCATCCATCCATCCATCCATCCATCCATCCATCCATCCATCCATCCATCCATCCATCCATCCATCCATCCATCCATCCATCCATCCATCCATCCATCCATCCATCCATCCATCCATCCATCCATCCATCCATCCATCCATCCATCCATCCATCCATCCATCCATCCATCCATCCATCCATCCATCCATCCATCCATCCATCCATCCATCCATCCATCCATCCATCCATCCATCCATCCATCCATCCATCCATCCATCCATCCATCCATCCATCCATCCATCCATCCATCCATCCATCCATCCATCCATCCATCCATCCATCCATCCATCCATCCATCCATCCATCCATCCATCCATCCATCCATCCATCCATCCATCCATCCATCCATCCATCCATCCATCCATCCATCCATCCATCCATCCATCCATCCATCCATCCATCCATCCATCCATCCATCCATCCATCCATCCATCCATCCATCCATCCATCCATCCATCCATCCATCCATCCATCCATCCATCCATCCATCCATCCATCCATCCATCCATCCATCCATCCATCCATCCATCCATCCATCCATCCATCCATCCATCCATCCATCCATCCATCCATCCATCCATCCATCCATCCATCCATCCATCCATCCATCCATCCATCCATCCATCCATCCATCCATCCATCCATCCATCCATCCATCCATCCATCCATCCATCCATCCATCCATCCATCCATCCATCCATCCATCCATCCATCCATCCATCCATCCATCCATCCATCCATCCATCCATCCATCCATCCATCCATCCATCCATCCATCCATCCATCCATCCATCCATCCATCCATCCATCCATCCATCCATCCATCCATCCATCCATCCATCCATCCATCCATCCATCCATCCATCCATCCATCCATCCATCCATCCATCCATCCATCCATCCATCCATCCATCCATCCATCCATCCATCCATCCATCCATCCATCCATCCATCCATCCATCCATCCATCCATCCATCCATCCATCCATCCATCCATCCATCCATCCATCCATCCATCCATCCATCCATCCATCCATCCATCCATCCATCCATCCATCCATCCATCCATCCATCCATCCATCCATCCATCCATCCATCCATCCATCCATCCATCCATCCATCCATCCATCCATCCATCCATCCATCCATCCATCCATCCATCCATCCATCCATCCATCCATCCATCCATCCATCCATCCATCCATCCATCCATCCATCCATCCATCCATCCATCCATCCATCCATCCATCCATCCATCCATCCATCCATCCATCTCTTGCAAACTAATCGGCGGAAATGTCTCATTTTTTTGTGAAAGTGAGGTTTAAAATCCAACTTATAGATCTCACTTCAAAATGGTCACCATAACGTCCATACACAGACGATGCCGCCGAACTGCAGCAGGACTCACCGACTGCAACGTGTTCAGTTGTATATCAGCACACGAATGTACCATATATTCTCGAAGATTATCCAATATGCATGGATTTTGTGCATAAACGACATCCTTTAGTGTTCCCCGTAGGTAAAAATCCGGAGGCGTTAAGTCTGGGGAACGTGGTGGATACTCTACAGCACCCCCTCGGCCTATCCATCGTGCAGGTAGATTTTCGTTGAGATACTCCCTGACACGATTATGATAGTGGACTGGTGCACCATCTTGTTGGAAGTAAAACCTTTCGTCCCTATACAGGTCTTGGATGGCAGGTAAAAGCTTCTGAAGGTACACCTCACCGGTAACTGTGCCGTCAAAGAAGAATGGCCCGGTAAGACAACTCACACCACACATTCACTCCCGCCAAATTCACAACTTAGTCTACATGGACATTCGGTGGCACAGTAGACGCAATTGTGGCGGTTTACTATACCATTAAGTTTGAACTGTGCCTCATCAGACCACACAATCATCTTTGAAAACACTTTATCGTTGCGTACCATGTTATTGAACCACTCGCAGTACTCCATTCTATGATCTGGGTCATCGTTGTTCACTGAGTGTAGCAATCTTGGAATCTAGCACTTCCACTTTGCAGTCTTCAAAATGCGCCGAACATTTGAGCGACTCACGGGAGCACTGTTTCACAGACTTCTGTGGTGAGCGAGTGAATTATTGTAACACATGACGGCAGTTCGCTGGACTAATCCACTTCAAACTTGTCTCGAATGCGCGTAATTGTTAAACTTGTCGGTGGCTCTGTTTGATGCTCATTTTGCCACTGGAATTGAACCTCACTAATGTTTTCGTACTTAATGTACCACTTCAAAACTGACTTCCTTTCATCGAATGTAAGCCTTGCGATAGCCATGTTTACTCAAGTAACTAACAACAAAAGAATGCTTGCGTATCTGGCGACTGTCATCAGACCCCGCTTGTGTGGCGATTGGCGGAACTACAAACTATTACACTACCAAAAATGAGATGTTTCCGACCATTAGTTTTCAAGTTATGGACTGTTAAACAGTGCATACATGTTTTGGACCACTCTGTATTATTATATTACCCAGCCGAAATCTTGATTTTCAAATTTTGACAATTTATTAATCAAAATTGGATCAATAGTTTGAAAAAGTAATCTATCATTTTCTTTAATGTGCTTTGACAGGTAGTTTATAGTTTTTGAAACAAACTAGTGAAAATAGCATTCTATAATACATTTTGAGTGTGGAAAAATTGGAAAACGGTTTGCGAGAAAATACGTTTAAAGTTGGGAGTTAAGCACACATACCCATCTATAGCTTCAGTTAATTGGTGATTTAAGTTTCCCAAATGGAAAAATATTACATGTTTTCTTGAAGATTATAATTCTATTATTGTTACGCAAAATTGTGGAATTATTCACAAGTTTTGCGCATATATCATAGATACATCACTTTAAGTGCCCTGGTTTCGTGATTAATCTTTATTCTTCGTGATCTGGACAGCCTTACCATAACTAGCAAGGCTACAGTGGAAATGTCCTGATGACATCTCAAGTATCTAGAAGTGGAATAATTGTTTTCTTTACACAAGCCGTGTGAAGGACAGGAGTTGGGTAGGTAGAGTCAGACTGAAACATTCAATGCCACCGCCGGGATTTGAACCACAGATCTCCCGATCTCTAGCCGGTTGCTCTGCCACTGAGCTTCCATGGCAACATGCCGGCATAGCATTGAATTTCTCAACTGACTCGCATGTTTCCCGGTAAACCTCAAGGCGATCTCAAATTATTTTGAGATGACAACCCCAAATGGCGACTTTCAATGTTGGACCCAGGATTCATAATATAGCCAACTATTATGGTCAATTGGTATTGGAATAATTATTTTTTCACACAAGCCGTGTGTAGGACAGCAGTTGCTTAGGTAGAATCAGACTGAACAATTCAATATCATGTTGCCATGCATGTTGCCAATGTAGCTCAGTGGTAGAGCAACCGGCTAGAGATCGGGAGATCCGTGGTTCAAATCCCGGCCGTGGCATTGCATTTTTCAGTCTGACTCTACCTATGCAATATCTAGAAGTGCATTTTGAGCGTCGCTCGACCTAGAGAGCCCACACTAATACTCTAGACAATCGCGTGTGTTCCAGGCTATCATCTTATTAACAGAAAGTCGTTGATCAAGTGACACCAGACCGAGCTCTACAGTCTGCACTGCCTTGATACGACCACTGTGGGGTGGAGCCGCGTCCGGCATGCCTAAGAGCCGGTCCCCAGGAAGCGCTCGCTAAGGCGTCTCGCTTTGGTGCTTCTTGGGCAGGGGATCGTGGGTTCTGCCTTGGGCATGGGTGTTATATGTTTGTGCAATGTGTATATGTTTGTGTAAAAGGAACAGTAAAACCAGCAATCATACAGTAAACTTAGGGGGGGGGGGGAATGTAAATGGGGAGACGTCTTACACATTGCCTTGGTTCGTGCGCTACACACAACTTCACGGGGAAATCGGCCTGCTTGCCATTTAGTTAAAGAGTTAATCTACCACCAAGCACCGACATTATATTCCATACTACCCTCAGTTTCTGGTATAGTTTTCTTCTCTCTTGGCCGTCGGACCACCGAACCCATGAGAATCCGCACTCGTCTACTTTTGTCTTCTAGGAATATGGAAATTTAACTCTTTTTGGGCTCTTTCACCACGGCCATTACATCACCAAGAGAAGCAAGTGGGGTTAACCTGATTTTGTTACTTTTGTCCTTATGTTTGCTTTTTGAGTTATTGTATAGTTTGTAGTATTCTGCCTGGTTGGTAAAGCGGAAAACCACCGATTGACCATTAACACTAATAATAATAATAATAATAATAATAATAATAATAATAATAATAATTACTTGCAAGGTAGCCTTTCTCAGTGTAGCACTGTTATCTATCACGTGTTGTTCTTGGATTCATAAAATCTTTAATGATAAAGTGTGCCTTGTCTCGGGCTAGCTTCATTGGCGAACTAATTGAGATTCCTTTTGGTATTATTATAGGTATCGTGGCCGCGAGGGAGAGAATGCACTACAGGTTATATAATATTTGTAAATGATACACTGGTAAGATGTTCTTGTGTATTCTTCAATATCACTGGATACAATAATTAACACTGTAGGATGGCACAGATAAATTAAGATTGCATTCTCCAGCACGCGTTCCCATAGGACGCTACCCTTGTGCCGAGCAATGATGATCACATGAAGACTGACAAATGAGGAATGCACAACGTCGAGCTTCTGTTCAGCTCTTATATAGGCTCAAAGCTTATGCTTCATGTTTCTCCTTATTAAACATTTTTTTTTTTTTTTAAGTTTAACGTCCCTTAACCTGGTTGGTCATATCGGAAGATGAATGAATGAAATTGGTGAAATGATGCTCAAATGATCTCGAGGTCCATGGAGCTTAAAGTTACTCGACATTCGTCTTCTCAGGATAAGGGAAAACCCCGAAAAAACTCATTCGGGTAACTCACCCTAAGCGAGATCTCCCGGCCTTTTGAATGTGAGGTAGACACGCTACGACCACACCACCCAGGCGGGCATAAACATTCTTCAGGAAAGTACATAATACACACTTCCTTTTATCTATAAATAAATTACTTTTGGTACATATAATATTTACTTCATAAGCTATTTGCGCTTAGTGAATATTTAAATATGGATATCCAACGCTTGGGGATGCGGTATACCAGAAAGAACAACACCCTTCTTCATGCACGTAGCAATGTAATTATCATTGTTGCTTTTTTTTTTTAAATAAGTAGTTCTGATCATAAATGAAATTATATTTAAAATACACATTAAATTCAATATTTTGATATTCACAAAACATTTACAGGCTAATTATTTACAATAAATAATTTTTCCTTTACCACATAATCAATACCTTCCATTAACAAAAATAAACACTTGGTATGAAAACACTTGCTTGCATATATTAACGTATAATAATAATAATAATAATAATAATAATTATTATTATTATTATTATTATTATTATACTGCGATGGCGGGCGCAGTATCACCTATTCTGAGTTTCCGAGTACAGGATTTCCTAAATCCTAAATCTCTCAATGTTCATGAATAATAATAATAATAATAATAATAATAATAATAATAATAATAATAATAATAATAAAGAGCACACGCACACATTTACATTCTCATTCACACTTTCAGACTACGGGGAGGATGGATAATAATCTTGGCTAAGAAAATTTCTCAGCAAAGAATCGAACCCGGCATCCTTTACACAGCAGACAGGTGCTCTATCGGTTGAGCTAAAAAGTGTTTTGTGTGTCACCTTAGTGCAGCAATTTAGTATGGACTTCTCATTATAAGCAGACATGATTCGACATGATCTATAAATTCCACTAATGCTTTTACAGCATCTATGGAAACCTATAACATAGATCATGTTGAAGCTACTGTCGATGCGGAATTTCTGCAATATTTGCTGATTTTCGATTGTGGAACTAAGAATAGCTATGCTGGTACATTATAAAATGATTTTACAATTTACATTCTACACTGTATTGCCTACTTATTCAAATGAGCGATTAAAAATCTGATGTGTTCCATTCACATGACTTTCTCTACATCTCTGCAATAAATTATTGTTAGAAAGCTTATGCCTCTATTTACTTTATGCTAATCGAGAAAAAAATAGCATAAATAGTCTTATTACTTGATTCCTTGAGAGTAGAAGCCAAATAAGGGAGTACCATAGCTTAAAGTGATAGTCAAAAGCTGCTTGCTATGTGAACTGAAGTTACTTTGTTTGTATAGACAGGAGTTGACAAATTCCTGTATGAGAAAAGTATGTTTTTTAAAGGTGAAACCAAAAACAAGGAATATTCACAAAAACGACCAACCCCACGAAAAAAATGTATATAACATAAATTGTGTGTTTTAACAAGCTCTATATTTTTCTATGGTAAGTTTTTGTCCAGCTCTAACAATTTAGCAGTTATGCAGAATTCCGTAAAATTCATCCAGTATAAAGTAGTCTTCAAACTCTACTCCAGATATACATTCTATTTGTTAGGCAAATGTTTTTAATATACGGTATTTTGGTCAAAATCATTAGAGCCATTTTTAAGAAAATAAAAAATGTCGAAAAAAGTTCCATGTAAAGGGTAGTTTGAGGTGGGGGGATTTTTCTCAAAATCTTCGTGTCGCATCCCTGGAAGATACTAAACTTAAATACCAAGTTTGGTATTTTACCGACTTTTCGTTTTTGCATTATCGTGTTCACAGACACACGGACACCACAACCACACAAACACACGGATCTTTTTCAGAAAATGTTTTTTTTTGGTTACAGGGGACCCTAAACATTACTTATACGCATATTACGCAATAGACTTTAGACGTGAAATTAGGTTCCCACCTGGGATGATAGAGGCTACAGGCTCCGAAGCAACAGAACGGACGTAAATCACATGAAAAATGATACTCCAACACATATGGGACAAAACTATTGGTAGTTTGGTGTGATAGTTTTGAGCTTTGATTTTTAGTACTATGATTATTAATGTGTACAGTTACATCAGTTTTCTTTCAAAGTCTATAAACCATTTCACGTCAACTGTTTGCATATGTAAGTTTATCTCGTATTCTACCACTCGCTCTTTATTGAATACATTACGGTGACCTTGAGTCTTGCAGGTCAGACAGGCAATAACAAAAATAATGTGTGTCAAAAAGGAGTACTTTGACAGCATATGGCAACACTGCATAGAGTGAAACTAATCGCAACAACCTCGGAATAAAAATAAACAAGTATCCTTTTTACTGTCTGCAGTTTCTCTTTTTACACGGATAAAGTGTTTACGTTTTCTAAAATCCATTCACTAACAGGATCTACTTATTTTCACTGAACTTGCTTCTGCAAAGTATCTATTAGCGTAATTGTTTTATGAATGGGGGCGTTCAGGTAAATATTACTGTTTTGGGTCATAACTCAGAAACCAAACATTTCCGGACACGTATCTAATGGTTTTATTGTCTGTACATGGAGAATGCATACCTGGATTTAGGCCCTCTACTTCTCTGTTCACGAAATTATAATAAAGTTACTTTGTATTGCCACAGTTAATAAACAAACTGATCCAAATGTTACCCAAGTGTTTAGCAACAGCAGCTTCTAAGCACAGTAGCAATAGAGAGAATCTCCAAGTTTGCGACACTGTAGAAACTTTAAGTTTAAAAAGAAAACTTAAAATCATTTTCAGTAAAGTTTTTGTACAAGAATAACTATTTTTAACCTATTCATTTATAGTTTTATTAAATATAATACTTTAATGTATAATATGTTTAAGAATTTGTAAACTAATTGCTTTACAATTTAAAATACTTTATATTTTATTTTCTGTAGGTCACTATAAATATTAATTTGTTTCTTTACTGATGAATAATTTTAGTACTTTATTTTTACTTTCTCTACACGTACTATATACATAGTGTGTAGAGAAGGTGTAGCACTCCACCCAAAAATTCGATACCGAGATTTCACCGGAAATATAGGTTTTAGGGTACCCTGTATCCAAAATGCAGGTATACATTCTCCATATCTAGACAATAAAACCGGTCCATTACGACATGTGTCCGGAAGTACTTCGACTTGTGAGTCATACAGAGATATTCGCCGAAACGTTTTTCTTCTCGCAGGTAGTTGCGTGACAGTTTATTCCGAGGCGAAGGTACATAGAGTGTTGTGTTTGGCATTCGACTGAGCGACAGATCCCCAAGTCAGGAGCTGGCAGACATGCCCTTCATGTGGAGGTTCGTCGTTTGGCGTTCGACTGAGCAACAGATCCCCAAGTCAGGAGCTGGCAGACATGCCCTTCATGTGGAGGTTCGTCGTTTGTTCCAAGGGAAGTACCCACAGTGCAGAAGACATTTCAATGTCTCCATCCCATGGGAAGTTTGCATCTCCTGGTTTAGGGAGAAGCACAACTCCAGATGTACAGGAGGTAATTCTGGATTCTGTGACACGACTCCTATCAGTACACGAAGCTTAGGGTTGCAGGTGAACGTTCTTTTTAAAAACTGGCGCAACAGATACGGACATGTGAAAATCTTAATGAGAGCTAGGAAGCGCATTGTACTTTTAGATAAGCAGTTCACCAGTCGATACAAGCCTGTCACAGTCAATGTCAAATATCTGTCACCTGCACTATACGGCGCTGCACTGATAAACATGTGCTTTCATATGTATATTCATATCCACAAAACATCTATACAAATGGCCTACTATATAAACAATGTCAATCGTCTGCCTCCAATTCTTCCACACCTGACAGTCCTTCGTCTTCGCCCACGTCATTGTCATCATCAACGTTATCGCTACTTTCTTCACCTTTATCCTGGATTAGATTTTGTTTGATTTTCTACAATTCTTTCTAATCATTTTCAATGTTCTCAACATGTCCACATACATTTTTCCTTTCTGGCCTGCCAATTTCTGCAATTCGCTGGCGACGTAACTGTTCCACATCTTTTAATTTAAAAGTGATATATTATGTTTTATTTTTCTTTCTTATCTTTGAGAACCCTGGAAACGGAGCTCAGTGAAATATCGGTTGCCTTGGCTACTCTTTCATTTACTTTCTACACTTTTGAAGAACTCGTAGAACATACATTTTCTTCCTCCATCACTGCCTCTTGTTTCATGAAGTCAAGGATATTTACAATTATTTCTCTTCTCTGACATTTCCAATTAACTTTGAAGACGTAGGAGCCATGGTTAAAATAATTAAATACATAAAATGAACACTATTTACTGCCAACTTTGAATACAAACATGTGCGGAACACTTTCGATACAGACTGTACAAAGTTTCTCGCTGTGACTTTAAGTATGCAAAGTATCATATCACAAACTACGATAAGCTAGGCTCGGTAGCTGGGTTAACGGTCAGGGTCAGATTCCAGAAGTTTTGCGCCGGCAATATACGGCTGTCTGGAGACTTTACGAGAGCACCATGGGTTACCTTGCTCGATTGATGTTCTGCTAGTGATTCGTGTAGCAGTGTGCTGCAAATCCGAACTTTCCTGCCTCAGCATTATTTACAGATGAAGCAGAGCTCAGAGGAGATGGCATTACACATTTTCATTATTAGCATGTAATAGCATATGAAACACTCATGCAATTGTTCCATCTCACCAAGTGCGGTTCACTCTCAAAGTGTGGACTGGTGATAGATTAGTTGGACCTCATGTGTTTGCAAACAGATTTACGGGGCTGGCGTACACAAACTTCCTGAAAAACACCATACCTCATGTGTATGAAGATACTTCACTGAGCATTCCTCAACAAACTCACTTCTTGCATGATGGCGCTCTAGAACACTTCAGTAGGGCTGGTATTAGAATGTCCTGATAGATGTCCCAATTTCTTAGCCAGCATGCACACCTGATTTAACGCTGTTGATTTCTACTTGCGGGGCCATTTAAGAGGATTGGTGTCTTTGTCTCCGGTGCTTGACATGCAATCTCTCAGAATTGAATTGTGGCACATTGTGAAGAAATACGCAAATTCCTGGAATTTGGGGTTCGTGGTCGCACGGCCATGAGACGCGAGGCCTGTATTCAAGTAGGAGGTGGACATTTTGAACGTCTTTGATACAGAAAACTACGTGCTTGAAGAACAATGTTCAGGTAAATATCACTGTTTTGAAGGCCATAACTCAGAAAACAAACATTTGCGGACACATATCTAATGGACTATTTTATTGTCTGTACATGGAGAATGCATTCCTGGATTTAGGCCCTCTACTTTTAAAACATCTGTACACGAAATTATAATAAAGTTACTATGTATTGCCACAGTTAATAAACAAACTGATCCAAATGTTACCCAAGTGTTTAGCAACAGCAGCTTCTAAGCACAGTAGCAATAGAGAGAATATCCAAGTTTGCGACACTGTAGAAACTTTAAGTTTAAAAAGAAAAATTAAAATCATTTTCAGTAAAGATTTTGTACAAGGATAACTATTTTAATCTATTCATTTATAGTTTTATTAAATATAATACTTTAATGTATAATATGTTTAAGAACTTGTAAACTAATTGCTTTACAATTTAAAATACTTTATATTTTATTTTCTGTAGGTCACTATAAATATTAATTTGTTTCTTTACTGATGAATAATTTTAGTACTTTATTTTTTATTTCTACCGTAGTATACTGTGTTAAACACTTGTATGGGATCTCCCCCTGAGATTGTCTCATTCGGCCGCGGTGATAGAACATATTATTCTTTATTTAGTAAATATTTTAATAAATTAATTGATATAAAAAGCGTCCCGCAATCGTAGATTAGCTTGCTTGAAAATTATCTCTAAGATTTGATAAGTGCAATAGGACATATTACCAATCATAAGGTCAAAATTGGTGGAAAAGACAATCTAGAAGAAGGAATGTAAACATTATATAAATAGCATTATATGGCTTAAGAATGCTGATTGGTTTCAAAGCTAAAGAAATGAATATTGTCTTAAACATACAATAACAACTCCAAAGTCTGCAATCATAGTTAAAGTCATTTACATAGCAATAAAATGCTCACGAAAATGTTCAAGAAGATCCTGCCATCATAATGGAACATTTTATGAAAATGCTGTTTTTCTCAAAACGGCTCTATTTTGATTAAAATGCCGTATATTAAAGAGATATAAAGATAAAAGGAATATCTTGAATCTTCTGGGAATAGCCTTTGAAAACCTCTTTATCTTGGATGAGTTTAATAAACTATAAGACAGACAAAAACTTAGTACACAAAAAATGTACATCTCGTTAAAACACACAGTTGTTTATGTCCCATGGAGTTTTTGTAGAACTGACCGTTTCTGAGGTATTCCTTGTTATTGGTTTCAATTATAAACTAAGTAATTTTTCTGTTTTATTTTATTGCTGGCTGTACAAGCGAGTGGAGCTTCATTTATTCACATAGCGACCATCTTTTAAAAGATTTGACTATCGCTTTAGCACATTTACTTACAAGGAAGCAAGTAATCAGAGAAGTTTTCTTAATGTTTATCTCAATTATCATGATATAAGAATAGTTCGTTTGCAAAACAGGTAGAGAAACTTATGTGAATGGAACACATAGGTTTTTCCTTCTACCTTTCCTTGTATGCCTCATACCTTAGAATGTGCCTTATTCAGTTTGGTTTCTTCTTGCGAATTGTGAGTAGAATTAATTTGTTCTCATCCATTCTTCTCATTTGTCCCGTTTATCTTCTTTGGCCGTATCCGGCACACATCTCCAAACTGCCTAAATTTATTTTTTCCATTTTCCTCAAAGCCCACGTCTCTGATCGATACAGAGCATCGCTCCAAAGTAACATTTTAACAGAAATAGAATAATTTACTGAATATGAATAGTAATGTTATTTCTAATAAATATTTCATTTTTGGAGCTGCTTATACATTGATTTATAAATAGGAATATAATTCTTAAGGTTAATATAATTCTTCATAATAAATATATAAACTTTAATGTATCTCTAGTCTCAAATTGTTAATCAGCCATGTTCTTTTCTTCGCAAAAGCTGATTCATTATTCCTTGATGCAGTAAGCATCTTGTCATTACAAATCAAGAATTAAAACATGCGAATCAGTTCAAATACTGAAACTCATTTAAAACCAGGGCTTACCACTTTAAAGTAAATTTTACAAAATAGTTCAATTCACACAATGTATCACTATTATATAATAGGGTGTACTTATAATTAATGATTGATCACCATAAGAAATACTTGCTTATGAGAAAATGAAAGTTAAGGAATCTTAGGCCAGTAAATATAAAATGAGACCTTGGTGACAGTCATGGCTAACATCACTTACAATGAATTAAAAACTGCATTGGGATTAGTCTCGGGCAGGTCCCCAGGACTCTGTGGCAGAGCACTGGACATAGACCCCTGTGATTCTTTGTCACTTATGTGAGCCTAAGAGCGACCAAATTCGGATGATGACGGGCGCAAGCATGGATGGAGTCCCTATATCCCTCTTGGTTACAGTTGGAACGCTTCCGACGCCACCTTAGGCCGTGAGCCTACTGGCGAGCCCCTAGAGGGATTCCTGAACCCGAAAGGCGAGTCCCCACCGAGTGTTCCCGACGATCTTTTGCAATGCGCAATTCACCATTCAGCCGAATACCGTGGCTTGGTCCTTCAAGCCTGAACGAGATAATTAGAAAATAATGGGAACAGGAACTGGGGGCCCACCTGGGTAGTGTAGTGGTAGCGTGTCTGACTCACATTCGTGAGTTCGAATCTCGCTTAGGGTGAGTTACCCGGATAAGGTTTTTTCGGGGTTTTCCTTTATCCTGAGAAGACGAATGTCGAGTAACTTTAAGCTCCATGGACCCCGATATCATTTAAGCATCATTTCATCAATTTCATTCATCGTCCGATATGACCAACCACGTTAAAGGACGTTAAACTTTAAAAGGAAAAGAAAAAAAAAAGAAAAAGGAAATGGGGGACCGAGAAATTCGAGGGATGTATTGAACCTACCCAGTATTTGTGTGCCAAATAGGTAAACCCCGAAAAAATCCTATGAGTTACATAGGCCGGCCACGAGGATCGAATCCACGACCTCTCGAATGCGGACCACAGACGAAACCGGCCAATCCTTCCCTCTCGATAATAACTGCATACTTACGTCATGAGAATAAATGATATGTCACTTGTTTATCACTGACACATGTACAGGCGTAACAAATCTCATAATACATAAGAGTTTATTGAAATCAACATGTAGTACTGACAACTAAAGTTTTAAAAGACATTATACATATATAGCCAAGAAATAACAACCATAATGCTAGGTAATATTAGTAAAATATGGAATCACGCTGTTGTAACCAAATAAATAGTGAAATAAAATGAAACACAAAGTTTAGTTTTATAATGCTTTGCAAAAAATATGTCTGTTAGAAGAGGACATAATTACTTTCTCTACACGTACTATCTACATAGTGTATAGAGAAGGTACTACACACCACATAAAAATTCGATACCGTGATTTGACGGAAATATATGTTTTAGGGTCCCCTGTATCCTAAAAATTTTTTTTTCAGAGAAAGGTCCGTGTGTTAGTCTGTCCGTGTGTCTGTGAACATGATAACTGAAAAAAGAAACGTCGGTAAAATACCAAACTTGGTATTTAAGAATAGTATCTTCCAGGGATAGGACACGACGATTTTGAGAAAAATCCCCCCACCCCAAACTACCTTTTACATGGAACTTTTTTCGAAAATTTTGATTTTCTTAAAAATGGCTCTAGCGATTTTGATTAAAATATCGTATATTAAAGATATTTACCTGACAAATGGAATATCTTGAATTTTCTGGGAATAGCCTCTGAAGGCTACTTTATTGGGAATGAATTTTACGAAATTTTGCATAATTGCTAAACCGTAAGACATGGACAAAACTTATCGCACAAAAACTGTACAGCACGATAAAACACACAATTTAAGTTATATGACTTTTTTTTCGTAGAGTTGATCGCTTTTGAGATATTCGTTGTTTTTGATTTCTCATACAGGAATTTGTCAACTACTGGCCATACAAACAAAGGAACTTCAGTCACACAGCAACCAGCTTTTGTCTATCCTTTAACCTATGGTACTCCCTTATTTCGCTTCTACTTACTCGGAAGCAAGTAATAATACTATTTCTGCTCATTTTTCTCAATGAGCATGAAAAAATAGAAGCATAAGCTTTTTTAACAATAATTTGTTGCAGAGATGAAGATAAAATTTGTGAATGGAACAAATCAGATTTTTTTGTAATACTTAAAGAGTGCTAAAACCAAGAGTATCGAATTTGAGCATTTAACAAAACATGGTTTACGCACATTGTAAGTGAAACTAAAATAAATGAAACGACTTCCCTAAGAAAATTTTAATTATCAGACTTGTTAGAGAAGTTTTGAGTACTTTTATCAAAAATGTTAAATAATCGTATTATCTGATACGTTTCAATTAAAATACTGGAGACGATTTGATAAGTAGTTTCAGCACAGTAGCAGTGCAATTTTTACTTTCTCATAGTATATAGAGAAGGTATTGCATTCCACCCAAAAATCAATACCGAGATTTCACCATAAAAATACATATTTTAGGATCCCTGAATAAAAAAAGGCAGTTTTGGAAAAATGTCCGTGCGTCTGTGAACATACCAAAAACAAAATGGTCGTAATGTAACAAACTTTGTATTCAAGTTTCGATCTTCTGGAGATGCGACACGAAGATTTTGAGAAAAATCCTCCTACCCCAAACTATGCTTTACATGGAAAAAAATTTTGAATTTCTCAAAAATGGCTCTAACAATTTGAAATATAATCCCGTATATTAAAGATATTTATATGGAAAATAAAATGTATATTTTGAATTTTCTGGGAAGAGCCCCCAAAGCCCTCTTTATTCTGAATGAATTTTGCTGAATTTTGCGTAACTGGTAAACTATAAGAGATAGCCAGAACTTACTACACAAAAAATGGAGATCATGTTAAAACACAGAATTTGTCATATACGTTCTTTTCGTGGAATTGACCAGTTCTGAGGTATTAATTGTTATTGCTTTTGGATTTAAAAAACTTAAAACCTTTCTTGCACGGAAAGCTGTAAGCTCTGGTCCTGCATAGAAACGGTTTTCAACCATATGGCAACCAGTTTTTAAGAGATTTGACATTCGTTTCAGCCTAGGGTATTCCCTTACTTTCCTACTACTTACAAGGAAGCGAGTAATTAAGAAAATTTCTGCTAATGAATATCTCTATTGTCATAAAGTAGAGAGAAGAACATGCATTTTAACAATAATTTGTTACAGCGATGTAGAGAAAGTCATGTGAATGGAACACATAAGATTTTTGTACCTAAGTCCCACGTGGAGGGTAACAGAACTATATGCTCATAAAGGGATCGTTTAAATTTATATGAGCGTAATTCGAAACTATGTTTAGCTGTACGTTAGTGGTTTCATAGGGTAACTGTGTGATCCAATGCCAAAGATGTTTTGTTTTGAAGTTAGATTTCACTTTGATAGCATTGAAGGAATGTCTGTTGGAGATCAGTGTGCATTCTCATAGTTTTTATCACTTCAGAGAGACATTTCGGTTCACAACAAGCACAAATCTTGTAATAAAGTATTGTATGCCCACGACATAAAGAACAGTTCCATAAAGAATAATAAGTAAACCGTGAAAGATAGACAAAATCTTATCACAATATTTCCCCTAAAGTATATCTGTATGACACAGTGGGTGCTTTCCCTGCTATCTCAATGGAACATACAGTTATGTCATATAATTTTTTTAACTAAACATTTCCGAGATATTTTTACTGCTTAATTAAAAACCGACCTACCTGCCACTAACTGGTCATTTCTTTCTCTATGAGAACGTCGTGTTTCTTGAAAAGCATATATTCAACTTGGGGTGTTCTCCAAGACTTAAATGCTAATGGAAGGTAAAAATATAATAATTGTCTATCACTGTGTATAAACATGAAGTCTTTAATATTCTATCTCGGTCATTAGTTAATCATTGTGAGTTCATTGTAGTAATATAACACTTCTAAATATGCGAAAACATTCTATGCGGCCCCCTGCATTTAGTATATTCATGTATATGCGAGAAAGGATTAAGATATACATCTATGTCGCATTAGCGTTTGTCTAATAATGCATCTGATTCAAGTTATGATTCTGCAATAGCTGTGTATAATGGTAATCATAATTCAAGAGAAAAATATGTTTGAATGAAGAAAGTGGTTACATCTGAATAAAGACAGCAGAACATTATGAAACGAAGTGTCTGAAGCGTGTCGGCATTCAGGATAAAACATACAGTTAATATTCTTAATGACAATGTAACTTCTCTGAAAAATCGACTGTGATTGTGTGTCTGTATTTAACGAAATGTGAATAAGGAAATCTGCCGTTTTTATGGTATCGGACAGATTACAATGTGTAAAGCATTGATCTTCAACTATTGTATACATTTGAGAATATTAATAAGCTTCCGGGACACAGTCAATGAGGTAGAAGCCAGGGATACGGACGCAAAGAGATAATCTCGCAAATCGAGACCTCATACGGATATTAAGTGTGAGATATAGTATTGTATTAATCGTCATCAAGAGATTTATTGTATGTGCACATTATAATGTATTTAGGTGGCACAGTTTTCTAAAAAAAGGGGTTTTGATGAAATAAGGTACCTTAATTCATCACATTGTTTCGATAAGATAAGAAAAAAAAGTTCATATATAACAGGAAATCGTCTAAATTAATTTTATTTATTATTACATCCCACCATCCAAGCTTGGAAGTTAAGATTCTCGTACTCACCGACTAAAGCTAGCAGACTTAACTGAAAACGTTGACTAAGCTGTGCACAATATGTAAATTCGCCGCCGATAATTACCTGCAACTGCTCCAACAAGTAAGTCTGGCGCAAATATTTAATTACAGTTTCGCCATGAGCAAGAGTTACCAACTTTAAATACAGCGGCAAATTCAAACCCGTAAAGAGGTTTAAAATACCACAGCACAGCAATCAGCAGCCCTGAGACCATCACAACCCTACTGAGAGAACCTTTGTTAATCCGCCCCCCAGAGATGTGTTGTTTTTCCACGTGTTTTCTTGTATAATTCATTGTCTGAATGATGATGTAGATTGCTATGCACCACATTTTTACCCTGTATCCTGTTATTTTATGTCTTATATTTAGATTGTCAGAAAAGGAGTTGGATTTTGGCGTTGTGATTGAAAATAATGAAGCTTATGTTGATTCTAAATGCTATTTATTAAGATGGTATGCATTGCATGGGTTAGCTTTGTATCTTTATATACCTAATAAATACATATGTCCATTGGCCAAATTAGTCCTGGTACAATAGAGTAATTAATGATATGTGAAATTAAAAGAATTCTGACCTTTATATCAATGAATAACATTCATGTTAAAAGTTTATATTTAGCGCGTATGGAAAATATACTTTTTTCTATAATAAAATATTAATATAATAGAAATAATTTAATGTTAGGGTATGATTTCAATTAGAGTATTTACCGGTATAAATATGGAAAACTTGATTATATATATATATATATATATATATTTGGAGTTGAATTAATAAAACTTTATTTTTAGACATTTATCTTGTTCGCCTTCATATCTGCACTTAGGCTGACGTTTCTCAGAGTTCTTATTCTTGTATTGCATCAGTTTACTTGGTGGTTGTAGTCACTGTGGAAATGATACGTCTGGCACATTTCTTTGACCGCTGATCACTGTTTTCATGTAATGTCATCTTTCTGACTCATGTATTGCAATTTGGTTTTTGTCTTGACTGAAGATTTATTGTTTGTTTTCTGCTTTCTGGTGGATTCTTTGAATCATGATTGATCTGTTGATTTCCTTAACTAAGTGACCTAGTGCTGTTTCATACGTACAGTCAACGCCTTTACACTTAATTAATATTACATTAGGATTCGGGTTTCATTATTGTAATGCTCATTTGAATGCAGATGCGTTAGAAATTCCATATCATGTTTCCGAAACAATTTATTCGACATATTGTTAGTACAAAAAAAAAAAAAAAAAAAAAAAAAAAAAAAAAAAAAAACAGTAAAGCTTGTCTTACACTTTCTTCTTAAACTCGTTTACTTTCAGATTCTACCTGTAAATGATCATTCAGGTTCCTTAAGAATGTTGTAGAGTAATTCTTTGCAGCTCTGCATGGGCTAATCGCTAAGTTATTATACCAGCTCTCACACAATCTAACTTGTAAGCAATTGACTTTAATCTTTGCTCTTGGATTGTACTCGTGTTTTTCTAAAGTGTGAAAATAATGCTCGTCATCATTAAACGATAATTTATTTTTGCCTTGTTATACAAATGGCATATAAGAAAGAATCTAAGAACAAGGAATCCTAAATTTTAACACTCTGAGAACTATACCGAGTTATACCCGCGACCTTGATATTGCGCATGTGTCAAAAGAAACATTTCTGATTGTATGATCATATGATGAAATAGGATAGAAGAGGTGGGGGTAGTTTTGAATGAAAATAAGTGTCACCTCAATGCCTGTTGGGACATGTTCTAGAGGTAGCATCTCCAAGAACTTCCTGAAACCTATGAGAGTTACTTTGGTAAATATATTTTCATGTACACAAAATACCGCTTAACCTCATGTGAATGTTACTGACCTCTTTTCCTTTACACCTAATACCGCATTGGCAATATTGAGTTTCCGGAAATATTAATGGAATCTCATTGATATTTCTTGGGCTATTTCAAGAATGCCTTCAGGTAAATATTTTCTTTGTTATGTTAGGAGAGATATATGAAAAGAGATTGTCGTATGTTTATTGCAACCATCTGATATTTGTGAAAAGTGACACTGATAATATTTTGGTAACCCACCCATTTTCGTTTAAGGGATTCTTGGAATAATGTATTTGTGATAAAATTGATATTTATCATTCTATATCATTAATTGTCTTGCAGATATATACTGCATTTTTGTTGTTGATTAGTTGTATTCTCTCCAGCTAAATCATACATTCATTCGTGCCATTATCAACAAGAGATGCCAAAATCCACCTCATTAGCGATAATTACAAAACAGGCTTTTTAGTGTTTCCAGAAACTTTGAATATGGTGACACTGATGACATTATTATTATTTGGAAGTGAGAAATTATTTAAGTGTATATGTGAAATCGCCTTCATATATCTCAGTGTGTGAGGTCTGTTGGTGGTTGATTTTTTATTCTTCCAATGGTATTTTAGCTTTTAAAGTTCAAATACATATGGAATTCTAAAAGACGCTCTCATGAAACGTAAATATGCACATTTTATAACATTATTAGTCTGTTAAATATCCCAATATTCCATATTCATGTGTAAATTCATTTACGCTATATACCACTCCTAGTTTCGAAGTTATAAAAAAGGACCCTTCATAGATTCGAATAAAGATCCTCAGGGTTAAGAAGTATGCTAAATATCATTCATACAATGTGTGCCGGGAATCGAATTGGTGTTCTTTTTTATAAAATAATTAGTGTGTTTAATATTGCAGTAATTCCTCTTCATTTGTAACTTTATTTATGATATAACGTTCTTAGTTACCGAAGAATAAGCTTTGCAACAATAGTTTGTTGAAGGATGGGTGGGTAAAGTCATGTGAAAGGACAGCTCCTCGAGTAGGGGGATCGGAGAGAGGCCGTTAGACTAGGCAGTACATAGACTCTTAAATGATCAATATGTACTTTTTGCCTTAATAGTTGAGGATTATACAGAAATCCTAAAATTCTATCGAAAATTAGAAATTAGAACCAAGGACCTATAATAATAATTTACTCTCACGTTGTCTCGTAATAATAGCTATGTTGAAAGCTTTGTTCCCTCTTATAATTATTTTTAAGATTTTTCACTAATCCCGAATCTTCAGCTATATTTAAATGATTGTACGTAAGCCTCGCTATGTTGAACAAGGTATATTCGAAGTACTTATCTAGCATAAGCGTTATACAAGGTTAATGTACTGCCGTAGGCTCGAACTTGGGTCACTTGAAGTATCTGCAGTATACGTGAATTGAAAATCTGTAAGTAGTGTATCATGTGTTGAAGTATTTGTCGCCTCGAAGTCAGGACTCCACGACTAGAATAAATCTGATTTCAGATTCATTTTAAAAAATTAAATTGATTTTGTATATAACATTTTATTCTCAAGTCGCAAATTAAAGCGCTGTACCTAATTTTATTGTTAGAGTAAGATCGCGAATATATTCACGTTATGTATTGATATTTAATTGCTAACCAATGAACATAATATGAATGAGAAACCATTTATAATGATTAGCGCTCCTAATTGAGAAAACATGCTCATAGTGTTGATCGCTTTTGTCATCTCGAATTGACACGCGCCTCTAATTGAGTTAAAACCATTAGAATACCGACAAAGGAGAGGGGACGAGGTATGTTAACACGTGTAGTAACATGAAAAATCTGATGTGCACCATTCACATGACTTTCTCCATATCCCTGCAACAAATAATTCTTAAAAAGCTTATATCGTACTTCTATTTACTTTATGCTAATCAGAAAAAATTAGCAGAAATAGTCTTATTACTCGCTTCCTTGTAAGTAGAAGCGAAATAAGGGACAACCGTAGGTTAAAGTGATAGTCAAAAGCTGGTTGCTATGTCAATGAAGTTCCTTTGTTGGTATGGAAAGGAGTTGACAAGTTCTTGTATGAGAAAATTATACGTTTTTCATTGCAGAAACCAAAAATAAGGAATGTCACAAAAACGACGAACTCCACGAAAAAAATGTATATAACATAAATTGTGTATTTTAAAGTGCTCTACATTTTTTGTACAGTAAGTTTTTGTCCATCTCTTACGGTTTAGCAGTCATTCAAAATTTAGTAAAATTCATCCAGAATAAACCACTCTTCAGAGGCTATTCCCAGAAAATTCAAGATATACATTTCATTTGTCAGGTAAGTATGTTTAATACCCGAAATTTTATTCAAAATCATTAGAGCCATTTTTGAGAAAATCACAATTTTCGAAAAAAGTTCCATGTAAAGGATAGTTGGGGGTGGGGGGATTTTTCTCAAAAGCTTCGTGTCGTATCCCTGGAAGATACTAAACTTAAATACCAAGTTCGGTATTTTACCGACTTTTCGTTTTTGAGTTATCGTGTTCACAGATACACGGACACACGGACACACACACACACACACATACACACACACACACACACACGGACCTTTTTGTGAAAATGCTTTTTTTGGATATTGGGGACCCTAAAACATGTATTTTCGGTGAAATCTCGGTATCGAATCTTTGGTGGAGTGCAATACTTTCTCTATACACTATGTACATAGTGCGTATGGAGAAAGTAAAAACATGTGAAATTACAAGAAAACACGTGTTTAATACGAAGTCGCTGTATATCCACTACTGCTATGGTATTTGTATTGAACATCTCCAAACAGCTGACGTCAAAACAGAGTAATGTTTTGAATATTAACAGTTTGAATCTCGATAAATCGGAAACGAAGGATTTTGGTGCATTTGTTTATAAGAACATTTTTTCTTGCTTCTATGTAAGGAAGTAACCCCTCTTGGGTTAATCTCTTGGATTAATTCATATTAATATCAATACTAACGACTCACATTTAAGAGATATGACTGTCGCTTCACCTAGAGCATTCTCCCATTCGCATTGTACCTACAAGGAACTGTGTAATAATGTCTATTCTAGAGATATTTATCCCATTAACATGAAGCAGGTAGAATAATTAGCGTTTGGAAGATTAGTTTATTGGAGAAAGCCATGTGAATGAAAGAGGTAAAGCAGCGCATGTGATTTCAAATATTAAATTAATCACTAATTATAAGCCGTTCCAAGGCTGCAAGATATTATTTGAGGTATTTTTTCCAAGGATAATTAATGGCAAATTACTAATAAGGGGAAGTATAATTAGAATTTATGTGGACATTCAAACATTGGTAACTGAAGGCCATGTGTGTAAGAATACGCTGGCGCCTGTTCTACAAACAAGCAGTGGCGGCCAAAGGTGCGGTTAGCTGGCCGAGTCCAAACAGGGCTTTCCAAACTTACCAATGTATTCCTTCTGCTAAACCAAATTACAATAACCTTATGTGTTCCTTTCACATGACTTTCTCTACATCTCTGCAACAAATCATTGTTAAAAAGCTTAAGCTTCTATTTACTTAATGCTAATCGAGAAAACATGAGCAGAAATAGTCTTATTACTTGCTTCCTTGTAAGTAGAAGCGAAATAAGGGAGTACCAAAATTTAAAGTGATAGTCAAAACCTGGTTGCTATGTGACTGAAGTTCCTTTGTTTGCATGAACAGGAGTTTACAAATTCCTGTATGAGAAAAGTACAAGTTTTTTCAAAGCTGAAACCAAAAACAAGCAATATCTAAAAGACGATCAACTCCACGAAAAAAATGTATATTACATAAATTGTGTGTTTTAACGTGCCCCACAATTTTTGTGTGGTAAATGTTTGTCTATCTCTTACGGTTTAGCAGTTATACAAAAATCCGTAAAATTGATCCAGAATTATGTAGTCTTAAGAGGCTATTCCCAGAAAATTCAAGATATGTATTTTATTTCTCAGGTAAATATATTTAATATATGATATTTTAATCAAAATCGTTAGAGCCGTTTTTAAGAAAATAAAAATTTTCGAAAAAAGCTCCATGTTTGGGATGAGGGATTTCAAAATCTTCGGGTCGCATCCCTGGAAAATACTAAACTTAAATACCAATTTGGCATTTTACGGACTTTTCGTTTTTGAGTTATCGTGTTCACAGACACACGGACACACACACATCCCTTTTTGTGAAAATGCTTTTTATGGATACAGGAGACCCTAAAACATATGTATTTCCGGTGAAATCTCGGTAACGAATTTTTGGGTGGAGTGCAATACCTTCTCTATACACTATCTACATAGTGTAAGTAGTAAAAATCTAGCCTATATATCATAATAATATTATAGCCAAGAATTTAAGTTAGCTAAAACATTGTGCATAATGCACACACACTTTCCTTATTAGTTGACCTTTCTAAAAGTCTGATGTATTCCATTCACATGACTTTCACTATTTCTCTGTAACAGATTATTGTTAACACTTCATGATAATTGAAGTAAACGTTAACAGAAATGATCGAATTATTTGCTTCCTTTTAAATAGAAGGCAAATAAGAGAATACGCTATGCTAAGGCAATACTCAGATCTTTTAAAAATCTGGTGGCTAGGAGATGACAAATCCCCGCATGTGAAAAGTTTTAAGTTTTTAAAACTGAAACCAAAAAGGAATATCACAAAAATAGCTAATTCCACAAAAAAATGTATTTGACATAAATTGTGTGTTTTAATGAGATCTACATATTTTGTGTAATAAATTTGTCTATCTCTAGGTATATCAGATATGCAAACATCAGCAAAATTCATACAGAATAAAGAGCTCCTTAGAGGATATTGCTAGAATATTAAAAATAATAATTTTATTTTTCATGTTAAAATCTTCAATATACGGTATTTTAAACTATATCGTTGAAAAATGGCTTCAACGATATTGATTAAAATTTTTGGAAGTTGTTTCCAAGTAAAGTTAGTATTGGTTGGAGGATTCTCCGCAAAATGTTGTGTCGCATCCTTGTAAGACAGTAAACTTAAATACCAGTTTTGCCGATTTTTGTTTTTGAGTTATCGTGTTCATAGACACACTGACACACACTCACGCACAAATCTCGGTATCGAATTTTTGGTGAAATGCTATGTACAATGTACAGAAGTAAAAGTTATTGCTAAAAAATATTATTTTTCTTTTCCTATAAATGTTGACATGTGTTCGTGATAAACGCTTACAAACAGGCGACAATACCATTAATCATATCGTTGTGGATATTTGGGTGACTGAGACAACATAGATTATTTTAAGCCGTCAAGTGGCTGGAAAATATGTACCTTCTCTGAATGGGCTCCCGAAACAAAAACCGTGCATGATGGTCCAGGCCTGGGCCTGCATTCAGGAGGTCCCATGTTCAATCCCGTGGACAGACCAATCCGGCTGAGACTTTCCTGGATATGCCTTGGATATTTAATATCACGACCCAACGTTCCACCTTCAGTCTAAAACTGAAAATAGTTGGTAATAAGAACAATGCTGCCGTAGATAAGGCAGCTAGACTAATGGCACTATCTGCTTGTCGCAGAGCAAAGAAGTATAGTTGTGGGGATATCGCTTCTCCTGCAGACATTTTTAAACCAATAATATATATCAACTCTCACGGACTGTTTACACTAATTCCGAGGAATATATAAAGCAAAGAAAAACTGCAAGTCATTTGGTCCGAGTCAAGCTGCACTCTGCTGCCAAAACAGTCTCTATTTCACGGCCGGAAATGTGCTGTTGGTGGGTTGTGGGGAGGCCCGTCTGTAGGATGGGGAGGGCCCAGGTTAAATAATCGGTGGTACGCCATGCCTGGATGATGACGGGGCAGGTAGAAGCACCCGGTGTGAGACTTGTTTTGTAAATTTTGAAACGTATTACTATATTCATTTTTTTAGTTATTAGTGTATATTATTGTATTTTCAACATGAAATAGACACATTTAAGGTAAAATATTATTGGTGAAAACCAAATTTCAGATTTTTACCAATTTTTCACCATAGTGAAAAGGTTAAAGCACCACTCCTACTTAAGTAATGCATTTAAATCGTCACGTGATGTGGTTTAAAGCGCCGCATGGCAATAAAAACAACAGGAATTTGAACTACAAGCATTACATTATTTAATCAGGCAAAAAATGATTTTTTCGTTTTTTGCACTTTTTGATTAAATTTCATAGATGCGTTACCTTAAGCAGTCATGTGCCTGCTACCTTCTCTGAATGGGCTCTAGAAACAAAAACCGTGCAGGAGGGCTCAAGTGGTAACGTCTGTGGCCTGCATTCGAGATGTTGAAATCCTGTGGACCAAGCAATCCGGCTGAGAGTTTTTCCTGGTTTCCCTCAGTGGCTAAAGAAAATCTCGCATTGGATATTTAATATCACGACCCTAAAACAACAGTAAAACTGAAAATAGTTGGTACTAACTCTACCGTGGATAAAGCAGCCAGACTAATGATACCATCGCGGAGCAAAGAAGCATGGTTGTGGGGATATGGCCTCAGAGGGCTGCCTCAACTCTCACTTATTATTGCGAATGGCCTCAGAGGGCTGCCTCAACTCTCACTTATTATTGCGAATGGCCTCAGAGGGCTGCCTCAACTCTCACTTATTATTGCGAATGGCCTCAGAGGGCTGCCTCAACTCTCACTTATTATTGCGAATGGCCTCAGAGGGCTGCCTCAACTCTCACTTATTATTGCGAATGGCCTCAGAGGGCTGCCTCAACTCTCACTTATTATTGCGAATGGCCTCAGAGGGCTGCCTCAACTCTCACTTATTATTGCGAATGGCCTCAGAGGGCTGCCTCAACTCTCACTTATTATTGCGAATGGCCTCAGAGGGCTGCCTCAACTCTCACTTATTATTGCGAATGGCCTCAGAGGGCTGCCTCAACTCTCACTTATTATTGCGAATGGCCTCAGAGGGCTGCCTCAACTCTCACTTATTATTGCGAATGGCCTCAGAGGGCTGCCTCAACTCTCACTTATTATTGCGAATGGTGAACACTATAGGCCAAGATGTCTGGCTGCACGCGGCATCTGACTAAGGATGACGTCATATTCTATCCGCAGCTACACTGCAGCATAGTATCTCCAGGAAGGGAAAGTGTATGTTGCGGGGACACACTAGACCCCACCTACCGTCAACGAGGTACCTCACAGAAGAGATCCGTCGCCATATGACCTGCCAGTTATAGCCACAAGAAAATAACAACACAACGTACAAAAATATTACCTAAAATGTTCCAAAGTTTAAACAAACAATAAATCGTAAATGCCTCAACTACTTCAAATGTTTCTATTTGATTGTAAATTTAATGAAATCGTTATGTTTCTGTATTAAATTTTGTCTTTTCCAGTTACACAGAATCTAAGTAATAGAGTTTAACCAGGTGTTTGACGTAATTATATACTCAACAAATGTTTTAAGCATAAGCATTAGAACAGTTTATGAGAAAGCAACAAACACCTATACTTCCATGCTAAAAGATTTTTTAAGAACCAGAAATTCATTGAAAGGCTAAGCACGTAATTTAAAAATAAGTCAGTTTTTTATTTTAGTTAATGATTTACAGAGAGGCACGTGCATTAGCGCGGTTACTACTTTTGAAATTTTGGGCGAAATACATTTTTTCTACTTTCAAGAAAATATGAGGGCAATGAACGCATTTCTAAAAATGTTCATCTCCATTAATATGTAGTAGCTAGAAGCATAAGCTGTTGTAAGAATTGTTTGTTGAAAAAATAAAGCGACAGAGAAAATAAACCAAAAATCTTGTTCTTTACCACCACAACCACCACCACCATCACCACCACATTTTTGACAGCATCGTTTATAAACGGATAAATACATTTCGCTATAATTTGGGGGGGGGGATTAAGAAAACCTATACTTAAGAGGTACAAAACTTATAAAGTTTGATATTCATCCAACTTTTAGTTTTTGAGTTATGCTTTAAAGTTCACGCATTTACGTTTAAAACATGACAATTTGCCCACAAATAGAGTTTCGTGAGAAGACGGAAAATTCCTGAAACTTAGTTAAAAACTTATCTTAAATTGTCAACGTTTGTGAATCTGGTGGAATGTATTAAACGTTGTTTTTTTTTTTCTTTCGTTTATATCCTATAAACAATGTAGCACGGTTGCTGATACATAAAAAATGTACCCTCTGTTGCTTAAAATGTTTGAATTAGTGGATTTTATTGCAGTTCGTTTAGCGTTATCCAGAGTGCACCGCGAGGAGAAAATTTGAACACCCCAAAAAGATTTAGCTTTGTCATTATTACTTCTTTTCTGCCTTAACTCCCCATGGAACCAATTTAGATGCTTCGTTATTTATGCCATTTAAAGCACATGTGTACTTACAATTGTTCACCAATTACCCTAATATGCACACATCTCTTCAAAATCAGCATCCATTTTCGTTATTATTTTTATTTCAATGTAGTTCCAGGTTTCATTTTATAAGACATCGATTTTACGTACTGCATTCTTGAATTTTTTCAGCTATGAAATTTTCCGATCGCTGCAACTGGTATTTCAAGTGTGGACAGTCAGTTTCATTTTTTTTGTTCTGTTTTTGTTCTTTCAATTTGAGGAATTGATTGCAATTTTAGTATCCATTTGAATTTACTTCAGTACTTCAAAAATGTGGGCTGCAGCAGTAAAACTGATTTTTGTACTTACTGTGGAAAGTAAGGAAGGAAATATGCCCACATGAAAAGAGGAAATGTGCGCTTTTGTCTATGTAAGTTTTGACTAGATAGTCACAAAATGTTTGTAGCTGTTGTGAGACAGGCATTGCTGACAACACAGTCACCAACCATGTCAAGATCTAGCATTGGCAAACCAAGTCTGTAGGCTAGAAACTTTCCTTTTTCATTTTGGCAGTAGTAATCATATCTAACGCCAGATGAAATTTACATCCTTGGAATTTAATATCAGTCCAAACTTCACTTCTAGTTTTCATGATGCTTTCTTCAAAGTCAGAAAACATTCTTCATGGAGAAATTTTCAAAGCTAGTTATGAATTTATCCATAATGGTTGAAGAGACATGCTGATAAGACGAAGTTTCCTTATCCTTCAACAAAGAAAACATCAAATGTCCATTAAAAAGCCATGGAGTGTGAATAGGTGCTTTAAAAATTATATGCCATACTTGAAAATTTCATCAATCTATATTGTGTCATATTGACTAAGTACCCTGAGGTGTTCGCAAAATATTACAGCGTTTTTCTTAGCATCGGTGATTGGCAAGAATTCGGCCCCATCAACAGTTTTCTCACTTATGTGTTCAGAACATTGTGAACATATCGGTAATTTTGGCAGAAATCTCCGCCCAGCATTTGTATATGCACTTACAAAAACTTCGACATCTGTACATTTCTTCCTTGTTTTCTCTCTTCAGTTAATTGTGTATTAGTTTTGATGGCCTCATATCTTCAGTAGTTTTCCTCTTCAGATCGAAAAAAATGTTCTGAACTTTGTTGCTAGGTACTGCAGTGTGACTCTCCAATACATCTGCATTTTCAACGGAAGCTGTTTTAATAAAACGTTTGCAACCTTGAATGTCGCACGTCCATCGCGCTGTGCCACTTCTTAAGCATTTTTGGAATCCAAGGTGTAGGCTTTCCGAAGTAGCATTTTCCCTCCCATTCTACTCATTGTTATTTCAATCTCATTGGAGGACATGCTTACAATAAAATGGTCTGTCCTGAACTGAAATGAAAAACAATTACAGATAATCACACCGGTATATACCTGAGGGCGGTTCGGGCGGAATGAAGAATGCCAATCGACTCAAGGATTTATAGAACTTTGCATCCTTGTAAGATACTGAACTTAAATACCAAACTAGGTATTTAACGGTCTTTTCATTTTTGAGCTATGCTGCCCACAGACACACAGACACACACACGGACATTTTTCTAAAAATGCTTTTTTTGGATTCAGGTGGTCTCAGAACATGTATTTCCGATGAAATTTCGGTATTGAATTTTTGGGTACAATGCAATACCTTCTCTATACACTATGTATATAGTACCTACAGAGAAAGTAAAAGTACAAAGGGGAATATGGGCAGTGGTAAGAAAACTACTAAATACTACTAGATAATAAAAGTATTAAAAACGGGAGGGGGGGATGCTACAAAAATGTCTCCTTTGTCAACTAAAGAGAAAAATCCTCTCTATAGTGTCCTTCCGAAGATATTTATTTTAGGAGAAAATGTGCGCACCAAAAATTCCTAACTCTGATCAATACATCTCAATTTAATCTGCAAAGAGTACTGAGACAAAAATGTGATGTGTTCCATTCACATGACTTTTTATATCGGTTCTCTACTCTTACAAAATGTTATTCCTTTATCTAGAATTCTAGATAATGCTAATCCGGATAAACATTATCAAAAATGATCTGAGTGCTTAGTTCTTTATGTTTAGAAAGTAACACATTAGATATTTTTGTAACCATAATTTCTCATCTCAGAGTCAATAACTTAAATTGTTTAAAGTTTTGGATATAAAGCATGGGCTGCGGTCATTAGTTCGTGCAAAAAAATAAAACGACACACGAAAATTAGGAACACATCACAGAAAAAAAAATATGATGTATTCCATTCACATGACTTTCTCTACATCTCTGTAACAAATTATTGTTAAAAAGTTTATGCTTCCATTTATTTCATGCTAATCGAGAAAAAATAGCAGATACAGTCTTATTACTTGCTTCGTTGTAAGTAGAAGCGAAATAAGGGAGTACCATAGGTTAAAGTGATAGATAAAAGCTGGTTGCTATGTGAGTGATGTTCCTTTGTTTGAATGGACAGGAGTTGACAAATTACTGTATGAGAAAAGTAAAGTTTTTTAAAGCTGAAACCCGAAACAAGGAAGCAAAAAATACCAACTACCAGCTCCACGAAAAAATTAGTTATAACATAAATTGGGTATTTTACTGTGCTTTATATATTTTGTGTGGTAAGTTTTTATCCATCTCTTATGGTTTGGCAGTTATGTAAATTCCGTAAAATTCATCCAATATAAAGTAGTCTTCAGAGGCTATTCCTAGAAAATTCAAGATATACATTTTATTTGTCAAGTACATATCTTTAATATACGGTATTTTAATCAAAATCCTTAGAGTCATTTTTAAGAAAAATCAAAAATTTCGAAAAAAGTTCCATGTAAAGGGTAGTTGGGGGTGGGGTTATTTTCTTGAAAATCTTCGTGACGTATCCTTGGAAGATACCAAACTTAAATACAAAGTCTGGTATTCAACGGTCTTTTCGTTTTTGAGCTATGTTGTCTAGACACACATACACACACGGACTTTTTTTTGAAAATGCTTTTTTTGGATTCAGGGAAACCCAAACATATATTTCCGGTAAAATCTCGGTATCAAAATGTTTGATGGAATGCAATACCTTCTCTATACACTATGTACATAGTACGTGTAGAGAAAGTAAAAATGTGATGTGTTCTATTCACATGACTTTCTCTACATCTCTGCAACAAATTATTGTTAAAAAGTTTAAGCTTCTATTTAGTTCATGCTGATCCAGAAAAAATTAACAGAAATAGTCTTATTACTTGTTTCCTTGTAAGTAGAAGCGAAATAAAGGAGTACCATAGGTTAAAATGATAGTCAGAAACTGGTTGCCATGTGACTGAAGTTCTTTTGTTTACATGAACAGGAGTTGACAAATCTTGTAGGAGAAAAGTACAAAGCTGAAACCAAAAACAAGGAATATCTGAAAAACGATCAACTACATGAGAAAAATCTATATGGCATAAATTGTGTATTTTAACGTGCTCTATATTTTTTGTGTGGTAACGTTTTGTCCATCTGTTACGATTAAGCAGTTATGCAAAATTCCGTAAAATTCATCCAGAATAAAGTAGGTTTCAGAGGCTCTTCCCAGAAAATTAAAGATATACATTTTATTTGTCCTTAATATACGATATTTTAATCAAAATCGTTAGAGATATTTTTGAGAAAATCAACAATTTCGAAATAGGTTCCATGTAAAGTGTAGTTTTGGGGTGGAGGGATGTTTCTCAAAATCTTCGTGTCGCATCCCTGGAAGTTACTGAAGTTAAGTACCAAGTTTGGTATTTACCGTCTTTTCCTTTTTGAGTGATCGTGTTCACAGACACACACACACAAGGATCTTTTTCTGAAAATGCTTTTTTTGGATACAGGGGACCCTAAAACATATATTTCCGGCGGAATCTCGGAATCAAATTTTTTGGTGGAGTGCAATACCTTCTCTATACACTATTTACATAGTACGTATAGAGAAAGTAAGAATAGATGTGCATTTGTGAAAACAGAATAAGGAAGAACCTTTTTGGTAACCAACTGTCGCTTCTCGGTTATCTAGCATCAGGTTTTGGCCAACCTTTAAAACCTCTGGCACCTCACAACGCTAAATACTCTTTGTTCCCTGAGTTTAAAATGTTTAGGGCCATACATTATGGAGCTGAAGCCCCGGGGGAGCTTATTTTCCCAACATTATGTGCATAGGGGTCAGACCGAGGAAGTATCCAGGCAAAATGAATTACTGTGTTCTACCGCCTAAATGATTTGCCCGCAACATTTAATATATTATAATAACAGCACATCAGCCACAAAAACTGCACCACTATAATTTGGAGTCCATTTCCTCGTAATTCCATTCGGAGCCAAACTTTTGGGAACATCTACCTACCGTGCGGAATTCTCTGCATGCCTGTGCTCTGTCTCAGCTTTGGGCGTGTTCGTCACACACAAGACTCTACCAGAATAAGTAAATTACAGAGAGAATGGAGCAGAATCATTGCTATATGCTCATTATTACTTTCTCTACACGTACTATACACATAGTGTACAGAGAAGGTATTGTATGGCACCTAAAAATTCGATACCGTAATTTCACCGGAAATATGCGTTTTAAGGTACCCTGTATAAAAAAAAACATTTTCAAAAAAAGGTCCATGTGTCAGTGTGTCCTTGTGTCTGTGAACACGACAACTCAAAAACGAAAAGTCGGTAAAATACCAAACTTGGTATTTAAGTTCGGTATTTTCCCAAAATTCGACACTAAGATTTTGAGAAAATTCTCCCCAACCCAAACTACCCTTTAAATGATAAAAAAATCGGAAACTTTGATTTTCTTAAAAATAGCTCTGACGATTTTGATTAAAATATCGTACATTAAAGATATATACCTGACAAATAAAATGTATATCTTGAATTTTCTGGGAATAACCTCTGAGGACTACTTTATTCTGGACATATTTTACGGAATATTGTATAGCTGCTAAACTGTAAGAGATGAACAAAAACTTGCCACACAGAAAATATAGAGCACGTTAAAGCACACAATTTATGTTATATACAGTTCTTTAGTGGAATTGATCATTTTTGAGTTATTCCTTGTTTCTGACTTCACATTTAAAAAACTTATACTTTTCTCATACAGGAATTTGTCTGTCCATACAAACAAAGGAACTTCAGTCACATAGCAACCAGATTTTTACTATCACTTTAACCTAGAACTCCCTTATTTCGCTTCTACTTACAAGAAAGCAAGTAATAAGACAATTTCTGCTATTTTTTTCTCGATAAGCATGAAGTAAATAGAAGCATAAACGCTTAACAATAACTTGTTGCAGAAATGTTGAGAAAGTCATGTGAGTGGAACACATCAGATTTTTTTTTCAGTACTTGTGTATAGTTAGAAGTTATTATTGCAAATAGAACAAGATAGGCTTCCGAAATGAGATTCTTAAGAACAGTGAAAGGATACATACTTTAACACGAAATTTCAAATTAAAAAATTAAGCAAGAGCTAGAAGTAAATTCTTTGGGAGAAAAAATTATACAATATAGAAAATAATAGATACAGCATACTTTATTATGAATGCCAAGAGAGGTCATCCCAAGAAGAATGTTCGTTATACTATAGGCCTATAGACATCCGAGATAATAAAGAAAACGACGATCAACATATTTTGAAGTAGGAACAGAAAGGATTGCCTAATCCCTGGAGTGCACAAGAAGAAGGAGAATTGAATCAAATTTAGAAAACCTTTTAAGCTAGTAGATATAAATTAATTCCTTATAATAATAGCTGTAGTACTAATAATAATAATAATAATAATAATAATAATAATAATAATAATAATAATAATAATAATAATAATAATAAAAAGATAATGATAATAATACATAATAATATAGTTTATATCTTTTACGTGGTTACGTAAAATTCTGGGATTAAAAATAACTGAAATGTTTTTAAAATACGATATCTTGCTGTAATTCTTTTCATCCTGGGGGATATATGAAGCTGATGATAAAAATGTAATGTCCTTTCGAGTGAAATAGTTGGAATAAGAGTTTTATAGAGTTTAAAAGATCTTGTCATTATTTTAACATCCCATACATACTAAAGGTTTATACAGCGGAAAGAATCTCCAGGTGCCAGCTTTTAGGCACTAATAGTCACCTAGAGATGTACTTTTGAAAATAGCCGGGTGTAAAGCATCAAGAAGATGCAGAAATTGGAAGCAGAGCAGAAAGGACTATTTTTGGATCAGGATTCCTGGTAATTGAACTCATTAATTATATATTATTTTCTTGTTCGTTATTTCTAGTGTTTATTTATTGCGTTGATAGAAAATATTTTACTGCAACGTTAAAATCCTCACGGATGTCTCAGAATTCTTACACCCATATAAACCTAAACATATATTTTAATGGCTTCAGTCTATCTCAATTCTCCAAAAGCACCACAACCATTATTTCATTAATATTCCAACACAATTTCCTTACCTATTATAACATACATGCTAGATTTCATTGATAACAGTTTATCTCAACTTTTTAGTTCAAAACAGATATTTTAAGAATTTCACTACCACCCTCTCGCGGTGGAGGGCAAACGTGGTTTTTGCCGTATGTTCAGTACGCTTAAAAGGGTTTAAAAGTCAGATGGTTTAAGGGTATTAGGGTTTAATAAATAACATAGTGGATTTCTATGCTGCATAACTGTACCAACCACCGGAAAAATGATTCCGAGATCACTTTCCATTGGCAAGAATAAATTGTAACATTTGTGTTCCAAACTCATTCCGATTTATTCTCGCGGGTTTCCTCGGTCAATGAGCAAATGATAATTTATTAGGGTTCCTAATACATAAACTAGAATTATTGAGTATGTCGTCAGCTGTTCCGAGACGTAACACATTTGTGCCATCGAAATATCACAGTGCATTTGCGAAAAATTGTTTCCATGAGAATAAAGGCAAGAAGATGCTAAACCCTGACAAAATTCCTTCAGGATTTAGTTTCCCTTGCTATCTGACAAAGGTAACGAGGACGCTAATTTCATTCTTATAACTATTTTGTATGTTTCATTAGCATTATAAGGCAGCGCCAAAGCATTAGATTCAATATTATAATTTTTCCTAAAAAAAAAAAATAAAACAACAAAAAAACAACTGAAATCTCGATTAAGTTAATTTTTCAAATACGTAATTTTAGATTGAAACAAACCCCAGGCAGCAAAAAGGAATTTTAAAAAAGTGTTAGAACACAAATAATATTAAGCAGTAATGGATTCTAATTTTAGATTTGTTTACACATTATTTCAGGAAGCACATATCATACTCTCCTGTGGTACACATATTAATGTACCTATCTATCTAACTCAAATATACCACAAATACTGATAGAAAATGTTGAAGAATATAGTTTACTGAAGAGGAATACAGGTGCCTAATTTCACGTTTATTTTATTTTTATACTGTACATACTATCTCTGAAATTCCAGTATCGCATTTTTTTCTGCTAAATTATTTGATTTGTTTGTTTGTTTCTATTTATTTACGTACTGCCTAGATAATATCGTCGTATTACTACTTTGTCCTACTATAACGACTGCTTAAATTTGAGGTGTTCATAAAACTGTATTTCTCGATTAACTTAACACACATTCAGAATCGCATTCATGTTTCCAGGCTCTTGAGGCTGGGGAATAAGAATAGCTCATCAGCCTAGAATCGAACCCAGCATATTTTTCATTTTTAATTCAGCATTTTGACCACTTTACTGCTGAGACACTCTTAACAAACCCTCTTTATAATTCTTGTTGACGACTTTGTGCATTAAAGTAAAAAGGAGAAAGTATACATGGAATCACTAAGAAAAACCGAGAAAACGGAATTAAAGCTGAATTATGCCCTCTGTGATGCTTACATCATGTTCGTAAAATACTTTAAATGCAGTTTGCGGTATTCCAGTTCAATGATAATATTTACTTCTGTTTTGTTCAGTTGAGGGATGAAATTCCATCTAGTGAATGAAGTGATTTTATTCAACTCCCAACAGAGCATCCCTGTACATAAATGCTGATGATCATAAAGAACGTGTCGTCGCAATTATTTCCTTCTCAGGTATCCTTAAGACGTAATTATAGCTGTTTTTAAGTTCACTGTTTTCCCATTACAACCAATGTATTGCTCGGACCTAGGGAGTCTCTTGCTCTCCGCAGTTCTTCATTTCACAACGCTAACTGGTCTGCACACCTAGGCGTATAGGGGCTTGTAAAGAACGTGCTGTCGAAATTGTTTCCAACTCGTTATGACGTAATTATAGCTGTTTTAAATTTCACTGTTTTTCCATTACAACCAATGTATTGCTCGGACCTAGGGAGTCTCTTGCTCTCCGCAGTTCTTCATTTCACAACGCTAACTGGTCTGCACACCTAGGCGTATAGGGGCTTGTAAAGAACGTGCTGTCGAAATTGTTTCCAACTCGTTATGACGTAATTATAGCTGTTTTAAATTTCACTGTTTTTCCATTACAACCAAAGTATTGCTCGGACCTAGGGAGTCTCCGCAGTTCTTCATTTCACAACGCTAACTGATCTGCACAGCTTGTAAAGAACGTGTTGTCGCAATTATTTCCTATTCAGTTATCCTTATGACGTAATTATAGCTGTTTTAAAGTTCACTGTTTTCCCATTACAACCTTGGAGATCTCTTGCCCTCCACCGCACTTCTTAGGTCACTGTTGTGCTAGGGTTTTATATATGGTGTCTATATTATGTGTATATATGTCTTTTAAGTGTAATTATCTATTATAAGAGGGTGCATTTAAGAAGGTGTACTCTGTGCTGTAAATTTAGATTGCTATATTTGAATATCTTTGTATTTTTATTTTCAGGTTCACTCTTAATTCTTTATTGTTGTTTAATATTGCTTTTGACTGTGCATTACCTTTGTCTTTTTATTTTCTTTGTTGTTAATATTGCTTGTAATGTGTATTACAAAAGCACGTACGGTCTGTGGACCCGTGCGATTGTTGAAATTCTATGTGTGATATTGCAATGCCAATAAATACACTTATTCATTCATTCATTTTACAGCACTTTATCTGGTGTGCACATGTAGGAGCTTGCTTTTAACACACAGAAGGACAAGTAGAAAAACGAAAATGTTACAACTTGCATGTTGCAGTTTGGTGATGTCTGATAAGCAATGTTTGATTCTATTCATGAATTTGTTTTGAAATGTAACGTTTAAATTATGAACCAATTTGAGTTGTTATTAAGCCCAAGGGAATAATATTATATCATTCACATGATTTTTACTTTCTCTACACGTACTATGTACATAGTGTATAGAGAAGGTATTTTACTGCATCCAAAAATTCGATACCGAGATTTCACCGAAAATACACGTTTTGGGGTTTCCTGAATCCAAAAAAGCATTTTCAGAAAAACGCCCGTGTGTGTGTGTCTTTGGACAGCATAGCTCAAAAACGAAAATATCCTAAATACCAAACTTGGTACTTAAGATGGGTTTCTTCCAAGGATGCGACATGAAGATTTTCAAGAAAATTTCCCCAACCCATGGACCTTTTTTCGAAAAGTTTGATTTTCTTAAAAATGGCTCTCTAACGATTTTGATTAAAATATCGTATATTAAAGGTATTTACTTGACAAATAAAATGTGTATCTTTAATTTTCTGGGGATTGCTTCTGAAGACTACTTTATTCTGGATCAGTTTTACGGAATTTTACGTAACTGCTAAACCATAAGAGAGCACTTTAAAACATACAATGTATGTTATATTCATTTTTTTCGTGGAGTTGGTCACTTTTTAGATATTCCTTGTTTTTAGTTTCAACTTTGAAAAACGTTTACTTTTCTCATTAAGGAATTTGTCAACTCCTGTCCATACATTTAAGGAACTTCAGTCACATAGCAACCAGTTTTTGACTGTCACTTTAACCTATGGTACTCACTTATTTCCCTTCTACTTACAAGGAAGCAAGTAATAAGACTATGTCTGCTAATTTTTTTCTCGATTAGCGTGACTCGTAAATAGAAGAATAAGCTTTTTAACAATAATTTGTTGCAAAGATATACAGAAAGTCATGTGAATAGAACACATCAGCTTTTTTTGTTTGTTGCTGTTGTGCTTAATATCGCTTACGGTTATTTATATAGAAACCATTCTTATAAATATTCGTTTGCAGAAATACTTTCTTTACACATTTTGTTGTAGTTAGAAAGGGGGATACGGGGGTGAAGTAATGTTCAAACTATTTGAAAGAACTGTATGTTTTAACGATAAACAACTTTCAGCAAGTTTTTGTCTATGTTACGGCTTACCTATACAAAATTATACAAAATTCATTTCCAATGAAGAATTTGTTATTGATACAAGTAACTTAAAGGCATTTAATCCAAATCGTTAACAAATTAGAAAATAACAGCAAATTAATCCGTCTTCAAAATTGTCATTCGTATCATTGGGAGAAGTTAAACTTCAGATATACCCACTAACAGACAGATGGACGCACGCCTGCAAACAGTCATAAGGATTCTTTTACTTTTTAAAAATGCTTTTTGTTTAGGCAGCCCTCATTTGGTTGAAAAGTAATACCTCCTCCACCTTACTATAAGTAGGTATAAGAGAAAGTAATAATTGCATATTTGCATAGATGTCGCAGCACAGCAAGGATGTGAAATATTTAATGACCCCATTAGAAAAGGTCATTGACACATTAAATGCCCAAGTTCTCCAATGAACTTGTCTGCTTGGAATTGCCCTGTTGAGTTCTGTAACTTTTTAACGCACGAAAGGATATTTCCATATGGAGTGGTGGGTCGTTTGATGTAACTATAATAATAACTATTACGACGTTTCTTATCTATGTCAGCTAGGTTACAACGTTTTGTAACTCAACACTATAAAACACAACACTTCTCAGCAAAAATAAAATACAAAACAGGGATTGCAGGGAATTATTCTAAACCATCCTGCAAAATTTCTGATTTTTATTTGTACTCCTGTATTATTTATGGTACACTTAATATTTGCTGTCAGTTGGACCTATACTCACCTTCGCCCTTTCTATCCTGCTTTCCCTCTTTCTCTCCCTCTTTGTCGCTCTCCTTGGCTCCAGCTTAGTCTATTTGTAACCTACATCTTCCAGTAATGCTTTCAAAACCAAACCAAAATTGCATTTTCTGAAATGTTATTAAAATTAAAGTATAAGTTTTACATGACACCAATTCTGTCTCTTACTTGTAACGTATGCTATACGAAAAATAATATAATTTCAATGCATCAAACTTCAACTTCCAAGCCACCAGCAAAGATACGGAGAAATAATAATAATAATAATAATAATAATAATAATAATAATAACAATAATACTAATAAGGAACATTTCACAAATAATAAAACCTAGCTGGCAAGTTTTGCTCTTAAACTTCTTTTAACATAGACCTCAATAATAAACAATATACAGGATTATTCTATTTTCGAGCATTATTAACTTCTTTTTGAAGGAACAAATACAGATACCATGTAGTCTCCAACATTGTTATATAAAAAGTCTCATAGCAATCGACTCATCCATTGTTACCTCATAGTATTTAAATATGACATGCACATATTTGTAGAAAATGAAAACCTCATAATGCGTTTTAAACGTATTTAGTATATGCCGTTATAAAAAAACTGATGTGCCCCATTCACATGACTTTCTCTACATCTCTGCAACAAATTATTGTTATAAGATGTATGCTTTTATTTACTTCATGCCAAATAAGAACAAATTAGCAGAATTAGTCTTATCACTTGCTTCCTTGTAAGTAGAAGCGAAATAAGAGAGTATCATAGGTTAAATTGATACAAATGCTGGTTGTTATGTGACTGAAGTTCCTTTTTATGATAAGAAAAGTAAGTTTTTCAAAGCTGAAACCAAAAACAAGGAATGTCTAAAAAACGATCACTTCACGAAAAAAATTCATATAATAAAAAATTGTGTGTTTTAAAGTGCTCTACATTTTTTGTGTGGCAAGTTTTTGTCCATCTCTTACGCTTTAGCAGTTATGCAAATTTCCGTAAAATTGATCCAGAATAAAGTTGTCTTCAGAGGCTTTTCTCAGAAAATTCAAGATATATATTTTATATGTCAGGTAAATATCTCTAATATACCATATTTTAATCAAAATCGTTACAGCCATTTTTAAGAAAATCAAAATTTTCGAAAAAATTCGATGTAAAGGGTAGTTGGGGGTGGGGGGTTTTTCTCAAAATCTCTGTGTCGCATCCTTGGAAAATACTAAACTTAAATACCAAGTTTGGTATTTTACCGACTTTTCGTTTTTGAGATATCGTGCTCACAGACACGCTGATAACCGGAGACACGAACACACACACACACACACACACACACACACACACACACACACACACACACGGACTTTTTACTGAAAATGCTTTTTTTAGTTGCAGGGGTCCCTAAAACATATATTTCCGGTGAAATTTCGGTATCGAATTTTTGGGTGGAGTGCAATACCTTCTCTATACACTATGTACATAGTACGTGTAGAGAAAGTAAAAATATATTTTCAGTAGGATTGTTTTTATCAGTCACGATAACATAATCTTTGTTCATTTCTTATTTCTGTGAGCCTTGGTGATGTTCATAATTGGCACGAAACCACATTTTTGAAAGACTGACCTAGCTACACATATATAAGCTCACGCCCAAGAGACTAGGAAGCTGGTTTTTGCACCAGGATACCGTAACTCCGGAGGGGGCAGGAGGGTTGTTGGGGCCGACAGGGGTCGTCAATCACAACCTGTCACTAATTATACGGCGGAGCCATATCCTCCCTGGCTCTTGGCATTCCACTACTAGCTGGGCCCTTACAACGTTCACCTCAACCAAACTTCAACAAGCATAAGGGCATCTCTTCGAAGCTAATGGTGGCAGCCTATATTTCACATTAGGTTGTAGTTCTCTTTGCACAGACTCTAGATGTGCCTTTAAAACTTTTGTTGCAGATTTTTCTTTAATTTGTTCTAAGTAACGTTCGTCAATTTGGTTCGTAGCTCTCTTATCGCTTTGTTGCCTGTCGGTACCTGTAAGTTCCGTTTGTTTTAAGCGTAACTATACAAATATGGTTGTACTCTAGGATTAATTTCAACCATAAACGTCAAGTAATCAAGGTTGTTTTATATTATAAAAGTATATACAAATTTGCTCTATAATTGCAATAATTTTTTTAAATAAATAAAACAGAAAACCGACATAACGACAGCCAACATTAGCTTCCAAGCATCACTCCGATTATTTTACTTGGGATCTCCCCGTCCTTTACCACAATCACTTGGATTTTAACTTGCAACATTTGGTTTTGAATGGATGGCCAGTCCATTACTTATCACCTAACACTCGTGGCCATTTGAAGTACTGTTTTAGTAGTGCCTTTAGCAGCATTATGAAAACTGGTTTAGAAGAATTTAAACTTTTAATTGGAAAGAAAAATATTAATGAAAGATCTACATTTATTTTCATTTCAATTTCCTCGGTTTTTATACAATAATTTTATAGATTTATTCCCAAATACTTTTACTATAACTCCAGTTTCAAACCTGAATTAAAGGGAAACCGGCATATGTAGTATACTAGTGCAGGCAAATTTATATCCTAGCTTGGAGTTTGGGATTATTATCGCACCGTTTAGAGAAACATAAATTTTAAAGACATTGCATTCCCAAAACAGATGTCAAATGTAGTTACCTAGATTGTGAGGTTTCATATATGTGGATAGAATGTAGTACTTTCTCAGGCCCTGTGTACAATCAACATAGACAAGGCATGTAGGTTCGGTAAAAGTAGGTGCATTAAGCTGCGTATAAATTAAGTTCATCAAATTTTCTTTACTGGACTTCATGGGGAATAAATATGGCATAGGAACTTGCAAGGGACATTTATAACAATTTGTATAAGATTTCAGGCTTTGTTGGCATTTGTAATTGGGGACAAGTTTGTTCTCGGTATATCGGCGAAATAACGTTGGAGTTTTTCAAGCTCTCAAAGGCTATAAACTTGTTGTTTTCAGGGAACTAAAGCATTGATTAAAGCACTTTCAAATTTAGAGGAAAAGGTAAATTTAGTAGAACTTTTCATAGTTTCCTATATATTGAAGTATTCCTCTGTTCGAAAATATTCGAGACATTTTGCCTAGGAGTTAACATCAAGTTTCAGTTTTTGGTTCCGATTTAAGCAGAAAAGAAAATGTCCTATATTGTTTGAAGGAGAAACTCTTTAAATCCCTGAAAAATAACAGTTATGGTGCAACAAAGTGATCATATTCACCACAGTTATGTATTTACAACCACATGTTATCTTTCCAAGAAGATTGTGTTGGAAACTAACTTCAAAATACACAAAACAAACAAAAAAACATCTGATGTATTCCATTCACATGACGATTTTTACATCTCTCCAACAAATTATTGTTAAAAACTTGTGCTTCTAGTTACTTTATGCTAATCGAGAAAAATTGGCAGAAATGGTCTTATTACTTGCTTCCTTGAAAGTAGAAGCGAAATATGAGAGTATTATAGGTTAAAGTGATAGTCAAAAGCTGGTTGCTATGTGACTGAATTTCCTTTGCTTGTATGGACAGAAGTTGGCAAATTCCTGTATGAGAAAAGTAAGTTTTTCAAAGCTGAAACCAAAACACAGGAATATCTCAAAAACGATCAGCTCAGCGAAAAAAATTTAAATGGTGTTTTATCCGGATCTACATTTTTTGTGCAGCCAGTTTTTGTCTATCTCTTATGGTTTACTAATTATACAAAATTCACTAAAAATCATCCAGAATATAGAGGTCTTTAGAGATTATTCCCAGAAAATTCAAGATATACATTTTATTTTACAAGTAAATATGGTAAATATAAGAGATTTTATTCAAAATCTTTAGAGCCATTTTTAAAGAAAATTACAATTTTCCAAATTTTTTCCATGTAAAGGATAGTTGGGGGTGGGGGAATTTTCTTGACAATCTTCATGTCGCATCATTGGAAGACATCAAACTTAAATACCAAGTTTTGTTTTTAAGGGGCTTTTCGTTTTTGTGCACACACATACACACATAGACAGACATACATGGAAAATTTTCTAAAAATGCCTTTTTGGGATTCAGGGGTCTCAAAACATATATTTCCGGTGATATCTCGGTATCGAATTTTTGAGTGCAATACAATACCTTCTCCATGCACTATGTACATAGTACGTGTAGAGAAAGTAATACATATATATATATATATATAATATACATACAGGGTTATTCAAAAAGAAAGAACAGATTTCAAACTTTTATTGCTTCCAAACTACAAAAGATAGATGCATGATTCCAACGTTCATGCAAAGAGAAAAGTTTAAAGTTGAAATAGCACGGGGGGTAGAAGTTCCAATCACGGCCGCATTGGCGCTGTTGTTTGTTGTATGTCTGTAGTGAAATGGCGACGACACCTCAAGAGAAATCATTTTGTGTGCTGAAATTAGCAAAGCTAGAGTCCATTGTTGCAGTTCAAAGAGCATTTCGACGTCAATTTAATAAACAATAAATTTGTTTGTGACGCGGGGTCACAAACAAATTTACGAGTGGCATCGAAAATTCGTAGAAGATGATTGCATGTGCAAAAGGAAAAGCACATCGGACACGAATGTCGAGCATATTCGTACACTACGAAAGGATCCCAAAGAAATCCACATCACGGGCAAGCAACAAACGGTATGGCGAGTTCTAAAACATCGTCTGCACCTGAAGCCATACAAACTGCAGCTATTGCAAGCATTGAATCCTGACGACCACAACAAAAGCTAGGAATTGTACATTGGCATGTTAGAAGATGTGGAAGAAGACAATTTTACTCAACGATTAATGTTTTCCAATGAAATTGTTTCATGCAAGATGGTGCCCCGCCTAATTTCTCTTACCGCGTCCGACGTTACTTGAATAACACGTTTGGAGGACGTTGGATTGCCTGAGGACGAGTAGATCAACTGTATCCCAGGTTTCCAGATCTCACTCCATGTGATTTTTATCTACGGGGTTACGTAAAAGACCGTGTTTTTATTCTTTCTATACCTGACTGGCACTCTTGAAGATCTACGACATCGAATTGTTGAAGCTGTAAATTTGATAACTGGAGCCCAGCTGATTCGTGTGTGGCAAGAAATGTGCCACCGTTTTGGCATATGCCGTGTAACATACGGTGCTCATATTGAATGCATATTATAAAGATGTACACTTTTCTCTCTCCATGAACGTTGGAATCATGTTTCTATCTTTTGTAGTTTGGAAGCAATAAATATTTGAAATCTGTTCTTTCTTTTTGAATAACCCTGTATATATAAGTCTTACTGGTTTTTGGTTATTGGACTCCAAAGTTTAGTTTTTTCCAAAATATAATGGAGCTTATACGGGACCGGTCCCCTCTAACACTCGGAAATAACCATTAGTAAACAAGAGACGAACCTGAACTACGGGCGAGAGGCAACGTCGTAAACTGTTTCCTGGAGACATTGCTTGCAAACCAAGAATCACTCCTCAGTTAAGGGATCTGTAAGTGAAAGCCTTGACAACACTAACCGCAAACTTTAAAGTCAGGCAGGGCCATCTGAAGAATACTGTATACATATATATTCTCGTGTTTTCGGATAGGACTGTAAATTCATTAACTTATTAATTTAATTTATTAATATTAGCTTAGTACCGGATAATCAGTTAATGAAGTGGCTTTTAATCAGGATCTGATTTTTAACGTATTTATTTATTTATTTATTTATTTATTTATTTATTCATTTATATCTTTTGGGCTTAATTTAAGTCATTTTAGTTATGTGTTAGATCTTTTAGGCTGTGTGATTGGAGTAAATAGTTTATGTGCGTATAAAAGTACAACCACGTCACACAAAATACATGTTTCATAAACAAATTTTTAGCTAAGATATTTAATATTAAAGTTCCATATTCGAAATTTCAAGAAAATGTTATGTCTATGTTTTCAGCCGTCTTGAAAAACACAGTCGCGCAGGCGCACACAGATCTATGTAGGTACAGTCCAAAGAGAAATACATTGTTCAGTGCTAAATTTTAGGGCACCTTTAAAGGTGCATTCAGTGGATTAAGTCATGTTATATTTACATTGTCATCGAAATCATTTGCATGAAAATTCTTCGTCGCTTTTTATTTTCTCAGAAGTGAATTCGTAAGAACATTGGACTTGATAGGACGGAGGTACTCGGCACTGAAGAGGTGAGACATGTATCTATGCCCCACGAAGGGATTCAGGAGTAAGAGAAGACACCGCGCGGCCGGAGTCAGGAACGACCATGTCTCACCAGGCGCGAACGATGAATGAAAAGATAATGGATGATATTAAGGGGCAGGAAATAAGGGGAATGTAAAAAATCCCTCCAGAGAATACACCGACCCGGGAAAACCCCGAAAAGATCCGTGGATCAGAGTGTACGGAGGCCTGCATTTGAACCCGGGACCTCTCGAATACAGTCACACACGTTAACGCGGCGCCACCTCGTTGGTCAGAGGAAACTAACGATTTATTTTAAATATCAAAAATATATTGGCATGAGAAATAAAACACATTGATAGCATTTTCTGTGAGAAATAACTAAGAGTAAGACACTATCTTAATGTTTAATAAAATGGTTTCGAGTAAACATAATTTTTTAGCAAATTGCAACATTAACTATTTCTGAAATATTCGCTCTTGTGGCTTTCAGATGTGTTTTGGCTTTTTCTGACTATTTCCTGGGCTTTCTCTGTAGAAAAAATATATATTATTGTGGTATTAATTCACAAAACAATTCTATGGTCCTATATATCATGATTTATTACTTTCTCTCTACGTACTATGTACATAGTGTATAGAGAAGGTATTGCACGCCACCCAAAATTCGATACCGATATATATATATATATATATATATATATATATATATATATATATATATATATATATATATTTTAGGGTTCCCTGTGTCCAAAAAAAAAAAAAAAAACTTTTCAGAAAAGGTCCGTGTGTGTATGTGTCCCTGTGTCCGTGTGTCTGTGAACACAATAACTCAAAAATGAAAAGTCGGTAAAATACCAAACTTAGTATTTAAGTTTAGTATCTTCCTGGGACGCAACACGAAGATATTGAGAAAAATCCCTCCAGCACCATCTACCTTTTACATGGAACTTTTTTAAAAAAATTTTATTTTTGCAAAAATGGCTGTACCGCTTTTGATTAAAATATCGTATATTAAGGACAAATAAAATGTATATCTTGAATTTTCTGGAAACAGCCTGTGAAGACTACCTTATTCTGGATGAATTTTACGGAATTTTGCAGAACTGCTAAACGTAATAGATGGACAAAAACTTACCACACAAAAAATATAGTGCACGTTAAAACACACAATTTATTTAATACACATTTTTTCGTGGAGTTGATCGTTTTTGAGATATTCCTTGTTATTGGTTTCAGCTTTAAAAAACTTATGCTTTTCTCTTACGGAATTTGTCAACTAGTGTCGATAAAACAAAGGAAATTCAGTAACATAGCAACCAGCTTTTGACTATTACTTTAAGCTACGGTACTCGCTTATTTCGCTTCTTCTTACAAGGAAGTAAATAATAAGACTATTGCTGCTAAGCTTTTTAATAATATTTGTTGCAGAGATGTAGAGAAAGTCATGTGAATGGAACACATTAGAAAAAGTATGTTTGGTGTATGTGGAATGTTAGAGAGTAGATATTGCTCAGATGACTTTGATGCCCTTCTCGTTCTGACCAGCCTCTCTCCTGGAAATCTCACGCTAAACACTGACACAATTGCAGCATTCTTTAACATGTAACACCATCTGTCAGACTAGACAATGGACGTCCATTTGAGGTACACCCATGCCGGTGGCGAGAATCGAAGCTGTGATTATCGATTGCACATTGCGATTGCCGGGAGGCTGAATGATATAATGCTGAGCTTAGGCAGGTTGGTATCCGACTCTCGGGGCTTGCTTTTACATTCTCTAGCCCCGTATGTACAATGTACATAGGGATAGTGAAATATTGCATTCCACCCAAAAATATGATACCGAGATTTCACCGGAAATACATGTTTTAGGACCCCCTGAATCGAAAAAAAAGCAATTTTAGAAATAGGTCCGTGTGGTATTTAAGTTTGGTATCTTCCAAGGATGCGACACGATGATTCGCAAGAAAATTCCCCCACCGCTAAACGCCCTTTACATAGAAAATTTTTCGAAAATTTTGTTTCTCTTAAAAATGGCTCTAATGATTTTGATTAAAATGCCACATATGAAATCCATTTCTATCACAAGGATAATGTATGTCTTGAATTTTATGGGGAATAGCTTCTAAAGAACTGTTTATTCTAGATGGATTTTGCTTAATTTGACATAACTAGTAAACCGTAAGAGATAGATAAAAACTTACTCTACAAAAAATGTAGATCTTGTAAAAATACACAAGTAATGTCATATAGTTTTTTTTTTTTTTTTTTTTTTTTTTTTTGTAGAGCTTACCGTTTTCGAGGTATTCCTTGTCATTAGTTTCAGTTGTGAAGTACTTATACTTTTCTCCGACGGGAGTGTCCGTTTCTCTTTTGTTCTACTCCTGGTACAGCAAAGAAGCGATTTACAATGACAATCGCATAACGACAGCTCTTAAAACATTTGACTATCACTTTAGCCTAGTGCATTCCCTTAGTTCCAGTCTACTTATAAGGAACTAAGTAATAAAATTCTGCTAATGTTTATCTCGATTAGATTGGTGTTTAAAGAACAATAATCGTATTTAAGAAGTTTGTTTGTAGAGTAGTTAGAGAAAGTCATGTGAGTGTAACACATCAAATTTTTACTTTCACTATACGTACTATGTACATAGTGTATAGAGACCCAAAAATTCGATACCGAGATTTCCCCAGAAATATATGTTTTGAGACCCCCTAAATCCAAAAAAAGCATTTTTAGAAACATGTCCGTGTGTGTGTCTGTCTGTCTGTGTGTATGTGTGTGTGTCTGTGGGCAGCATAGCTCAAAACGAAAAGACCGTTAAAAACCAAACTTGGTAATTAGGTTTGGTATCTTCCAAGGATGCGACACGAAGATTTTCAAGGAAATACCCCCACCCCAAACTATCCTTTACATAGAACTTTTTTCGAAGATTTTGATTTTCTAAGAAATGGCTTTAACGATTTTGATTAAAATCACGTATATTACTGACATTTACTACCAAATAAAATGTATATCTTGAATTTTCTGGGAATATCCTCCGAAGACCTCTTTATTCTGGATGAACTTTGCCGAATTTTGCTTAAATGTTAAACGGTAAGAGATAGACAAAGGCTTACTGCACAGAAAATGTAGAGCACGTTAAAACACACAATTTATGTTATATACATTTTTTCGTGGAGTTCATCGTATTTGAAACATTCCTTATTTTTGGCTTCTGCTTTGAAAAACATACTTTTCTCATACAGGAATTTGTCAACTCCTGGTTATACAAACAAAGGAACTTGTCACATAGCAATCAGCTTTTGACTATCACTTTAATCTATGGTACTCCCTTATTTCGCTTTTACTTACAAGGAAGCAAGTAATAAGACTATTTCTGCTAATATTTTTCGATTAGCTAGAAGTAAATAGAAACATAAGCTTTTTAACTACAATTTGTTGCAGAGATGTAGAGAAAGTCATGTGAGTGTAACACATAAGATTTTTTATGTTGGTATAGTAGCGAAGGGCTCGCCAGTCAGCCGGCGTATCTGCCTCAGTCTAATGACAGGTTTGGATATGATACGCATAACAAGAAAATAAACTCTAATATTATTATGATAATAATAAGAACAGTAAATACTGCTTAGGGAGACCTTTTCCCTGTGAGCCACGCCCCCTTTGCCTTTTTTCCGCTGAAAGCGCAGTTGCGGCACTCATTTGGAAATGATGCCATTAGAAAGAGAGAGAGAGAGAGGTAAGCCACGGCCGCCTTTGTCAGTTAAACGCCGATCAAATCCGACAGCGTCACTCAGCAATTAAAAGCTGGGTTGGCTGCAAGGGAAGTGAGCAATTTGTAGCCGCGATGTAGAAAAACTTGACTGGTAAAGTGTTTTTCAATGGTCGGTATTTTCAGAGCTTTCTGCAATAACGACATAACTCCACCAGTTATTATCCTGTAGCTGTTCCCCAACCCTAAAGGTCTAATTTTTTAGGAATTAGACCATTAACATCGCATCAATCATTGCCACCATTCTCAAAACTGCAACCTCCTACTCGTTTATATGTCTTCATCATTTTTATTTCTAATTATTACACATGCTACTTACACGTCAGTTTGTTTCCTTTATTCCCATTATTCATACCTCTAAACACAGTTTCTAAGAGTAATTAAACTTGCATTAAGTCCTAGAAAAGATATAATTCAGTATATTTTATATACATATATACACTAGCTGAATTGTCCGATGTTTTACAGTGCTTTCATGGCTTAAAAAGAGAATGCTATTTCAAATTTGTTTATGTATTTTTACTTTCCCTATACGCACTATGTACATAGTGTATAGAGAAGGTACTGTACTCCACCAAAAAATTCGATACCGAGATTTAACCGGAAACATGTTTTAAAGTCCCCTATATCCAAAAAAAGTATTTTCAGAAAAAGGTCCGAGTGTGCGTGTGTCGGTGTGCCTGTGAACACGATAACTCAAAAACGAAAAGTTGGTAAAATAGCAAACTTGGTATTTAAGTTTAGTATCTTCCATGGATGCGACACTAAGATTTTGAGAAAAATTCCCCCTCTCCAAACTACCCTTTACATGGAACTTTTTTCCAAAATTTTTATTTTCCAAAAAATGGCTCTAACAATTTTGTTTAAAATATCTTATATTAAAGACATTTAGCTGACAAATAAAATGTATATTTTGAATTTTCTGGGAATAGCCTCTGAAGACTAATTTATTCTGGGTCAATTTTACGGAATTTTCCATAACTGCTAAACCGTAAGAGATGGAAAAAAAACTTACCATATAACAAATGTAGAGCACTTTAAAACACACAATTTATGTTATATACATTTTTTCCGTGGAGTGATTGTTTTTGAGATATTCCTTGTTTTTTGGTATCAGCTATAAAAAAACTTATATTTTTCTCATACAGGACTTTGTGAACTCGTATCCATACAAACAAAGGAACTTCAGTCACAAAGCAACCAGCTTTTGACTATCACTTTAACCTATGCTACTCCCTTGTTTCGCTTCCACTTACAAGGAAGCAAGTAATAAGACTGTTTCTGCTAATTTTTTCTCGATTAGCATGAAGTAAATAGAAGCATAAGCTTTTTAAAAATAATTTATTGCAGAGATGTAGAGAAAGTCATGTGAATGGAACACCCCAGATTTTTATAGATTGTGGACTTCTATCTCATTGCACCAAATTCGGAAGTCATACATTTTAGGATGAAAGTAAAGGTATTGTAACTGTGCCTCTTCTGAAGTGATTCTCACGTTCCCTTGGTATGTGAGTCATCGCAATTGTTAAACAAGACTTGCGTAAACAAGAACAGCAAGTGTGGCGCGATTGTAAGCGGTAACACGATTCTCGATGCTTCTCGAATACTCGGCTTCCAGAAACTTCCAAGAAGTACTGTGACATTATTTTACAGCTACAAAAGGAGGAAGAAATGCAGTGCATGCGAATGTGCGACTGGAGTGTTAGCGCGCAGTGGATGGCTTGCAGCCAGGAACTGTCAACTGTCTAACGTTGAGTGAATTATTTGCAGCAGTGAATCAAAGACTGTATTTGTAAACACTTTTTGAAACAATAAAGGTATTTTTTATAATATTTCTGACCTTCAAGCAATGCTCAGAGAGGTAATTTGGAGATTTTTAAGAATTTGGAGAATTGTTGTAGAAAGTAAAGTAAGTGTACCACGTTCAGTTGGTAATGAACATATGATGTCCATCAAACACTTTTGCAGTGTGACCTCAAGTACTTATTGGGAATGTAAATATGAGAAAAGAAACCTGTTCCCAAGCTGATTACACTCGTGCTGTACCCAGGATGGCCGGCCAGGTGCGGGCGAATCACGATCCAATCCCGCAGGCTGATTGAGTAACATCGCAACACCTTCCCTCATAACTCAGCCACGCTCCGTTTAGTCAGAAAAACGTGAAAAACTCTGCCGCTACATATGCAACAATCCATTGATGACACTCTTCATGTTTTTAATTAATACTACAATAGGCGTTACTAGCACCGACATTACTATTTACTCAAAGAATCTCACTGACATCTTTCATTTCACATTTCAGAATTTATGTTGTCCTCCTGAGAAACTGAAACAAATTAAACAATTCTTGGAATGCTGTCTTGAGCTGTCTCCAGTTTCAAGAAAATCTAACACAGGAGCCTACACAAGGAGATTTTTGATAGTAAAATAAGCATTTCATTTTAAGAAACAAATAAAGAAGAGATTGGTAGAGTGGTTTGTGAGCTGAATGGTAGTGTATAATGAGAAAATTGAACCTTATGAGGAAGTATAGGAGCCGCCTAATCAGAAAAATAAAGAGTGTAAAATATATGGGTTAAGGAAAACAATCTGAAACTAAGGTGAGGAGTGAATAGTTATCATGACATTGCATGGGAAGAAAGTGTTTGGTAAAGGTGTACTTGAAGAATGATGACTGCGACTGATGAAGGCTTGGAACCGACGATAAATAGATGAATGTGCAGGGGGCGAAAAGGAAAGCCAACATGACGATCTTTACAGCATGCTGCTAATATCATGATCATTACATTATGCCTCTTCCGATGTTTTAACATTTCCTCTCAGCGTTGAACACCTCGGCCGACTCTTCATGCAGATGTGCCTTAGCTTCAAGCTTTCTCATCTTCATTTAGTTAGTGCCTTTACACGTCTTCTTAACTTTCGGAGCCCAGGTTTTGCTTCCATAAAACTCTGCGAGAACTGCATTATTTAAGAAATATCATTTTCATAACTGTTCTTGTTTTACTTTGCAATTTCCTTAAACTTTCTTACTTCTCTCGCTCTGAGTTTTAATCTGTCAGTCATAGATTTTACTCTGGACTATATTATTCTTATGCGCCCTTTTTAAAATCTGCACATTTATGTAAGTAAAATTATTAATTTCCAAATGTTTTAAAACATGAATATCCTTTAAATTAGGCTCTTACCTCTCACCGGTGGCAATTACTGTAATCACACTATCTTATAAGGGAATACTAACAAATATAACTCTACGATTGAATTCAAGTTCTTTATATATCTTTCAATTCCTTTGTGATTACATTGGCAAAATATGATGTTAACGTCCTCTTGTGAGGGACGATGATGAAAACTCAGTGGTATTTCTCGAAATTCCAGACGTAGGCTCCTGGATCCCTTTGTGCATCATAAACTGGGCTCCAATCAAGTCCAATAGTCCCAATAAATGGTCACTGATAGCTGCCTTTCTTATATCCCGGGGCTCAAAAAAGGAGCCCAGGTTTACCTTTCTATGAATTTCAAATGCCTCGCATGCACATAAAATGTGGTGGAAGGTTTCAAAGTCCATTCCTTATTTGTTACATTTTGGATCCTCAATTAGCCTCATTATAACGTGTGTCTTCTCAGAGTGTTGTGCCCAGTGAGATAGCCTCACTCTGGTTCAATACCCCCGCCGCTGAATAGTTGGGAGTTAAGTTGGTATATCCACAGAAAACAGACGAAAAGCTTTACCCGTTTGACTTTCTGAACCAATCACAAAGAAGCATTCCGGTCGGTCGGTCGGTCAGATAAAGGAAACGCATGTAGATGTCGCACCGTTGCAATTTCCAAACACGTGCTCAGTTTATGAACTCCTAACACGTGCGTTGAGCTGTTCTGTACAAGATACGTATTATTCGTTGTTATTTATATTTGTTGATAGTGTTTTGGTGTTTGTTTGTACGTGAGGGAACATAACAAGCCTTTCACAAATATAGTGGTGGATAGACTTTAGCGGGAAGGTGTGGCGAGAGTGGACGCGGCTTCATGGAAGAAGAAAGTGAATCATGTTCACAAAATAATACGAAAAGCTCAGGAATTAGACGGAATCATCAATGAATGTGAACCACTAATGATATGCCTTGGTGACGACGACGATGTTGATGACAATGACGATGATCCTTTCCAGAATGATGCCGACGGAGACTTGGATGGAATTGAGTCATTAAAATTCTAAACTGGTGAAAAGCATTTTTTTTATACCTTCCTCTGATTGTAACGAACTATTTTGCATTTATCTGTACAGTATCACTTATTTTCAGTTAACATAAATAATAAGGAATTAGTTTCATTATTCATCGGCATTTATTTACTATGTACACTGTTTATATTCTTCTGTACACACGATAGAGACATTTGTAATCAGCTGCTGTTGTTTACTAGTTACTCTGGCAACTCCGCAATGGTAGCATGGCCAACCTTACTCGAAACCACCCGAACTGTCAAGTTCAAGGATTCAGCGGCGGGACTATATAAAAAATAAAGATCAAGGTTTTTATAACAATTTCTGACCCTCGTATAAGTAGTAAGTAGGGGATGTTTCGTGCATATGTCGTTCAGCTTTTATCAATGTCCATCATTAATTTTCTTTCCTGGCAATGGAAGGGTCAGCATTCCTCCTAGGATCAACGCCCTCAGCTGTCTGATCGCACATTGAAAACAAAAACATAACGTTGTACCTCTGTCGCATTCCTAATGGTGTCATTAGAATGCTGTGTATGTTGCACTAATAGCGTGTTCATTGCCTCTACTGGCACCGCACACTTACGGTTTGGAATTTGGGCTCGCTCGCCAACTTAACTAGCGGCGACTCCTTAACCGATTTAATGTCACTTCCAAAATGCATGTTTGACCTAGTGGAGTACTAATTGATATATGGAAATGTAACTATTTCACATCTGAATCAAGTATTTCTTAAGCAATTACCCAAAACAAAGCTCTGGAGGACAATCCATTTTTAGTTTATCTACATGTACTGTACGTAGAGAAGATATTGTATTCCAATCAAAACTTCCATGTCGGAATTGCACGGAAAATATGTTTTGAGGTCCTCTAAACAAAAGAAAGTATTCTAGAAAAAGGTATGTGAATGTATGTGTATGTGTATGTAAACAGCCCAAAATTTGGTTTTTAAGTTTAATATCTCCAAGGATACGACACGAAGATTTTCAAGAAAATCTGTCCCCTTAAACCTCTCCTTACATGAAAAATCCTTGAAAAGTTTATTTTCTCAAAAAAAGGTTTGTAACTATTTTGAATAAACCGTAAAAGACAAACAAAAACTTACTGCACAAAAATGTAGTACAATTCGTCATAAAGGAACATTTTTTGTAAAGTTAACCAATTCCTTGTTATTGGTTTCAATTTTAAACTACTTAAATGTTTCTTTAACGGGAAGTCATCTTTCGTTTCATCTCTCTTTTTACTTCTGGCAATGCAAAGCGAACCGAATTCAACTGTTTCATATAGCAAATTAATTTTTAAAAAATTGAAGTATGTCTTAACCTGGTGTATTATCTCATTTCTCCTCTACTTAGCAGGAACTAATACAACCATTTCTGCTAATGTTTATCTTCATTACCACGATGTACAGGAATAAAGAATAATCTTTTGTAAGGATAGTTTGTAGAGAAAGTCATATGAGTGGAACGCATGGATTTTTTCCCCTTTCTTTTCTTCATTTCCTTGGAAATAGTTGAAATGCTATTGAGCTACCGAGTCCCCTCCGAAATCCCCTTATCCCTATAATGATATTCATAATATTAAATAATAATTAATTAACCGAAGAAGGTGCTGCATTGTTCACTTGTTTATCTAGGAGGGCCGCGCCGTGGCCGAGTGGTTAGACCGCTCGCCTCTCACCTAGACAGCCTGGGTTTGATCCCAAGCGGCGCTGGGGCGGGTTTTTTCCGGGTACTCCGGTTTCCCCCGCCATCTCATTCCACCGGTGCTCCATCATCATTCATGAATCATCAGTGTCACCGCCTGCGGTGCCATAAGTAGTTAAAGCGGGCGTTAAACACTACCAAAAAAAAAACTTATCTAGGACAGTAAACATTTCGAAACTGAAGCACCTGCAGGTTTGGATGGCAGCATATCATGCCGGTGGAGGAGGCTGAAATAGGTAAGTAAGAAATGTGGAGCAGTATCAAACTTGCTAACAAGGAGTAACAAGACATATTGCCATAATTGAGCTTTTCTCACGTTCACTGTTACTGTGGAGACATGCTTGTCTTAGAGTGGTTACCATTATTAGGGGCAATATTTTCTAAGTAATAACATGACTTTCTCTACCTGTTCCTCAAACAAACTTTTTACAAAAGATTATTCTTCTTTCTAACTCATGCTAACCGAGCTGCAGAAAGGCTATATTACTTGCTCCCTTGTAAGTGGAAGAGAAATTTGCAGTAGGCTAAAGCGATAGTCAAGTCTTAAAAGCTAGTCGCTAAATGAAACAATTGGAATCCGGTTCTATTGCATGTGTGGAGTAAACAAAAGCGAGATGAAAAGAAAGATGACTTCTCGTTTGAGAAAAGTTTAAGTAGCTTAAAACTAACACCAATAACACGGAATATCTCGAAAACGGCTAACTCTACAAAAAAAAAAAAAAAAAAAAAAAAAAAAACTTAAATTGTATGACATGGTGAGCTCAACATTTTCGTGTTGTAAGTCTTTGTTTATATCTTACGGCTTACCACCTATACAAAATGTATACAAAAGTCCTCCGGAATTAGGAGATTAATTCCAGAAAATTAAAGATATATATTTCGTTTGTCATAACAATGTATTCAACATATGGTATTTTAATCAAAATCGTTAGATTCATTTTTGAGAAAATCAAAATTTGCAAAAAATGTTCCATATAAAGGGTAGTGGTGGGGGCATTTTCCTGAAAATCGTCCAGCCACATCCTTGGAAGATACTAAATGTCAATACCAAATTTGATATTTAACGAACTTTTCGTTTTTGAGGTATGCTGTTCACACACACACACACACACACACACACACACACACACACACACACACGCACGCACGCACACACGGACTTTTTTTTTTATTCATAAGTCCCTGCAACATGTATTTTCCGCGATATCTCTATCTATTATGTACATTTTACATATGTAGTAGAGAAAGTAAAAATAACTATTTATGCTTACAAATTCCAGAAAGTAATATACTTTTAAGAAATTTATATTTGTTGGAAAAATACTCAGACAGAGTCGCCATAAACAACAGTAATGTGAAATTATGTCTTTCTAATTGAGGATTGTGCATACGAAGTTCAACATCTACAAAACTCAATTTTCTTTTTCGGAAACTGCATTTTTATCAGTAATGATTAAGTTAGACTTTGCGAAATACTATGTTCCGAGGGTTGGGGCAAAAATCATGGTAACTAGTTTTTTTCTTGTGGATATATGAACGGATCACAAACTTAGTGGAAGTTCTACAGTCATAGTATGTATGCAGAACAATAGATGGCTCTCTCATAGCTGGTAGTAGCGCAGCGAGGGCTGTGAAATCGGTCAGTTGGTGAGTGTCGTGCGAGATGGAAGCAACCCGTGTTGAGCAGCGCGCTTACATTAAAATAGCCGTTCTCCGAGGGAGAAATGCTATGGAATGTCACAGTGAATTAGTGGAAGCCATTGGAAATAATGCCCTACCATAGTGTACAGTAGCATGGTGGGTAGAAAAGTTTCAGGAAGGACGTGTGTCAATCAGTGATGAGCAACGTTCGGGTCTACCTGTCAGTGTGCGGACCGACGTGGCACGTGCCCTCGTCGAGCAGCTCTTGGATGAAAACAGACGATGGACGCTGCTGGAGTTAGAGAGAGCAAGTGGTATCGAGAAATGCACCGTCCACAGAATATTGCGTAATGAGCTGCAACTACGCAAAATTGCTTCCTGGTGGGTACCGCATCCACTGACGGAAGTTCAAGGGCACGCTATGTAATATGCTCCGACTACCTTGCACGCTGCCAACAGGACGGTGATCAATTCTTGTTACGAATAATCGCCATCGATGAACTTTGGGCATACGAACCAGAACTGAAACGTCAGTACGCGGAGTGGCGACATGCTGGATCACTAAGGAGGCAGAAGTTCCGTCAGAATCCTTCCCCCAGTCAAATTGATGGCGATCCTTCGTATGACGTCAGGGGGTCTCATTGTTTGCCACTTTGTTCCAATGGCAGCACAGTGACCGCACAGTACTACAGGGACTTTCTGGTGCGACAGGTACGACGTGGCGTTCAGGAGAAACGTCCGGTTCTTGTGGACAGTGCAATAATCCTGCACAATGCAAAACCCATAAAGCAGAGTGTGTAGGGCAGCTACTGCGACGTTGGGAATGGGAAGAATTGGAGCCCCCACCGTACTCTCCCGACATTTCGCCCTGTGACTTTGATCTCATTCGAAAGATTAAGGAACCTCTACGTGGTAGGCGGTTTACAACACGAGAGGACATGACTAATGCAGTGCAGGAACAGATGACCCGATTCACGTATGGTGCGGCAAATACTGCGGAAGGTGGTATTCAGTGTCTCCCACATCGTTGACAGCGTGTGGTGACAGTAGCAGGGGACTACTTGGAGGGTCTTTAGGCCCAGGTTTGTGATGCCAACTGTATGTGTACTGTGTTGTCATTCTGTTGCACCGTGAAGGTCATATTGCCCTGTATACTACCGTAATAAAATAGTGTGTTACGATATTCAGTGCTATTCATTGTCCACACATGTAGTTAACACCTTGTCCTTTTGTCTGTATATGTCACATTTTCCAACCGAACTGGTAACTTCAAGAAAATAAATAGTTGCCATGAGTTTGTCGCCCTCCGTGGTGTAATGGCTACCATGCTAACTTCATATGCCCAAGGCCGCGGGTACAAACTCGGCGGAGGACGATGGATTTTTTCGGGTGTAAAAATCTTTAGCATGGTTTCCTTCGGACAGGATGGAAAGCTGTTGGTCCCATGTCGTAGATTTACAGCACGTAAAAGAATCTCAAGCCTGATAGAGAGTGCTCTGAGCAAAATTAAGCGGTCCTTCACGCCCAATTTAGAATGGGACGCTGAGAACAACAGAAGTTAACATTCATAAATAACACAACATTTACATTTTTTCCATGAATTTTGCCTCAACCCTCGTATATATAATTAATAAGTTCCTATAAAATAATAAAATATACTTAAGGCTAATACTCTTGCTACTATGAAATCTCCGGGAGGAAGAGATGACGTGTAAGAGTAAGATTTAATGGAGGTGGGCGCAGAGCAGTGGCTTTCTAACGTTTCAAGGTTTAGAGCCTTTTTAGAAGCCCCATCAAAGCCCTCCCTATCCCCACGGATAGTTTGCAGCAGGAGATTCTGTCCCTGGGAGCTACAGTTCTCTCTTATAGAACTTTCATTCAACGGGCCACAAATAATAGACCAATTTGTCAGGTCCTGCAACGCTGAAAGAAAAAAGGAAATGGACCGCGAAAATGTGTGGTAGTGTAATCCACCCCAGATTCGCCTATCGACTTGGGAATATCATGAAAAAAGAAAAAAGCGAAATCAGGATGGCCAGTAAATAACGGCTCTTGAATCACTTATCTGCATACAGATTTTTAGGGGTATAAATACCGTAGATTTTACTTGTAATTAAGAGTTGTGCAAAGAACAATGTTGCATTAATATTTGGGTCATTTTCATACTTATTACGTATTAAAGAATAGCGTCTTCAGGTAGGTTAGTACCTCCAACTAGGCGTCACACACACAAAACATATGTTTGATTTACCTGAAAGTGTCGGTCGGCATCGTACTGGGGCCCGCCCGGGTTGTATCGGAACTGAGTTTGAATGCTTTTACAAGACCAATTACTCCACACCACCTAGGCCAGCAAGTCACGTATTGAGGTGTGAAAACTTGTAAGCAAAATGAATATTCAATGCTGATAAGCAAGGTTCATTTCGCTGCACAGTTAAGTAAAACACATCTGATAATAAATTATGTGGCCGATTTGTGTTGTGCCGAAGAGAAATAAAACAACTTACATTCGAATTGGATACACATAAGGTACCGGTAATCCAACACATCTACCTAACTGGCTTCTTAGAATAATTTCCTTGTCACAGATTAAATGCCATAACCTTTGTGAAATATCATACGGTTGCCATATTTATGTAATTTGTGATATTTAAAATAAACATGTACCTGAATTTTGATACGATACAGGAAACGGAGCAATAAAAGTATATGGTGAGATGTTGTGGCTTAAAATGCCTTTCAACATGTATTTAAGCAAATTAAGATACGTTTTTCCAAATTGTTCAATGACATAGGTTCGACACTTGACAGTGTTGTCAATCAGCGCAGAATTAACAAAATTACATTCTAAGTAAATGATAGTAAAATAAGAAACGCTGAAAGTTGTCTAGATGGTATACGAGGGATGTTCAGAAACTAGGGTTGCAAAGCCTACAGTAAAACCCGTATATTTTATTTCGTACAACAAAAACAGGTTTCTGATAGTACATACATTAGGTTATTCGTTCACATAATCCCCATATTGATTAAGGCGCTTGGGATGAGTTTGAATATTCTCTTCTGGTAAAAATCCTGCCCCTGCGTGTTCAGCCTCGTTCTCGTGAAGTGTTGCACCTCCTCATATGGAACAAATCCTGTCCCTGCGTGTTCAGCCTCGTTCTCGTGAAGTGCTGCACCTCCTCGTATGGAACAAATCCTGTCCCTGCGTGTTCAGCCTCGTTCTCGTGAAGTGCTGCGCCTCCTCATATGGAACAAATCCTGTCCCTGCGTGTTCAGCCTCGTTCTCGTGAAGTGCTGCACCTCCTCGTATGGAACAAATCCTGTCCCTGCGTGTTCAGCCTAGTTCTCGTGAAGTGCTGCGCCTCCTCATATGGAACAAATCCTGTCCCTGCGTGTTCAGCCTCGTTCTCGTGAAGTGTTGCACCTCCTCATATGAAACAAATCCTGTCCCTGCGTGATCAGCCACGTTTTCGTGAAGTGCTGCACCTCCTCATATGAAACAAATCCTGTCCCTGCGTGTTCAGCCACGTTTTCGTGAAGTGTTGCACCTCCTCATCTGAAACAAATCCTGTCCCTGCGTGTTCAGCCACGTTCTCGTGAAGTGTTGCACCTCCTCATCTGAAACAAATCCTGTCCCTGCGTGTTCAGCCACGTTCTCGTGAAGTGCTGCACCTCCTCATATGAAACAAATCCTGTCCCTGCGTGTTCAGCCACGTTCCCGTGAAGTGCTGCACCTCCTCATCTGAAACAAATCCTGCCCCTGCGTGTTCAGCCACGTTCTCGTGAAGTGCTGCACCTCCTCATCTGAAACAAATGCTGCCCCTGCGTGTTCAGCCACGTTCTCGTGAAGTGCTACACATCCTCGTCTGAAACAAATCCTGCCCCTGCGTGTTCAGCCACGTTCTCGTGAAGTGCTGCACCTCCTCATCTGAAACAAATCCTGTCCCTTCGTGTTCAGCCACGTTCTCGTGAAGTGTTGCACCTCCTCATCTGAAACAAATCCTGCCCCTGCGTGTTCAGCCACGTTCTCGTGAAGTGCTGCACCTCCTCATATGAAATAAAGCCTGCCCCTGCGAGTTCAGCCACGTTCTCGTGAAGTGCTACACCTCCTCATCTGAAACAAATCCTGCCCCTGCGTGTTCAGCCACGTTCTTGTGAAGTGCTACACCTCCTCATCTGAAACAAATCCTGTGCCTGCGTGTTCAGTCACGTTCTCGTGAAGTGCTACATCTCCTCTTCTGAAACAAATCCTGCCCCTGCGTGTTCAGCCACGTTCTCGTGAAGTGCTACACCTCCTCATCTGAAACAAATCCTATGCCTGCGTGTTCAGCCACGTTCTCGTGAAGTGCTACACCTCCTCATCTGAAACAAATCCTGCCCCTGCGTGATCAGCCACGTTCTCAAAGTGCTACACCTCCTCATCTGAAACAAATCCTGCCCCTGCGTGATCAGCCACGTTCTCGTGAAGTGCTACACCTCCTCATCTGAAACAAATCCTGCCCCTGCGTGATCAGCCACGTTCTCAAAGTGCTACACCTCCTCATCTGAAACAAATCCTGCCCCTGCGTGATCAGCCACGTTCTCGTGAAGTGCTACACCTCCTCATCTGAAACAAATCCTGCCCCTGCGTGATCAGCCACGTTCTCAAAGTGCTACACCTCCTCATCTGAAACAAATCCTGCCCCTGTGTGATCAGCCACGTTCTCGTGAAGTGCTACACCTCCTCAGCTGAAACAAATCCTATGCCTGCGTGTTCAGTCACGTTCTCGTGAAGTGCTACACCTCCTCATCTGAAACAAATCCTGCCCCTGCGTGATCAGCCACGTTCTCGTGAAGTGCTACACCTCCTCATCTGAAACAAATGGTAGCTTCCTAGGTGTTCCTTCAAGTGAGGAAAAAGATGAAAGTCGCTTGGAGCGAGAAGCGGTCACTGTGTGTCCCCTGTCCAAAAACTCCCCTCTGTCCCAAACACTGTGGCCATCACCTTCCCGGCAAATGACGACACCTTAAACTTCTTTGTCTTTGGAGAAGAGGGTTGTTTCCACTCCATTGGCAACCGCTTACTGCTGGAGTGTAGTGGTGGATTCATGTTTTGTCATCCGTGACAATGCAGTGAAGAAAACTGTTTCCTTCCGTGGAGAACCGCTGCAAAAAATGCACACTTGTCCCCATACGCTTTTCTTTGTGTCGGTTGAACAGATTTCGTGGAACCAATTGGGAACAAACTTTCCGGGACTGCAGAATATCGTGAATAATATGATAAATAATATGAGTCTTAACATGACCCACCTGAATCAGCTCCACGCGTGCTGAGGATGCCGTGCTGGTCGGTCACTGCGCTCCTCATCGGTGTCGGCCGTAAACTTTCACACATTCTACGACATGCTACCGAGACATTACTGTCTCTATGAGCTGCTCGGTGAATGTCAGCCGCGGTTACACATTTCTCCCACAGAAATCGAATAACTAAGCGGATTTCTTCGGGAGACAAGTTTTTCAAACGAGTCGCCATTTACTTACAGGTTTTAGTGATCCTTGAGAATAAAATAATTTCTGAAAACATTCACCGCAGTTTCATTGTTTAAAATATGATTTATCAATAACACAGTTTTTAGCATAACGAGTTCGACATAAATATAATGATCTTCGTTAATTTATGCAAGTCATTAATTCTTTCAACTAATAATTACAAGTTGAGTCTTCTTTCAAATAAATTATAACCTACTTTCATCGTGCATTCAGTGACCTGGGGATGTAGGATTTTTCTTACAGCTCCTCCAGTTAGTAATAGCTCATTTTTAGTTTCTCTGCACGTACTATGTACATAGTGTATAGAGAAGGTATTGTATTGCACCCAAAAATTCAATACAGAGATTTCACCGGAAATACAGGTTTTGGGTCCCCCTGAATCCCCCAAAAAAACATTTTTTGGAAAAAGATCCATATGTGTGTGTGTGTGTCTGTGGACAGCAGCGAAAAGACCGTTGAATACCAAACTTGGTATTTAAGATTAGTATCTTCCAAGGATGCGACATGAAGATTTTCAAGAAAATTCCCCCACCACCAAACACCCTTTACAGGGAACTTTTTTCGAAAATTTTGATTTTCTTAAAAATGGATCTAACGATTTTGATTAAAATATCGTTTATTAAAGATATTTACCTGACAAATAAAATGTAAATCTTGAATTTTCTGGGAATAGCCTCTGAAGACTACTTTATTCTGGATCAAATTTACGGAATTTTGCATAACTGCTAAACCGTAAAAGATGGACAACAGCTTACTACACAAAAAATATAGAGCACTTTGAAACACACAATTTATGCTATATACATTTTTTTTTTTCTGGAGTTGATCGTTTTTGATGTATTCCTTGTTTTTGGTTTCAGCTTTAAAAAACGTATACATTTCTCATACAGGAATTTGTCAACTCCTGTCCACACAAACAAAGGAACTTCAGTCACATAGCAACCAGTTTTTGACTATAACATTAACCTATGGTACTCCCTTATAATTTATGCTATATACATTTTTTTTCTGGAGTTGATCGTTTTTGACGTATTCCTTGTTTTTGGTTTCAGCTTTAAAAAACGTATACATTTCTCATACAGGAATTTGTCAACTCCTGTCCACACAAACAAAGGAACTTCAGTCACATAGCAACCAGTTTTTGACTATAACATTAACCTATGGTACTCCCTTATTTCGCTTCTACTTACAAGGAAGCAAGTAGTAAGACAATTTCTGCTAATTTTTTCTCTATTAGCATGAAGTAAATAGAAGCATAAGCTTTTGAACAATAATTTGTTGCAGAGATGTAGAGAAAGCCATGTGAATGGAACACATCAGATTTATTAAAATGTTTTTCCCTTGATATGTTTCAGCATTACCAAACTTTCGTTTACACACTAAAAAGCTTACTGTTCTGCCCATTTCTGCTTCTAATAACTTCTTACTCATTTTGCCGCAGCGTCCAATTACCAAAATACCATTCAATATTACACTGTCCATTACTTTCGCTTATTTCTGCCTGTTTTTCTTTTGAATTAAAAATATTTTGCCTTTTGTCTCTATCTGATTTCTTGATAGCAGTTATTGCTCCTGTTTATATCACGACAGTAAATAATGTCATTAATATAATACAACATGCTGAGGAACCTTCATGAAGAAAAGCTCTTCATTAATTCCAGGTGTTTTGGAATGTTTCAGCAACGTTTACCCTACAGAAAATTCCTCTCAGACGGTTGACATAAACAGCTTAAACAAATTCTCCCGATCAGTAAGATGTATCGTGTGTTGAACATCGGATCTCATTTCCACACAAAACGAAGACGTAATGAGGAAGATTAACGACTCTCTGTAGCGGAAACAGATGCAAGCGGTCGTATAAGAAATGGAAGACAGCCACATTGGGGACAAACTGCTCTGATGATGACCTGGTGCTAGCTCTTTCACAAGCTTTATCGGCAAAAGGGCGTTTCAATTTTAGAAACCATTCCCACGAGAGCGGTGACATCTAGTTTTGTGAGAACGCTGTGTTTATCCATATTATTACTGTCTTCAAAAAGGAATGCTATTAAGCAAATTCCCCAGTCTTCCCTAGAACGAGTCAATGGCTTTCATCTGTATTTCTCTCAAGTAGACGAGTTGTTTTCGCTGTCAGTTGTATATACATTTGTTATTATGCTTGTCTAAACAACTGAATCCAGAGTGTTTAAAGTCTGTAGGTATTATGGGCTCTAATTTTAACTACTAAATGTCTTAAGGAAAAACGGCCTTAACAACGCCTGGGTGTTAAACTAGCAGTAATGAAAGAAGGATAGAAGATATTTCTGAATGCGACTATATTTTTTTGTGAACAGCAATGCCCAAATACTTAAAAGTGGATCCAAGAAACAGATGAATGGCTATAGATCTTAAAGTTTTGGAATACTTGTGAACACTTCTATTACATTAATAGGGATCTATTTTCTACTATCTTTGATTTCTCAGATGTGCCGTATCGTGAATTTATTCATATAACAAATTCTGATTCTTCAAACTGGAGGTTGCTACAAACAAAGCATACTAAACTAAAAAAATCTGATGTGTTACATTCACATGACTTTCTCTACTTCATGCTAATTCAGAAAAATTAACAGAAATAGTCTTATTACTTGCTTCCTTGTAAGGAAACGAAATTAGTAAGTACCATAGCTTAAATTGACAGTCAAAAGCTGGTTGCTATGCGACTGAAGTTCATTTGTTTGTATGGACAGGAGTTGACAAATTCCTGTATGAGAAAAGTATAAGTTTTTCAAAGCTGAAACCAAAAACAAGGAATATTTAAAAAGCAACAATTCCACGAAAAAAGTATATAACTTAAATTGTGTGTTTTAACGTGCTATACATTTTTGTGTGGTAAGGTTTTGTCCATCTCTTACTGTTTAGCAGTTATACAAAATTCCGTAAAATTCATTCAGAGTAAAGTAGTCTTCAGAGGCTACTCCCGGAAAATTCAAGATATACATTTTATTTGTCAGGTAAATATCTTTAATGTACGATATTTTATTCAAAATCGTTACAGACAGTTTTAAGAAAATCAAAATTTTCAAAAAAAGTTCCATGTAAAGGTAGTTTCGGTTGGGGGGATTATTCTCAAAATCTTTTTGTCTCATCCCTGGAAGATACTAACCTTAAATACCAAGTTTGGTATTTTACCGACTTTTCGTTTTTGAGTTATCGTGTTCCCAGACACACGGACACACACACACACACGGACCGTTTTCTGAGAATACTTATTTTGGATACAGGGGACTCTAAAACATATATTTCCGGTGAAATCTCGGTATCGAATTTTTGGGTGGAGTACAATACTTTCTCTGTACACTATCTACATAGTACTTGTAGAGAAAGTAAGAAATGTTTATATATATGGTGAGTAATACATTCAAGGATTGTTATACTTTAGTTTCTATTTTACATATCTAGTATTGCCAAGTCTATTATCAGTGGCATAAACCACCAAATGAGTACATTGTAAAGGATAATGGACATTTTTGTTCCAGTTTTCAGAGATATGTTGTGAAACGCTTTGAAATGAAGGTACTTTTGGCAAAAGAGCAAATTCCTAGGAATAAACAAGTTCAGGCCAGATGCACTTTTGCTAATGGTGTAGATGGAGCGAGGTCATTATTCCTACGCTGCAAAGCAAAAGAAAATGGGGAAGAATTCTTGCAGCTTTATGGAAACTTATTAACTTTTTTATGTTTAAATCCGATGATACTTCTTTTGTGCATTTTCATTGTAGAAAAGTGCGCATTGTGCATGTAGTTGTGGAAAATACTAAAAATATAATAAAGGAAATCAAAATTTTGAAAGATGCTTTAAACTTAATTTTTGGTTAAATGTATTATTTCTTTGTCTTTTTTTATTCAATTCACTCCTTTCAAACAGATCCAATTCATTCCCTATAAATCGATGAAGATATTTCAGGCGTTTAATCTGTGACTGGCATTCGAGAGGTTATAGGGTCGATTCCCCCAGCCGATCTCTTTGACCCATGGATTTTTGGGGTATTTTCTGGGTATCTAGGTAAATGCTGGGTAGGTTTTTTATTCCCCGAACTTTCTGTCGCTTCATTTCATTTCCATTTCATCCAACCGGTTTCTTTCCGGGTTTTAAGCATCGGCCAGCACTGTAGTGGTGGCGCCCTACTGTGGTGGTAATTGCGCTCTGGAAATACAGCTCTTGGCGACGGGTGGCGTTGGAAGTCGTCTATAGAATCAGGGAATTTGGTCAGGCCTGAATCACGGGCTCCTAGAACTCCCCGCGTCGAGGTTAGAACTGCTTGGAATATGTTAGGGAACCTCTATGGTGGCTCTTCGGCCGCCCTTTGAAATATTCTCATCTCATTCTCTTGGTAAGCGAATGACTGTAGTACAGAACCCTCTCCGACATTATACATACATATACACATTACAGACGCTCCAAACGTGCTTAATTAAAGTACTACATCTTGAATATTGTTTATTAATTTCTCTATACGTACTATCTACATAGTGTATAGAGAAGATGTTGTATTGCACCCAAAAATTCGACACCGAGATTTCACCGGAAATATATGTTTTGAGACCACCTGAGTCCAAAAAATTTAGAAACTTGCCCGTGCGTCTGTCTGTCTGTCGGATTAATATAAGTCCAATAAAAGTTCTTAATCAATTAATTGATAAATTTATAATATTTGATGTCTATCTGTGTGTATGTGTGTCTGTGGGCAGCATAGCTCAAAAACGAAAAGACCGTTAAAAACCAAACTTGGTATTTAAGTTTGGTATCTTCCAAGAATGCGACACGAAGATTTTCAAGAAAATCCCCCTACCCCAAACTACCATTTACATGACACTTTTTTCGAAAATTTTGATTTTCTAAAAAAATGGCTTTAACGATTTTGATTAAAATCCCGTATATTACTGATATTTACATGCCAAATAAAATGTATATATTGAATTTTCTGGGAATAACCTCTGAAGACCTCTTTATTCTGGATGAATTTTTCCGAATTTTGCTTAATTGCTAAACGACAAAAGCTTACTCCACAGAAAATGTAGAGCACGTTAAAACACACAATTTATGTTACATACTTTTTTTCGTGGAGTTGATCGTTTTTGAGCTATTCATTGTTTTTGATTTCACCTTTCAAAAACTTATATTTTCTCATACAGGAATTTGTCAACTCCTGTCCATACAAACAAAGGAACTTCAGTCACATAGCAACCAGCTTTTGACTATCACTTTAACCTATGGTATTCCCTTATTTCGCTTCTACTTAAAAGGAAGCAAGTAATAAGACTATTTCTGTCATTTTTTTCTGGATTAGCATGAAGTGAGTAGAAGCATAAGTTTTTTGACAATAATTTGTTGCAGAGATATAGAGAAAGTCATGTGAATGGAACACATCAGATTTTGTTTTAATTTATAATAAAACACTGAATGAAAATAACTGTTTTAAATAAACGTTTGTATTATATACTTATGCAAAAAACCAAAGGACTTTCTAGCCATTAGATACAAAAACTTCAAAGAATTATTAAAGCCTCCAGTGGGAACAGACAGTAAAACAAGAGAGTATTCCTATTTAGAATTTTAAAAAAAATCTTATGTGTTCCATTCAAATAACTTTCTCTACATCTCTGCAACAAATTACTGTCAAAAATCGTATGCTTCTATTTACTTCATGCTAATCGAGAAAAAAATCAGCGAAATAGTCCTATTACTTGCTTAGAAGCGAAATAATGGAATACTATTGGGTAAAGTGATAATCATAAGTTGGTTGCTAAGGGACTGAAGTTCCTTTGTATGGACTGGAATTGTTAAATTCTTGTATGACAAAAGTATGTTTTTAAAGCTGAGACCAAAAAACAAGAAGTATGTCAAAAACGATCAACTCCACGAAAAAAATGTATATAGGATAAATTATGTGTTTTAAGGTGCTCAATTTTTTTGTGTTGTAAGCTTTTGTCCATTTCTTAAGATTTAGCAGTTAGGCAAAATGTCTTAAAATTCATCCAGAATAAAGTAGTCTTCAGAGGTTATTCCCAGGAAATTCAAGATATACATTTTATTTGTCGTGTAAATATCTGTAATATACGTACTTTTAATCAAAATCGTTAGAGCCATTTTTGAAAAAATCAAAATTTTCGAAAAAAAGTTCCATGTAAACGGTAGTTTGGGGGGGAATTTTCTCAAAGTCTTCGTGTCGCATCCCTGGAAGATGTCAAACTTAAATACCAACTTTGGTATATTACCGACTTTTCGTTTTTGAGCTATCGTGTTCACAGGCACACGGACACACCACGGAAATTTTTGTGAAAATGTTTTGGATGCAGGGGACCCTAAAACATATACTTCCGGTGAAATCTCGGTATCGAATTTTTGGGTGGAGTGCAATACCTTCTCCATTTACTATGTACATAGTACTTGTAGCGAAAGTAAGAAGGTAAATGATTTTATCCGTAGAGAAGCAGACTATCAATCTAACTATACTTGCTTATTCAAGCATTCAATAGAATGATGTATCAGTAAAGGTGTTTATATCGAAGCGAGGATGCGGAAGTGTAACTAGTGAGGAGCAAAAAATATGAATATCAAACTGCGTGAAGCTAGTTACTCAGGCCGTCGTTATAGCATCAGTTTTTATTGTGCTTTGTTCACAACAAGGTGATAAATGTTACTAAAAGTGCCGCTTAAGGAAGAAAGTGTAGAGAATCTAATGTATTGCACGTCCATGGCTTTCTCTACTCATTCTTGTTTAAACTATTCATACAAACGCAGAAGTTGTCTTTGTGCATATTTTCTTGTAGGAAATTGGAGAGATACAGTACTCAAATCTTTAAAATCTGGTCGAACGTGATGGCTTTGAAATTCTTTGTATACCCAAGAAGAAAAAGAAGAAAACCAAAGAGTTTATCGTTTGAAAAAATATAACCATTTAGAAATTTAAAATCAATAACATGTACTATCTCATAAATGGTTAATGTGTGGTTTATTGAGCTATATGTCGCCCTCCGTGGTATGATGGTTACCATGCTGATTTCATATACCCAAGGTCGCGGGTTCGAACCCGGCGGAGGACGATGGACTTTTTTCAGGTGTAAAAACCCTAGCATGACTTCCTTCGGAAGAGAAATAAAGCCGTGGGTCCCATGTCGTAGATTTACGGCACGTAAAAGAACCTCAAACCTGATAGAGAGGCCTCTGAGCAAAATTAAGCGGTCTTTCACGCCGAGTATAGAATGGGACGCTGAGAAGCACAGCAGTTAAAGAGCGTCCTTCAAGAGGACTTCATCGACTATTTCCAGAAAATTCAAAACAGCATTTCACTTTTCCATAAAGTACGAGGGCCGTTCAGAAAGTAGCCTCCGGTTGATTGCAAGAAATTCACCAAGTTAAATAAAAATATGTTAATATATACATCTTACAACTACATCTTTGCACTATTTTTCTACATAGTTTCCATAACGATTGAGGCACTTATCGTATCTGTTCACAAGCTTTGAAATTCCTTCTGCATAAAAATCACCCGCTTGTGCCTGGAGCCAGCCTGTGACCGCATCTTTGAGCTCTTCGTCGTCATCAAACAGCTGGGACCCGAGCCATTTCTTCATATGCATGAAGAGGTGATAATCGCTTGGCGCCAGATCTGGGCTGTAAGGTGGATGGTTGACAACGTCCCACTTGAAGGACTCAAGAAGGGCTGTTGTTCTGCGAGCAGAGTGAGGACGGGCGTTATCGTGCAAAAAAAAAACGATACCGGAAGTCAGCATACCACGGCGTTTGTTCTGTATAGCCCGTCGTAATTGTTTTAGTGTTTCACAGTACACGTCTTGATTAATGGTCGTCCCACGTTCCATGAATTCAACCAACAACACCCCTTTTGCATCCCAAAACACCGTTGCCATCAATTTTCGGGCAGAAAAATCTTGCCGGGCTTTTATTGGTTTGGTAGGCGAATTTGAATCATCTTTGATTGTTCTTTTGCCTCAGGGTTCACGTACTTAATCCAGGTTTCGTCCCCGGTCACGATTCTGTTTAACAATGGTTCACCTTCGGCCTCATAACGTGACAGAAAGTCTAATGCAGAGGCCATTCTTTGAGTTTTGTGGTGGTCGGTAAGAATTTTGGGCACCCATCGTGCACAGAACTTACGGTAACCCAATCTTGCTGTCACTATCTCGTACAAGAGAGTCTTAGAAATCTGTGGAAAATCAGTAGACAACTCCGACATTGTGAAACGTCGGTTTTCACGAACTTTTGCATCAACTGTCTGAACGAGTTCGTCCGTGACCAATGATGGTCTACCACTCCTCTCTTCATCATGAACGTTTTCTCGTCCACTTTTAAATAAACGTACCCATTCACGGACCACTCTTGGTCCGTACACGGCACAAAGCTCACGATGAATAGCTGCTGCAGAATATCCTTTGGCTGTAAAAAACCTTATAACAGCACGCACTTCACACTTGGCGGGGTTTTCTATTGCAGTACACATTTCAAACGGCCACAAACACTAAACTAGCGCAGGTACGACTTTCACTCGACCACGGCTTGATGCCGACTGACCTGCTGAGTGCGTGAATGCACAGATGGCGTCGCTACTCCCCCCACTACCCGCACTGTGACCGATCGGAGGCTACTTTCTGAACGGCCCTCGTATATATGGTATTCGTAATTTTTTAAAAAATTAACATTTTCGAAACGTTTTCATTTAATGGGTTGCTTTTTGTGGGGGATTCTCTTGGCATTATTTTTTTGAACATTGTGTATTAAATATCAAATTTGTAGTTAACCCATATTGGTTTTTAATTATGCTGTTTTCATCAAGACAGGCACATAGACACAAATAATCTCTCTCTCGCTCTCTCTCTCTCTCTCTCTCATACACAGAAATAAACACGGACCAATTTCTAAACTATTTGTTTGTAGAGGATGTTTCAAGCGCCCACAAACATGTACATCCGGTGATATCCCGACTTAGAACTTTTGGATGGAATACAATATCTCCGCTACTTAGTATCCGAGTTAGAGAAAGTAATAAAATGCAGATTATTTTGTGTCTTATTATGCACCTTATAAAACTTTCCAAAACTGTTCCGTTTTGTTATAATATGAAGAAAAGTAGTGAAAACTTAAGCATTTACCATGAAATAAGTAGGCACAGACTAAAGCCATAGACGTTTTTATTGTTTTCATATGTAGGATAATTTTCTAAGAAGATGACATATTTAAAATAATATTATAAATATATTGTCATACCAATTGCATGTGTGTATTTACTTGAGTTTAAAAAAGCTCTCCGTGTAACGTCTGGCAATCAAATAAGTAATTATCATTCTCCCCGTCTCTTGAACATTCTTAAATCCTCTCAATTAGTCCAGCGACCCGCTCTCGAATGAGCCATTAATGAGCGCGTTTTAATTGCAACATAACGTGCTGGTCACTCATTGCTTTCCCTGTGTGAGTTACAAGTATTGTTGGATGTTCACTTACTACGAAATATTAGAGGTATTGTGTTCGAACCTCAGGAAGAAAGAAGGAAGAAGAGGTTAATTCGTGCGTCTTTCATTACGTCACTACGTCGTGTAAGTGACAAGGGAAATTGAGCTATATCATATTAGCGAAGAGATGGTGAGAACTAAATGAAGTGATAGTGAAACCTGAACTGGATCACATTAGTGAAGTGATTGTGAGAACTAAATGAAGTGATAGTGAAACCTGAACTGGATTACATTAGTGAAGTGATGTTGAGAACTAAATGAAGTGATAGTGAAACCTGAACTGGATCACATTAGTGAAGTGATGGTGAGAACTAAACGAAGTGATAGTGAAACCTGAACTGGATCACATGAGTGAAGTGATTGTGAGAACTAAATGAACTGATAGTGAAACCTGAACTGGATCACATTAGTGAAGTAATGGTGAGAACTAAATGAAGTGATAGTGAAACCTGAACTGGATCACATTAGTGAAGTGATGGTGAGAAATAAATGAAGTGATAGTGAAACCTGAACTGGATCACATTAGTGAAGTAATGGTGAGAACTAAACGAAGTGATAGTGAAACCTGAACTGGATCACATTAGTGAAGTGATGGTGAGAACTAAATGAAGTGATAGTGAAACCTGAACTGGATCACATTAGTGAAGTAATGGTGAGAACTAAACGAAGTGATAGTGAAACCTGAACTGAATCACATTAGTGAAGTGATGGTGAGAACTAAACAAAGTGAACTAAATCACATAAGTGACAGTGAGAACTGGACAATGCGTTTGCTTTAATACATATATACGTATTATATATGTACATATTAATGTATGTATTATGCATATACATGTATGGCCGCGCCGTGGCAGAGTGGTTAGACCACTTGCCTCTCACCTAGATCCCAAGCGACCACACGTGAGATTTGTGGTGGACAAAGCGATTCTGGGGCGGGTGTTCTCCGGTTTCCCCCACCATTGCATTACACCGGTGCTCTATCTTCATTCATGTATCATCAGTGTCCCCGCCTGCGGTGCCATAAGCTCTTAAAGCGGGCATTAAGCACTACCAAGGAAATCTGGTGTGTTCCATTCACATGTCTTTCTCTATATCTCTGCAATAAATTATTGTTAAAAAGCTTCTATTTACTTCATGCTAATCGTGAACAAATTAGCAGAAATAGTCTTATTACTTGCTTCCTTGTAAGTAGAAGCGAAATAAGGGAGCACCATAGGTTAAAGTGATAGTCAAAAGCTAGTTGCTATGTGACTGAAGTTCTTTTTTTTTTGTATGGACACGAGCTCACAAAGTCCTGTATTAGAAAAATATAAGTTTTTTAAAGCTGATACCAAAACAAGGAATATCTCAAAAACAATCAACTCCACGACAAAAATGTATATAACACAAATTGTGTGTTTTAAAGTGCTCTACATTTGTTGTATGGTAGGTTTTTGTCCATCTCTTACGGTTTAGCAGTTATGGAAAATTCCGTAAATTTGACCCACAGTAAAGTAGTCTTCAGAAGCTATTCCCAGAAAATTCAAGATATACATTTTATTTGTCAGGTAAATACCTTTAATATACGAAATTTTAATCAAAATCGTTAGAGCCATTTTTAAGAAAATCAACATTTTCGAAAAAAGTTCCATGTAAAGGGTAGTATGGGGTGGGGGATTTTTTTCAAAATCTTCGTATCGCTTCCCTGGAAGATACCTACTAAACTTAATTACCAAGTTTGGTATTTTACCGCCTTTTCGTTTTTGAGTTATCGCGTTCACAGACCCACGGACCTTTTCGTAAAAATGCTTGTTTTGGATACAGGAGACCCTAAAGCATATATTTCCGTTGGAATCTCGGTATCGAATTTTTGGGTGGTGTGCAATACCTTCTCTATACACTATGTATATAGTAGGTGTAGAGAAAGTAAAAATAATTTTTGGAAAAGTTTCGTGTGTGTGTGTGTGTCTGTCTGTCTGTCTGTCTTAGCTCAAAAACGAAAATACTTTTGAATATCAAACTTAGTATTTAAGTTTGGTATCTTCCAAGGATGCGACACGAAGATTTTCAAGAAAATGCCCCCACCCCCAACTACCCTTTACATAGAAAAATGTTCGAAAATTTCGATTTTCTCAAAAATGGCTCTAACGATTTTTATTAAAACATCCTATATTATATATATATATATATATATATATATATATATATCTATACCTGACAAATAAAATGTATATCTTGAATTTTTTGGGAATAGCCTCTGAAGACTACTTTATTCTGCATGAATTTTACGGAATTTGACATAACTGCTAAACCTTAAGAGATGGACAAAAACTTACCACACAAAAACTATAGAGCACGTTAAAACACAGAATTTATGTTAAATACATTTTTTTCGTGGAGTTGATCGTTATTGAGATATTCCTTATTATTGGTTTCAGCTTTGAAAAACTTATACTTTTCTCATATAGGAATTTGCCAACTGCTGTCCAGGCAAACAAACGAACTTCAGTCACATAGCAACCAGCTTTTGACTTTCACTTTAACCTCTGGTACTCCCTTATTTCGCTTTTACTTACAAGGAAGCAAGTAATAAGACTATTTCTGCTATTTTTTTCTCGATTAGCAGAAGTAAATGTGCTGTCTAATGTTATTGGTTTGACGATTTGCGTGGACATCAGTTTCGTTTTCGTTTCTTTTGAGTTTGAGTTTTTACCGGCGATAAGTAGCTGTAGAATGAGCCTTTTCCAAAAATTGTAAAATTTCCAGCTGAAGGGACTTGATGATATTATAATTACAATAAGCTTCGACTCTCCGCCTTATTCAGTGGAGTAATAATGATAGAGGTATTGGTGTTTTTATTACAAATATAACGAATGTTTTATAAAATTACAGCTTTAATGCATACACAGAAAGCTTTAACGTAAAAGTCATGTGATACATTCCACTCAATTGACTTTCTCTACTTGTTGCTACAAGCTGTTCTTATAAAAGCTTATTCTTCTACCTACGTCCTGCTAAACGACATAAATATTTGCATATTGGCCTTATAAGTCCAAATAAAAATATAGTTTCATCTTCAAAAGAGCAATAGCTATTTTACATTCACAATGTATTGAATTAACAATCTTCGCTAAATTAAAAAATCTGATGTGTTCCATTCACATGACATTCTCTACATCTCTACAATTAATTATTCGAGAAAAAATTAGCAGAAAGGGTATTATTATATGCCTCCTTCTAAATAGAAGGGAAATAAGGGAGTACCATTGGTTAAATCGATAGTCAAATGTTTTAAAAGCTGGCTACTATGAGATTGAAGTTCCTTTGTTTGTATAGACAGGAGTTGGCAAATTCCTGTGTGAGAAAATTGTAAGTCTTTTATAGCTGAAACCAATTACAAGGAATATCTCAAAAGCTATTAGCTCCACGAAAAAAATGTATATAACATAAATTGTGTGTTTTAACGAGATATACACTTTTTCTTAAGTACATTTTTGCCTATCTCTTACGGATTATGAGTTATGCAAAATTCCGCAAAATTCATCGAGAATAAACAGCTTTTTAGAGGCTATTCCCAAAAAATTGAAGATATACATTTTATTTGTCATTAAAATATCCTAAATGTAAGATATTTTAATCTAAATAGAGCCATCTTTTAGAAAATCAAAATTTTCGAATTTTTTTTCTATGTAAAGGGTAGTTGGGGGTGGGGGGATTTTGTTGAAAATCTTCATGTCGCATCCTTGGAAAGTACCGAACTTAAATACCAACTTTGGTATATAATGGTATTTTCGTTTTTGAGTTACGCTGCCCACAGACACACACACAGACAGACAGACAAACAGACTGACAGACACACACGGACATTTTTCTAAAAATTTTTTTTTTTTTTTGGATCCAGGGAGTCTCAAAACGTATATTTCTGTTGAAATCTCGGTATCGAATTTTTGGGTGCATTACAATACCTTCTCTATACACTATGTACATAGTACGTATAGGGACAGTAAAAAGAAGCAAATTTATTGCACTTATTTCCTTGTAATTAGAAGGGACACTAGGGAATACGTTAGGCCAAAGCGATAGTCCAATATTTTCCAAGCCGGTCGTTGTGGATTAAATTTATTTTCGGTCATGGCTGGAGAAAAACAAAAGAAAAAGGAATGACGTTCCCATTTTAAAATTGTTATTGGAAAATTTATCGCAATAACCAGGAATATCTCGGAAAAGTTAACTGCCCAAAAATGTATCTGATATAAATGGTCTGCTTTAACGAGATGAACATATTATGAGTAGTACGATTTTGTCTATCTCTCACCGTCTATCATTTATGCAAAGGACTTCAGAGGCTACTCACACAAAAGTCAATATATATAATTTGCCATAAAATATCTTAAATATATTATAATTTAATAAAAATCGTTTCGGCTATTTATGATATAGTCAATATATATATTTAATTTGCCTTGAAATATTTGAAATATATGGCAATTTAATAAAAATCGTTTGAGCCATTTATGATATCGTCAAAACCTTCGATGTAAAAGATAGTTTGGGATAGAAGGAGGATGGGGGAGGATTTATACAAACTCCTCGTGTCGAAGATGCTGAACTTGAATATAAGGGACTTTTAATTTTTGAGTTAATATTCTGTTTTCACACACACGCACGCTCGCGCGGAACTTTTTTGTGTGGAATACAATACTATCTCATGTACTAAGTAAATTGTACGTGGTAAAATAGTTTATATCTAAGACCGCAAGAGAAGATGTCACTAACAGTTGATAAAAACACAATTTATGATATAAAAACCCACCTGTACAACGTATTAGTGTAAACACAAAGCACCTCGACGTGTTCATTTGCAAGCCAAAGCGCGTAATTCTCTGGCAGAGCCTCCTAAAATGTTCTTTGTTCAAAACAGGGAATAATTTAGTTGCTGTCGTTCAACACATCAGTACTTGACAGTGTTTTGTTTTGCAGATAATGATAGCTCTTCGTACAAAAGTAAGGTGCCAGGAAGTGTACGATTTATTGGATGGCCATTGTTAGGAAGCGTGTGCGAGGGTTGTACAATTGTTATTTCATTAGCCGTAGCGCGCAAAGCACATTTATTTTCAACGCAATTATCATGTACTTAATATATGTTCACCTTATTAATATTTATAAGAAATTTTATAACACTTTTGAACTCGTTTTCCTAACCTTTTCACTAAAAAAGCATGTAGTATACAACGACTCAATCAGCAGATACATTCCCTAATTTTCACTGCCTCTGGTACTTATAGTAAGCAGGGGAAGTATTAACTTACACCCAAAAATTCGATGTCGATACTTGCCGGATATGTTTTGAGCCCCTCAAATCCTTTAGAGAACGTGTGCGTTAGAAGAGAGCGTGAATGTAAACTGCATAATTCAAAAAGCTGAAGGCCTGCCTCCGTGGTCAAGTTGTCAGCAAGCTGACTTTTCAACCGGAGTCCCGGGTTCGATTTCCGGTTGGGTTGGGCAATTTTTCTTTAAGCAGAATTATTCCCTATCCCCTGCAGAGTCTGAAAGTGTGCATGTGAATAACCTAATGAGTAGGGCTCGGATTTTTAGGTAAATACATATTTTGTTTGCGTCCCAATATGAACTTGAATCTGAGTTTAATGTTCTGGATATGTACACTAGATCAAACATTTTAAGCTTTATTGCATAATTAATGCATATTTCTGATTTTTCTATGTAAATAAATATGTTTATATATTCACATACATAACATAAAAATCGCATAAAGGTAACTTTTATAAAGTAAAATCACAAAAGCAGCAACAGAATTATTTTTAACAAGTCACTATCCACTTGTGTAATGTTCAATTACATGCCAGAGACGTAATTTGTTGTTAATTATTATAAGAACTGACATGTCAGCTATATAATCCCTTCAGTTTGAAGAATGCACACCTTAGTTACATGAGCTCACAGGATAAGAACGGGTATTCCTCCACTGCTTGAAATAAATAAACACTGTTATCGCTTCACAGCCCGGCTAGTATATACACTGATACTTGCTAAACTGTATAGTCAGTCATTCTTTGTCATTTCACCTTCTAAGCCCAGGTCAGCCTTAAAGTTGATCCTCGTCAAAACACCGCAGGCGACCAGTGCACCGTTGCAATGTAGCCTTCCGCCATTCGCGCCAGAAATACTTTCTCGACCACGTGGCGGCATATTGTAATGTAAAACGTACAGAGCCCTTATTCCCACAACTTAAAGGTAACTAAATTATTCTATTAAGTATAATGGTGATAAAATTGACAGTCGTATCAAAATAAATGCGAGCACATGTAATAATTACATCTATAAACACCTGCGAAAAAATAAGTAACTTGCATGCAATAACTTACATTTATTCGCTCTCTGGAAGCGGCTCTACTCCCTCCAGATCGGAACTGTTTGTACTGCTGCTTCCCAATCCAAGTTTGATAACAACCAGGTTGTTATCAACAAGAGTGTTACTTAAACTATCATCTCGCAAAACAACGCTTCTTCTTTCGTTACAAGTTCGAACAGCAAGCAACAATTTGAGGAAATAATCAGGTGACTCACACTGGGTCTTAGAGCTCTGTTTAACGGTATAAATCGGCGTTTGTTAAACTCGTAGTTATTTGCATACAATATTCTACCATTTAATTGTGTCATTTAGATTATTAGCATGGGACTACATTACTGCGCGCATTGCTACTGTGTTGTACCGCGGTCCACTGACCACGTGGATCAGTTTTGGCGGGGATCAACCTAAGAGTGAATAGAAAATAGTTTTTTGAGAAGTTACATATCGACAGTTTTGACTGTCAAACATGTCCAGAATGACACGTAGTGCAAGAATATGCTGCGGAATTTGAGTATATTTTTAGTTCTGATATAAAATCCTGTATTGTCAGCCATGTGGTAAAGCTATAACGGCAGACCAACATTTAGGTGGTCACAAACATAAAGCAGCTATTCGCGCTTTACAAAGAAGCAATTTTTTATTAGTGGAGCTTCAGTTCACTACACTAATCTGAAATCAAATTCAACATCTGAAAAATCTGAATTTTCGTAACTTCAATATGATTGATGTCCAATAGCAGTTCAACTGAATGCTCTTTCTGGTACTGCAGCACAAAATTTAAAAAGAAAATCAAGGAAGTGTTCGAAAATAATTAACATAATGTGGATTTAACATAATGTGTAAAATTTAAAATGTGTTGGATGGGCAACATGAAATTATTGATGTGAGTGATATTCCATGCGCTAGACTTACATCTTGTGAGTGACCATTTTCAAAATTCAAGCCACTTCTTCGTGACAATCGTCAATCTTCCGGGATGGAAAATTTGAGGAAGCATATGGTTGTATACTGTAACTCTAGAATATTTCGTGATCCTTCCAGGAATGATATCTGGTGAGTACCACTTGCCTTTATTAGATCAGCAATTCGGATCTTTAAAAAAATATTTTATTTGTTTTGGCACATATTTGTTACTTTTTAGCACATACTTTTAACATTTTTAATGCATAAAAACTAAATATTTACCAAGTTTTAGCACCTAAAAATCCGAGCCCTACTTATGACATTTCAAAACGCGTATTTCCGGTGACGTTTCGGTAAATTGTAATGTTCAACACTTTAAATAAAAACAAATGTATTTTCAAACATTTTTGTATGACATTATTTAAATAAATTTTCAATATGCTTTTATATACATATTCTTTAAGCTTTGTCCATAATCACAACAAATACGGAAAGCTGAAAATTAAATAAAACCTATTATTATATTCTTCTATTTAGCAAAGGTGGAGAGCGATAAATTGAAAGATGTAACAAAATCTTTTGTAAATGTATTTTTTTATTTTTTGTACTGCTTTTATAAATAAAGTAAGTATTGCATTCAACAAAAATTCCATTGCGTAATTTTATGATACGAATAGGAATAAAAAAGAAATACCGAAAGTGAAATTGAATAAAATACACCAAGAAAAGAAGATGAAGCAGTGGATATAATGATTAAATAGTCCATCTGAATTTAGCTATATCTGCTTTCCTCGTAGTCTCGCACTTGTAATTTATGAACAAGCTTAGTTTTTCGAAGCGTTAAAGCCAGGCCGAAAGAAATCACTTAAACTTCTTGGAATATAGTTGGACAAAAAGCTTTCCTTGAAATTCCACATAATGGAAATGTGCAAAAAGTTGTCAAATGTTTTATTTATCTTAAGAAGATTTAGGACGTGTGTTTCCATTAGCACTTTATTGACTGTTTATTATAGTTTATTTCATTGCCATTTAAACTATGGTATTTTGCTCTAGGGTAGCAATGGGGAAGCCAATCAAGTATTTTTGCTCCAGAAGAAGGCTCTGAGAATAATAAAAAATTGTAATTGTCGCCAACATTGTGCACCTATTTTTAAAGAATTTGGAATTTTAACTGTGGCATTTTTGTTGTATTTGCATTCTTGAATTTTATTTATCTCCAAAAGACAGATGATTTACTTTTTTTTAATATACATAACCATTATACAAGGTGTAGAAACAACATGGTACCTCCTAAATTTCGGTTACAGAAATCTCTTAACTCTCATCTCTATCTTGGAGTGAAATTGTATGATAAACTACCTTTAAATATAAGAGAAATTGTAAATGGATTTTTTTTTTAAATTAGTGTTAAAACAGAATTAAGGAGTTTAATTTTCACAACATACAAGAATATTTAAATATAGATGCATTTTAATGACTTGCTGACGAAACCTATTGCATTGTATGTATGCCAAATGGTGAAATAAATTATCATTATCATTATCAGGTTGAACTAATACCAGACTTGATACTTTGACGTAATACCGTATTCAGAGCTGGCATGTAGTGAACAATAGCGAGAGTGTTTTTCCTGCCGTCAATGACTCAAAGTCGCTGCATCCTATGCTTGACTGAGCTAAGCTGAAGTCTACTGCTTGAGAATTCCTTAGCCTGTTCACGAAAAGAAATCACTTTTGTGTGGTTTATATTTTTACTTTCTCTATAAGCACTATGTACCCACCCAAAAATTCGATACCGAGATTCCACCGGAAATATGTGTTTTAGGGTCCCCTTTATTTACAAAAGTATTTTCGGAAAAAGGTACGTGTGTGTGTCCATGTGTCTGTGATCACGATAACTCAAAAACGAAAAGTCGGTATAATACCAAAATTGGATTTAAGTTTAGTATCTTCCAGGGATGCGACAAGACGATTTTGAGAAAAATCCCCCACCCCAAACTACCCTTTACATGGAACTATTTTCAAAAATTTTGATTTTATAACAAATGGCTCTAACGATTTTGATTAAAATCTCGTACATTAAAGCTATTTACCTCACAAATAAAATGTATATCTTGAATTTTCTGGGAATAGCCTCTGAAGAGTACTTTATTCTGGATGAATTTTACGGAATTTGGAATTACTGCTAAACCGTAAGAGATGGACAAAAACTTACTACACGAAAAATGTAGTGCACGTTAAAACACATATACTTTTTTTTCGTGCAGTTCATCGTTTTTTTAGACATTCCTTGTTTTTGGTTTCTGCTTAGAAAAACATACTTTTCTCGTACAGGAATTTGTCAACTGATATCCATACAAACAAAGGAACTTCAGTCACATAGCAACCAGCTTTTGGCTGTCACTTTAACCTATGGTGCTCCCTTATTTCACTTCTACTTACAAGGAAGCAAGTAATAAGACTATTTCTGTTAATTTTTTGTGATTAACATGAAGTAAATAGAAGTATAAGCTTTTTAAGAATAATTTGTTGCAGAGTTATAGAGAAAGTCAACTGAATGGAACACATCAGATTTTTTTATTTGTTGTTGAATTGCAATTTTAGCATCCAGCTGAATTTGTTTCAGTACTTCAAGAAATTTATACAGATCTGAGCTGTAGGATTAAAACTGATTGTTGCATTTGTTGTGAGAACTCACGCAAGCGTTGGTAGTTCTCTGTCTATGGCAACTTAATTCTGCCCACATGGAAGGAGGAAAGAGTACATTTTCATCGATATAAGTTTCCACCAAATAGTCGCAAAACATCTGTAGTTTTTCCGAGACGCGGGAGGCTTAGGTGTTGTTCCTGTTAGGCTTACCTGGGTACGGGAGGCTTCGGTTCTGAGCCCAAGTCTACTGCTTGAGAATTCCTTAGCCTGTTCACGAAAAGAAATCACTCTTTTGTGGTTTATATTTTTAATGTTTCGCAGCTGTATGAATAGAGATATTCGAAACCCCACTTGCTGTGCTTAGACTTCCTTGGTGAGCGTTCGAATGACGCAACCAATTCCTCAATTGTTTTCTCCGTCCGAACATGTCTTTATAGCTTCTTAGGTTTACCGTTTAGACATCCTGTTGTATTAAACCTATTAAGGGTACCTGTTTAAAATTTAAAAAAAAAACATATTTTTTTGTATAGGTTTTCGTAATAAATTTAATGTAATTGCGTTGCGGTTAAGTTAATATGAATACCAAGTGTCATTCAAACTGATAAATACTTTGTGATGTATAAATAATTAGATACATTTTATTATGTAAGCATTGTCAAAGTGTCACACGCGCCTCAAAATTTGAGAAAATTGATTGACATTTTCGATTCTCCAATCAACTTTTTTCAAATTTATGGCATGTGGAACATTTTGACTATGCAATAAACTTACATAATAGCATTTATGAACCACACACAAAAACTTTAAATGATGATATTTCTATAAGTTGGAATTTTAATGTCTAAAATTTATTTTTTTTTATTTTGTTTTTTGAAAAATTGGTGTTTGGTGGTAGAAAATTTTGTTGTTGTAATATTACAATATATACTTCTGCACATTCTGTGAATTATTTTATTTAAACGATAACTCATACGCGGGGAACAGGTTTGTGTAAATATAACTTTTGAGAGAAATACTCTTTATAAAACAGGTACATTCTCACCTAAATACTATCGATTTTTAAATGAGTTTAAATGAGTGTAGAGTCCGAAGCAAGGCGAGAACATCTAAATATTGATTATCTATGAATGCCGAAGTGCTCCAACAACTATTTACTTAAAAATTGCGCCTTTACCAGACACGTGACAGTGTCTACTTTTGGAAAGGAAATGGAAATTGTGTTTTATTTGTGGACACTCTTTAACTACTGTGGTTCTCGTGTCCCATTCTTTCGCCGCAGAGATCGTCTGGGAAGATTTTCTTTCTATACGGAAGAATCCCGTTTTGGATTAGAACCTTTTAGGCCTTGTTTTGCTCAGTGTGGGTTTTTAACGTAACTTAGTTTTGGTGTGGCAAAGACGAAAGATCATTTGCAGTGTTGTGTAGAAAAAAAGGGAAAGAGGAACGAGACAGAATCAGCTTTGGAATGCTATGGATGTTAAATTTTGTGTAAGGAAACCCTATTTTGTTAAAGAGTGATAAAGACTTTAGTCAAAAGGCAAGAAAAAGATAAAATTCAAAACGGAGAAAGCACGCTGTTAAAAGCTAATGTTTAAGAAGAAAAATAAAATAAATTTTGAAAGGAATACCTTATTACTTTCTCTGCACGTACTATGTACATAGTGTATAGAGAAGGTATTGTATTGCACCAAAAATTACATACTGAGATTTCAACGGAAATACATGTTTTGGGTCCCCCTGAATTAAAAAAAAACATTTTTGGAAAAACGTCTGTGTATGTATATGTGTGTCTTTAGACAGCATAACTGAAAAACGAAAAGTCTGTTAAATACCAAACTAGATAGTTAATGTCGGTGTTTTCCAAGGGTATGATACGGAGATTTTCAGGAAAACCCACGGCTCATCATGAATTCCGTGCGAACTACCTGAATGACCGTTTTAATGATCTGGATTCCGTGCCGTTGGTACCTGAGTGGTAACTTAGCTCGGTTGATTCAGTACATACAGTGTGTGGTGTTTCAATCACACATGTCAAGGGTCATCCAGCGAACGGAATCGAAGTGAAAGAAACAAACTGCTTTGTATAATAGACCATCATACATTTTATTTCCTAAAGAAGCTGAAGGATGAAATACAACGGTGGGCTTGCGTTAAAAATAAGTGTAAATCCTACATCAAATTATCATCTGCGACGGACACAATTGAACGAGTGATCTTACACAATCATGAACGAATTCCTGAGAGAAGTTTAAACAGGCAGAAGATATCAAATTCTTTGAAACGGTAAGCAGCTGAGGATTTTTCACTTAGACCAACCAAAATTATTCTTCAGGAGCTGAGGATGGGGATGTGAGTACACTAACATCTTCGGATTTAAAATTGATTAGAAATAACATCTCTGCAGAGAGACTTCGACAGTATCCTAAACAACCCACGACTATCCATGAAATCTAAACAGCCTAAGAAATGCACATAATGTCAAACACTGTTGAGGTATTCTTGTTATTTAATGACACTGAGCGCAAGCTTGTGGGCTGCAACAAAACTTTATCTCGCAAATTTATAGAGATGGAACATTAAGTGCTGTCCACCACATTCCTGTCAGCTGCACGCATCTATAAACAATTTAACTGTGTCATTGGTGTTCTGCGTATTTCCAAATAAAAGTAAGGAGTTTTACAAACAAATGTTGACATATAAAATTAACAAATGTACTTCCTTTATCCTAAGATTCAAGACAAAGAAAGTGTTTGTAGATTTCGAAATGGCCATTTACAATGCTGTGCAAGAGATGTTGCCCGAGTCCGAAATTCGTGGATGCCGCTTTCATCTTGGTCAGAGTTGGTGGCGAAAAATACAACAATGTGCTTCACTAGAAAATGCAATGAAGACAACAAAGTTAGGACATTTTTTATTTATTTATTTTTGTCTATCGTTTTTAAGTCTAGAAGTAGTAGATCAGTGTTTCTTATGGCAATACTACCACAAGAGGCAAATGCTCCGAGTTTCACTGACTTCTGGAAACGTTCCCCGCTAGACATGCAGATGGATCGGGTAGCCCACCCCGCATAGGGTCCAAAGCCTCTAAGGAGTGGTCCTTATATTCCGGCGTGACGGCAGGAAGGAAAACTTCCTGAGAGATCAGATGCTGCTTTACCAAAATGGTAAAGAAGAAATCTAACCGAAAACTAGAAAATGGGAAGCTTTCCTTACTAACGTATCTTTGTTCCTTTGATGATCTGTAGATCGAGACTGGATGTCCATCAAAACATATGCAAATATAAATATATGTGGAAATCATCCTGTTCTGTTAATTGAGGTGTCAAATCTTGCCCAAATCTTGGGTGGAAAGCCACGGCCAAGGGAATCGAACTCACGACTTCCCGAATGCGAGTCCCTCAGGATACCGTGGTCACCATTTACTTGGGGTCACCATTTATCTTTCTAGTGTTTATTGAGCTTGCTATCTATAAACAATGTTAGGTTGTTTGGGCTGCTTGATGTAAAAAGTGCGTGCAATCCTACAATAACCGCAGGAGTTCCGAAAACTTTTGTGTTAGAGAAACTATAAATTAGAAATAATTTAAAATACTATTATTACATATCTTCCCTATAACTTCATTATTGGTTAGGTTCAACCGGTTAGTGCTATTCGTAAAAGGATCCAGAAAGAGATGGAGTGGCCCTGGTAGGAGAACTGGATAGCCCTGCTGAGAATTTGGACACGGTATGAGCCTGGTGCACCAATAAAAGTGGTTGCAGTACAAACAAGGCAGCCAATTAAACCACGCAACGATAGCAAGCTAAACGATGTTAACTTTAATCGCGATCATTAACAAGCCCCCAGTTTGATGAAGTAATTATCTTGTTTACAGGCACGGCCCCCTTCCAACTTCCGTCATCATTAAGGAAGGCCATGCAATCGTTCGTTAGCATCATGCCGTGGGAAATCAGAACCCAGAACACGTCGGATCTTGGTTGTACATAATTCAGCTATATTGAAGGTCTTTTCCATTACATTTACACCTTTAACTCTGGACTTGTTGCACTTTCTTGTAGTAAATATATGAAAGTAGGTGATGATTGGAAAAAGTAAGATATTTATCACCGCTGGGGCAATAATAGCGTTCTTCCAAATCCTGTACATATCCTTTCTCAGAAATTAGGGAGTAAAACTTTAAATACTAAATATATTTTAACATATTAACACACAAATAAATCTAAATAATTATTCAGAAAGGAAGAATAAATTCCCCGATTAAATTCAGCATTTTCGTGAACCATTATAGCTAGTGAATATAAATACGTGGTTTTTGCGCAGAGCACTTATGTTAAAATTCTGAAAAATTTACAAATTCTTCAAAAATTGATTTTTATATACAAAAATGATTTTCAAGCCTTCAGCCATTTTGTTCTCAGAGCTTTTTAAAGCTTAAATGCGTGGTCCTTTAAATGTCCATGAGCACATGGTCTAGCGGACTGCACTTGCTTCCAATGCCTTTTGTTCCACATTCATTTTTACTTTCTCTATACTCACTATGTGCATAGTGTATAGAGAAGGTATTGCACTCCACCAAAAAATTCGATACGGAGATTTCACCGGAAATATATGTTTTAGGGTCCCTTGTATCCAAAAAAAGTATTTTCCGAAAAAGGTCCGTGTGACTATGAACACGATAACTCAAAAACGAAAAGTTGGTAAAATACAAAACTTGGTATTTAAGTTTAGTATCTTCCATTGATGCGACACGAAGATTTTGAGAAAAATCCCACCATCCCCAACTACCCTTTACATGGAAATGTTTTCGAAAATTTTAATTTTCTCAAAAATGGCTCTAACGATTTTGATTAAAATTTCGTATATTAAAGATATTTATCTGACAAATGAAATGTATATTTTGAATTTTCTGGGAATAGCCTCTGAAGACTACTTTATTCTGGATGAATTCTTCATAACTACTAAACCGTGAGGCTTGGGGGCTATGTAATTAGGGACCTTTAAGGGTCCGGGAGGCTTTGGGGCTATGTAATTAGGGACCTTTAAGGGTCCGGGAGGCTTTGGGGCTATTTTTCTGGCCGCGGGAGGCTTCGGTACCGAAACCCAATTTTTAATGTCAGTCTTTCCCAAAATGATTACTTCAAATCGGGTAGTAAATATCTATCGCTTTGGTCTTTATAGCTAACAAAATAGCTAAGAAATGAGGTAATGAGGGTTGATTGAAATTTGATCTCAAATTGACTGCGAAGGAAAAATTCCTCACATCGGAGAAAATGTTTTCTTGACTGCATGCTTTGCTTCGGTGAACCAAAGTGTATGCACTGTTCTCCAACTCTCCCTATTTACTCTCAATTATTATTTATATGCAGAACCTTTGTCAAGATGAGCTATTACATATTGACTATTTCATCTTTTTTCTTTCTTTTCCCGTTACTTTTTTTAATTTTTACGAGTCTTTCTCACAGCAGCGTTAAGCGTAAGCTAACAAGCATTTTCTTCTTCATCTTATTATTATTGTTATTATTATAGGAGAGCCAGCAGATGGAACTCAATCCGGGAGATAAAAGGCTGCATATTATCAGGTATCATTTTCCCTGTTTCAGGAAGTCGAACCAGACCTCCCTTTTTGCCACATTTCCGATTTTTTTTTTCAAGATGCAGTGGAACGTTCCTGTCAGCAAACCAAATCACAAATTCCAGGCGCCCGAGTTTCTCCAGGCTCGGCGGGGCAACACTTTGTGACGGCTTCTGAGCACCTTCAAGTGCAATACGGTGTTCCAAAGGTATCAATATCTTGGCAGAATGCAGATTGATGAAATTGTGCTGACCCATGTCGCTAGAGTTGGTGTAACACTTCATATGTCGTGTCCTGCCAATAGCTGGAATATGCTTACAGAATATATTCTGCCAGACAATTTTCCATTTCCTCCACTCCTGAGGGCAAGCGGAACAGCAGTCAACAGAGTGTGTTCGTTCGAAGGCTATGATAACAGTGGTTGTGTCCAGAAATTCTTCAAATGCAAGACGCCTTGAAGTACCATGTGAGGATTATACAAATGTTCCTCCCGGAATCATCTATCGATTGAAGAACCATTTCCACAAAGTGACCAGGTGGCAGTTTTTCCCAATAATGCAATACATCCACCTTTGAATTATGTCAAGCGCAGTTGAGGTCTGCTCACCATATCCACTTTATCAAGAAGTAACTGTGGAGTTGTCAAAGCTTCTGTGCAGCATTAAAATGGCACACAAACCGGAGAAACAAGAAAACACACAAAGATAAATTTCTCTGACGCTATGGTCAGTGGATCAAAGAACCGAGCCTGAGAGAACTGGATAGGACTAGAATCAGTAAAGAAAACTGAAGTGTTTAGGAATGCAACGCAAACGAACATGATGAGATAATAGAAATGGTTTAGCTTTAATACATAAATAAAATATGCTAAGATTGAACTTGGGATGCGTAGAGAGGCAGAAACAGTTGCTTTGACATTTGCTTGCTACATACTTGAAGTAATATACGCTACAACTTACTAATAATTTACCTTCCATATAAAATCAGTTTTGTGCACAAATAAACGGATATGAAACTGTTACCTTCCTCCTGGAGAGGCATTTGTTGCTTTTTCCACCACACTGTTAGACATTGATATAGCTAAAATTATACCATAATTTCCAAATGCTTCTTTTTTTTTCCCTCTTTCATGAGAAATTGTATGAGAAATTATAACGAATCCTGAGAGAATTAAAATGTAAATTTGAGGATGTCCAAAAAATCAAAATAAGTGTTGATAGAGGATTGCATCTCCACCTTCTCACACCTCTTAACATATCTACGACGTTATGCTTTATTTTGATTTTTGTTTCACCTAAACTTCCCGATTATTTGGTCTGTTTCTTATACTCTCGTCTTCAGATATCCCCTTAAATATATGGTGATGAGAGATCCAGTGATCTTGGAGGCCACAAATCTTTCATTAGAGACTGGGATGTAAAACCATTCTGTTGAAAATATCATGCGCAAATTTCATATCACCTTTTGCTCCACAAAGTCCATAAAAATGGCTTCTATACGTTTCTTATAGAAAATGGATCCAGTGATCCTCTACTCGGAAATTTCATGCCACATTCCAGGGTGTTATAGCTTCTGGATTTTGAAACATGAAACAAAGCTTCGTCGATAAACCGAGTAAACTTGAAAATGTCTAGACTTCTTTTCACAAAGTTGAGGGACCAATTGCTGTATCACACGCGCTTGATTTTGTCGGTTTCTTTCAACTATTGTACGGCTGTCATGTGTATGGCTGGAGTTTCGGCCGGTCTCTTGTGACAGTCGGTATAATTGACTTTTGTGAGGAGCGAAGCAATCGCTCACGAACATCCACAGAACGTGACAACACTAATGACTAACTATTATGCTTCCCTTTTCACTGACTAATGAACCGGTTTGCTCAAACATCTCTAATCGTAGAGTTGTCTTTCAATCAAGACCGTCAATGAACATCGAAATCACGTACGTAAGCTCTTCCTTGATGGTAATAGAAACCAAAATCGAATATTTTTTAGAAAAAAAAATGTGTTCCATTCACATGACTTTCTCTATATCTCTGCAACAAATTATTGTTAAAAATCCCATGCTTCTATTTACTTCTGCTAATCGAGAAAAAAATAGCAGAAATAGTCTTATTATTTGGTTCATTTTAAGTAGAAGCGAAATAAGGGAGTACCATAGGTTAAAGTGATACTCAAAAGCTGGTTGCTATGTGACTGAAGTTCCTCTGTTTGTATGGGCAAGAGTAGACAAATTCCTGTATGAGAAAAGTATAGGTTTTTTAAAGATGAAACCTAAAAGAAGCAATATCTAAAAAACGGTCAACTCCACGACAAAAATGTGTATAACTTAAATTGCATGTTTTAGCGTGATCTACATTTTTGTCCATCTTTTACGGTTTAGCAGTTATGCAAAATTCCGTAAAATTCATCCAGTATAAAGTAGTCTTCAGATACTATTCTCAGAAAGTTCAAGATATACATTTTATTGGCAGGTAAATATCTTTAATATACGATATTTTAATCAAAATCGTTAGAGCCATTTTTGAGAAAATTAGAATTTTTGAAAAAGTTCCATGTAATGGGTAGTTGGGGGTGGGGGGATTTTCTTGAAAATCTCCGTGTCGCATCCTTGAAAGATACCAATCATAAATACCAAGTTTGGTATTTAATGGTCTTTTCGTTTTTGAACTATGCTGTCCACAGGCACATACAGACAGACCTTTTTCTGAAAATGCTCTTTTTGGATTCAGGGGGACCTAAAACATATATTTCCGGTGAAATTTTGGTATCGAATTTTTCGGTGGAATGCAATACCTTCTATATACACACTATGTGCATAGTACGTGTAGAAAGTAATACATAAATGCTGCTGAATCATGCATTACACTTCATTCGTTATGTGAACACACCTTATATTCATAGATCTGTCTGGTGTTGGTATCCATGGAAACTCCAGAATTTCTGCTTCATTTAAATTTCTTTACAAATTAAAACTTATTTATGGAAGCAGAGTAAATGCCTTACTTCGGTAGAGAAAAAAAAATACTTTTAGAAAAAAAAGGTTATTACACCATTTTGTTATTGCATTACTAAAAATTAAATAAAATGAAAATGCGTACCCTTTAAGGTAGTGCTGACTGCTCTTATATACACCCGGCTTATTTTTCTACAAACTGTGACAAAAGGTTACTCCTTTATCTAAATACATAGAAGTAGTCGAGATAAATATTACCAGAAATGGTTGTATTAGTTCCCTCTAAGTTGAAGGGAAATGAAGTGATACCCTGGGATAAAGCCATATTCATATATTCTAAAATGTGATCTATATTTGAAAAAAATGAATTTTGGTTCCTTAGCAGGATTAGCAGTAAAAGAATAGAAACACAATACGAAAGATAGACTGCCTCCGTGGTCGAGTGGTCAGTGAGCTGACTTCTCACCTGGAGGTTCCGTGTTCGATTCCCGGCTGGAGCGGGGAATTTTTCTTTAACCGGAATAATTCCCTATCCCTCATAGAGTCTGGAATTGTGAACGTGCGTGTGTTTAGTAATATAAAGCTTAACCTAATGTTCTGAACCTACAGTTTCACAAGTGAAAGCCCCCGATATGACCATTGATGTTAAAGGGGGCTATACAAATGAAGCCAAAAAAAACAAAACCAAAGATGACCTCCCATTTGAGAAAAACTTTAGATATGAATATCTCATAAAGGCAAAAATGTATATATCATAAATTTGTTTTAACGACATCACATTTTTACTTTCTCTAGCCCCGCATGTACTTAGGGATAGAGAAGTATTCTATTCCACCAAAAAAGTCGAAACCGAGATTTCACCGAAAATACATGTTTTAGGACCCCCTGTATGCAAAAAAAGAGCATTTTCAGAGAAAGATTCGTGTGTGTGTGAGAGAGAGAGAGAGAGAGAGAAAGAGAGAGACAGAGAGAGAGAGTGTGTGTTTGTGTGTGTCCGTGTGTCTGTGAACATAATAACTCAACAAGTTTAGTATCTTTCAGGGAAGCTACTCGAAGATTTTGAGAAACATTCCCCCACCCCAAACTACCCTTCACTTGGAAATGTTTTCGAAAATTTTGATTTTCTTAAAAATGGCTCTAACGTTTTGGATTAAAATCTCTTACATTAAAGATATTTACCTGACAAATAAAATGTATATCTTGAATTTTCTGGGAATAGCTTCTAAAGACCTGTTTACTCTGGATGAATTTTGCTTAATTTGGCATAAGTAGTAAACTGTAAGAGATAGACAACAACTTACTATACAAAAAACTGTAGGTCTTGTTAAAATACACAAGTTATGTCATACATTTTTTTCGTGGAGCTTACCGTTTTCGTGGTATTCATTGTTATTAGCTTCAGTTGTGAAGTACTTGTAGTGACAATCGCATAACGACAGCTTTTAAAACATTTAGCCTAGTGCATTCTTTCTACTTATAAGGAACTAAGTAATAAGAGCATTGTGCTAATGAGCACCTCGATTAACAAGGTGCAGAAAGAAGAAGAATCTTAAGTAAAAAGCTAGTAGAACAGATAGATTTTTTAGTAAAAAACGTTTTTGTCTCTCTCTTACGGGTTACCAGTTATGCAAATTCATCCAGAATGAAGAGGACATCAGATAAACTTCAATATATAAATTTTATTTGCCATGTACATATCTTTTATGTACGGTATTTCAAACAAAATCGTTAGAGTAATTTTTTAGAACAATAACAGTTTCCATATAAAGGTAGTTTGGGTTGGGGAGATTTTTCCAAAAATGTTTGTATCGCATCCTTGGAAGACACTAAACTTAAATATTAATTTTAGTATTTAACAGTATTTTTGTTTTTGAGTTATGATGTCCACAGACACACATACACGCGTTGACCTTTTTCTGACGCTCTTTTTTTGGATTCATGGGACTCAAAACATATATTTCAGGTGAAATCTAGACAGGGAATTTTTGGATGGTATTCAATACCTTCTCTGTCTATTCTATGCATAGCACGTGTAGAGAAAGTAAAAATCAGTAAAACTCATGATGTTTTTTCAATTACACCTCCTTATCCTTGAAGAAAAGAAGCAAGCCATTTTAACAGTGAGAGTATACAGAGTTGATTTAACAGGACAAAAATTGAACATGCAATTTAATTTATGAATAACTATTATCTATATTACATTTTTCGCTTTTCATACTCCCTTTAATCCATGAGCGATTTGATTTTGTAACTTAGTGTGTGATGCATATTTGAGTCGCACTAAAATATTCCCGGATATTGTAATTTAACAAATCAAGGGAAATTATACATGATGAACGTTATAATGACTTTTCCCTGTTATAAACGCATTAAAATTCACTTTTGCTACACTGCCGCAATATTACAAAAAAAAAAAAAAATCTGATGTGTACCATTCACATGACTTTCTCTATATCCCTGCAACAAATTATTCTTAAAAAGCTAATACTTCTGTTTTGTTTATGCTAATCAGAAAAAAATAGCAGAAACTAGTTTTATTACTTGCTTCCTTGTAAGTAGAAGCGAAATAAAGAAGTATCATAGGTTAAAGTGAAAGCCAAAAGTTGGTTGCTATGTGACTGATACTCCTTTGTTTGTATGGACAGGAGTTGACAAATTCCTGTATGAGAAAGTATAGATAAGTTTTTCAAAGCTGAAACCAAGAAAAAGGAATATCTCAAAAACGATCAACTCCACGAAAAAAATGTATATAACATAAATTGTGTGTCTTAACGTGCTCTACATTTTTTGTGGGTTAAGTTTTTGTTCATCTCTTACGGTTTAGTAGTTGTGAAAAATTCATCCAGAGTAAAGTAATCTTCAGAGGCTATTCCCAGAAAATTCAAGATATACATTTCATTTGTCAGATAAATATCTTTAATATACGAAATTTTTATCAAAATCGTTAGAGCCATTTTTGAGAAAATAAAATTTTTCGAAAAAAGTTCCATGTAAAGGGTAGTTGGGGGTGGGGGGATTTTTCGCAAAATCTTCGTGTCCCATCCCTGGAAGATACTAAACTTAAATACCAAGTTTGGTATTTTACCGACTTTTCGTTTTTGAGTTATCGTGTTCACAGGCACACGGACACACACACACACACACACACACACACACACACACACACGGACGTTTTTGTGAAAATGCTTTTTTTGATTACAGGGGACCCTAAAACATATATTTCCGGTGAAATCTCCTTATCGAATTTTTTGGTGGAGTGCAATACATTCTCTATACACTATGTACATAGTGAGTATAGAGAAAGTAATATGAAGAGTTCAGCAAAAAAATTAGCAGTTCTAGCTAAAAAACCTGATTTCTACCGGTTTCTCCTATACCAAAAGTAACACGTCTTGGAATAATTGTTTTTTCACACACGCCGTGTGTAGGACAGGAGTTGGATAGGTAGAGGCATACTGAAAAATTCAATGGCATAGCCGGGATTTGATTCATGGTAGCTCAGTGGCTGAGCAACGGCTAGAGATCGGGAGATCTGTGGTTCAAGTCCCGGCTAAGGCATTGAATTTTTCACTCTACCTAATACTCTCTTGTTTAGACATAGTCAAAGAATTACATTTATTTTAGCTTTCGGCTATATAAAATAGGTTGTTAAAATATACATTGTGTGTGGCTAATTCAGCGTGTTGAAAAACTTGTGTGCCTCAGAGCAGCCGTACCAGACACACGAAGATTTTTCAGTATATTCTTTGGCAATCGATATTATTGCTCAGCTTCTATATTGAACGGAACCACAATAAAAAAGTTTTGTCCAGACATATTTTAACAGCTAAGTGGTTGGGGTCCCCTGAGGTCAGACTGACTTTTAACGATGCGCTGGACGAAGGAGTGTTATAGCTGGAGATTCTAAACGCCAAAAGCAATTATTATTTCTGCGTGACTCGCCGTGCCTTTCAGAGTGCCACTTGATTATTATTTATCAACGTAAAGAAACAAATTAATTGTTTTAGTGCTTATAAGTGATTTAACGCAACATTACGCATGCGTTGGACAGGGTGTAACATGGTTGACTTTTAATGACTTCGCTGGGAACAGTGTTCGTTATCTTTTATTAGCCTACCTTCCGGCTAACCTGAGGTTAAGATTGCGCTAATTTTAGATTTAGCTTTGACTAAACTCAGGATTAGGACTCCTTTGAAAGAGTTTTTTCAATCCTGGACTAGGATATAACTGCAAACAGTTCTTGGACTCCCAACGGCGTTTGTGTACTGCTATAAAACCGTCTGTTTTCACGACATGTTGCATGAACACCTTCTGAGATGTCTGTTGGCATCAAACACAGCTACTTGGTGCGTCGCCTAATCTCAACATGATATAATTTTTAGGTCAATTTATTTTGTTAATTCCTGTAGCTCCTAAAGTGGAGTATTGGGCTTCGAGAGACAATTTATTATTGACTGAGATAATTAATAATTGTATAATAGTAATAAGTATTGTCAAACAGTAAAATTGTAGAATCTTGAAGATAACGTAAACCTGAACTCCCGCCCGCCCCAGGGGGTAGCGACATGTCAGGTGTGTGTTGCTGGAGCCAGTTTTCCAGATGTAAGTTGAAAAGCTGCAATGGAGCAGACGTTTGTATTACATGAGAACTTGTGAAGTGTTCCAGCTCGAGTTCCTTGTTTCACAAATAATATTACGTTATCCAAGGCACTCACGTCCTTCAAATTAGAAACTTCGTCGAGAAACAGGCAATTTAGACATTCGCACTGCAGTTTGTGACGTGATTCCTAAAGAATTTCTTTTTGCTTCAATGTGCAGTTGGTGCAAATGCCAGTGTGAGGGGTTACTAAAAGCAATAAACACATATAATAAAAAGGTATTATTTTTGTAATACCCCATCCCCTGAAAAACCAGAGGAGTGCTCATTGCTCTCGAGGGCCACAGCCGTGGAGATATGATTAATTAATAAGTAGCAACTGTGGGACTACCCCGCTCGTCACAATTTTTCCTTGACAGGATTTGTATTTCTAGTTCATGAGCTCGCCGCTATGCGCCATGGTGACGAAGGATCAGTAATTATTTTCGTTCAAGGTATAAGTTCCTTTACGTGCAAATAAGCACTACACGGGACCACCGGCTTTACCTCCCTTCCGAAGAAAGCTATGGTAGGGATTTCGAAATCCGTAAGCTGCACAATCTTGGGGTTAAGAGGTTTAAGAGGCTATCACTACACCACCGGGGGGGGGGGTGTAACTTTCAAGGTTACGTGCCTGTATGTGTGTGCGTGTGTGTAAGTGTGTGTGTTGTGTGTCTCAAAAATAAAAAGTCCGTAAATACCAAACTAGGCATTTAAGTTTAGTATCTCCCATGAGTAGTATTAATAAGCCGATCCTATTACAAACACATAACCCACATGTATTAAACGTGTTTTATTACGTGATACATGGTTCTCCCCACCCCCTTCCCTCACCCCAGTCTCTCCTTGGACGGTCTATTATCATTGTTTACTGAATTAGAGCCGCGTGTCAATTTGAGATGACAAAAAGCGATATACATTGTTTGAATGGTTTCTCAATTATATTATGTCCTTTGTCCTTGGATGAGCAATTGACTGATCAACAACTAATTGACTGATCAACAACTAATTGACTGATCAACAACTAATTGACTGATCAACAACTAATTGACTAAAAAGCGCGAAATACTCCATCTTGCTTTAGTTCTGGTAATTGACTGATCAACAACTAATTGACTAAAAAGCGCGAAATACTCCATCTTGCTTTAGTTCTGGTAATTGACTGATCAACAACTAATTGACTAAAAAGCGCGAAATACTCCATCTTGCTTTAGTTCTGGTAATTGACTGATCAACAACTAATTGACTAAAAAGCGCGAAATACTCCATCTTGCTCTAGTTCTGGTAATTGACTGATCAACAACTAATTGACTAAAAAGCGCGAAATACTCCATCTTGCTTTAGTTCTGGTAATTGACTGATCAACAACTAATTGACTAAAAAGCGCGAAATACTCCATCTTGCTTTAGTTCTGGTAATTGACTGATCAACAACTAATTGACTAAAAAGCGCGAAATACTCCATCTTGCTCTAGTTCTGGTAATTGACTGATCAACAACTAATTGACTAAAAAGCGCGAAATACTCCATCTTGCTTTAGTTCTGGTAATTGACTGATCAACAACTAATTGACTAAAAAGCGCGAAATACTCCATCTTGCTTTAGTTCTGGTAATTGACTGATCAACAACTAATTGACTAAAAAGCGCGAAATACTCCATCTTGCTCTAGTTCTGGTAATTGACTGATCAACAACTAATTGACTAAAAAGCGCGAAATACTCCATCTTGCTTTAGTTCTGGTAATTGACTGATCAACAACTAATTGACTAAAAAGCGCGAAATACTCCATCTTGCTTTAGTTCTGGTAATTGACTGATCAACAACTAATTGACTAAAAAGCGCGAAATACTCCATCTTGCTCTAGTTCTGGTAATTGACTGATCAACAACTAATTGACTAAAAAGCGCGAAATACTCCATCTTGCTCTAGTTCTGGTAATTGACTGATCAACAACTAATTGACTAAAAAGCGCGAAATACTCCATCTTGCTCTAGTTCTGGTAATTGACTGATCAACAACTAATTGACTAAAAAGCGCGAAATACTCCATCTTGCTTTAGTTCTGGTAATTGACTGATCAACAACTAATTGACTAAAAAGCGCGAAATACTCCATCTTGCTCTAGTTCTGGTAATTGACTGATCAACAGCTAATTGACTAAAAAGCGCGAAATACTCCATCTTGCTCTAGTTTTGGTAATTGACTGATCAACAACTAATTGACTAAAAAGCGCGAAATACTCCATCTTGCTCTAGTTCTGGTAATTGACTGATCAACAACTAATTGACTAAAAAGCGCGAAATACTCCATCTTGCTCTAGTTCTGGTAATTGACTGATCAACAACTAATTGACTAAAAAGCGCGAAATACTCCATCTTGCTCTAGTTCTGGTAATTGACTGATCAACAACTAATTGACTAAAAAGCGCGAAATACTCCATCTTGCTCTAGTTCTGGTAATTGACTGATCAACAACTAATTGACTAAAAAGCGCGAAATACTCCATCTTGCTCTAGTTCTGGTAATTGACTGATCAACAACTAATTGACTAAAAAGCGCGAAATACTCCATCTTGCTCTAGTTCTGGTAATTGACTGATCAACAACTAATTGACTAAATAGCGCGAAATACTCCATCTTGCTCTAGTTCTGGTAATTGAAAAGATACAATACACGTTGGGGGATCATTTTCAACTTAAATTTAATCAATATTTCATTTCCACAATCAAATTTAACTATCTTCATGCATATAAATTTCGATTATAATAATTACTTTAACTAAATTAGGTAATAGCCGACTTGAGAATAAAATAACATATACAAAATAAATTTAAGTTTTCAAGACAAATCTGAATCTGAAATTACAATTATTCTAGCCGTACATAATTAAAAGTTTAATTAACACAATAAATACTTAATACAGTATATACATATGTTTCCCGAAATCATACATAAACATCTGAAAATGAAAACAGGCATTGCAAATGTAATTATCTGGCACAGAAAACTGAAAGGAGGCCCTGCTATAATTAGACATCGAGCTGATTATACTGAAACACTTGAGACACTCCTCAACAGCATATTACGTGCACTTCTGATATTCTGATATGTTCGAGTCTAGCTCAGTACATTAATCTTTATACATGTATAGGGCCTATGCTAATTTAGATAAATACTTAAAAAAAACTTTATTCAATATAGGGGGCTTACGTAAATTATTTTCTTAAATGTATTTGAAGGTCAGGGGTTCGAACAACAATTTTAAAACAATATTATATCAGGAACCGGTAATCCTGACGAGACGGGATAAATCCTTGAACACAGGTATTAGTATACAAGAACAATTGGGAGAATAAATTATAGTTTAGGGCTTTGGTTCGATTCTATGTATGACATCCTAGGACATTTTAAGATTTGTGCATAATCCTCAACTATGGGGCGTACATTAACGGAAACATCGATATTGATGCATCTGACATATGCGTTCAAGATTTTAAGAACTTCTTAACCTACTGACTCTTATCGATCCCCGACTCCAAGGACTATCCATTCACATTAATTTCTCTTGCTATTCCACAAATAAACCATTCTTGCAAAATTTATTTTTATTGGGGCATTAAACCAGCTAACAACTTCATAAAAAAAAAAAAAACAACAACACACAGTCCATTACCGTTCTTTCATGAGAAGGCTTTCAGGATATAGTTTTCTCTGTAACCTTAAAACTTAAATAACCTTTGGAACGTGCATATAAATAATCACCACACACGCTGATAAATATGACGATGGTTTACCAAGCACAGTTAAATGGCTTCTATCTCCAACTTCATTACTATTATGTCACTGGAAACACTTAAAAGCCACAAACAATCGCAATCAACATGAATGAGAGGGGTATCTGTTGTTGATAATACCAAGAATAACAAATGGTTTAGCTGGAGAGAAGACAAGTCACTAACAAAAATAAGGTGTATATGGAAGACAATTAATGGAAGGATAAATATGAATTTTAACTTAAATACCTATATGTTCCCAAGAAACCTTTAACGAAAACGAGGTTTAACAAAATACTATCATTGCCATTTTTCACAAATATTAGCTGATTACGATAAACGAGCGCTAGTCTGTTAGCATCTATCTCTCCTAATATATAAAGGAACATTTTTACATCAATGCATTCTTGAAATAGCCAAGAAATATGAATGAAGTTTCATTAATGTTTCTAAAACTTAATATCCGTTAAGCGGAATTTTATGTGCAGGAAAACAAGCACTGACATTTTCACTCAGAGGGGAAGGAAGTCTCAGGAATTTCCACAGAGACGCTACCGTTAGAACTTGTTCCATCAGGCATTGAGGTGACACATATACTTCATATAAAATCAGCTTCACCTGTTTCATCCAGTTTCAGCATTGTACAGCGCATGAGCACTGAAAACCATATTAGTATATAAATAATATTTCATGGACCTATTTGACACATTCGCAGGTGTGAGTTGTCTGTGCGCGAGGAAATTGCAAGTGACAGCGTTTGCTCGCTCTAAGCACTAAAATGGAAACTTTCTACATAGACAGACTGCCATTCAATCTCGGCTGGTAAGTATTACTGATTGTTTTCTTAAATCGCAGTATTTAACTAAACGAGACAATTATTGTACATGATTAAACGGTGTCTAAAATAATGACTTCAATCGAGAAGAATACTTAAATGAATGACAATACCCGGGAAATTTGCAGACATATACTTCAAAGTGTATTGCTTAAATTTGAAAATACTACTTTTTTACTCATAATTTTCTAATAAAACAATTAATGCGCGAAAATAGGTGATATTTAACAAATGATAGTTTATTTGTCATGATAAATACATTATACATCAACACAGTGAAGCTTTAATTGGGCAGAAACGATTTTAATAGGCTTTTTTTTTTCTTTTTTTTTTTTTTGTTTATTAAGATAAATTCTTCCATTATTTGGGGTTTTACAGAGCACATGGAATAATAAATTGACAAATTTTCTTTCTTTATACCTCAATTAATATCATTTGAACCCAAAGCACAAACCATGCATATGGATAGTATTATTATTATTATTATTATTATAATTATTATTATTACTATTAGTAGTAGTAGTAGTAGTAGACGTAGTAGTAGTAGTAGTAGTAGTAGTAGTAGTAGTAGACGTAGTAGTAGTAGTAGTAGTAGTAGTAGTAGTAGTAGTAGTAGTAGTAGTAGTAGTAGTAGTAGTAGTAGTAGTAGTAGTAGTAGTAGTAGTAGAGGTAGTGGCAGTAGTAGTAGTAGTAGTAGAGGTAGTGGCAGTGGCAGTAGCAGCAGTAGTGGTAGTAGTAGAGGTAGTGGCAGTG